>JAPDVR010000005.1:18293213-18703213 GCA_026230005.1 Gila orcuttii | reverse complement strand
TGTGTGTGTAGGACATTATCGCCTGTATGTCCTAACAGGGACCACGTCTTGTTAAAAGCAGCCCTAAACGCCTGTCCGTCCTTCTCTGCTCTTCAAAACTAAATGAAGCAAGCAGACAGCTAGTATTAAGTAGGTTTTTTAGGGAGATGTCTGTCTGGAAAACGCACTGAAAAGATTTGACGTATCGTCATATTTACAATAGAGTTTAAGAACAATCCTGTAATGCTCAAGAAACAATCTCAATCAATCTTGGTTTGAAACCTCTAGTGAGTTGCGTGCCTCCTTGCCTATTTATCGTTTTAAAGGGATAATTGAACCAAAAATGCCTCATGTAGTTCCAGACCTGTATGATTTACTTACAAATGTATTTGAACAATATTTCTTCTGTTTTTGTAAAACCACTGAGCCCTGGGATGATTCTAAGGGCCCTGGTCAGAGAGGGGATCCGTTCTGCACTATTGGGGGACTGCTCACCCCCTCCCTCTCTCTTTAATTATTCAGAGAGAGAGCGAGAGAGGAGCTTTCCTTCTAATTCCCGCTCAGCATCATTCATTCAGTAGCTGCTCTAGATTAGGAATATTAAAAACCGTTTCTATTTTTACCGTACTGCTAAGTCACCGAGGGTTTGGACGGCTCTTTGCACACTTGCTTTATATTATGGATATAGAGGAACAGTTCTTTATAGCTAAATTATGCCTTTGTGGTAAACCAAGATGGGGAACAGGGGAACTGATTAAATTTGTCACAACGTGTGAGCTGGTTCCCTCCCTACTCACACACTATAAACCAAGCTATTATTTCCTGTGTAACCGTGACATCCTTAATACAACCCGAGAGTGGATAAAACGCCCGGGGGTACGGGTACTAACTCACAAACATACCGTATATACAGTATATACACCTGCCTGAGCATTTTCTCCGATACAGCAGGCCATTTTAGCAAATAGGTGAACATGTCACCATTCAAAACACGGTAAATTAACCTGTCACAGTCTTACTGTTTGGCTAAGTCAATTTATCCAACATAATAACACAAATAAAATCTCTAAACACCCTCAATAACACAAAAGAGAGTGTACGGTAGGGGATGGGGGAGGCTGCTAGAGTCTTGCTGAGATGTTCTAATGGAGTTCTGGAGCTCTGACACTGTTCTGGGACTGCAGGGGATCTTCCAGACCCTGTTTACACAGCACCCTGTAATCTTAGCCCATGGCACTGTGTGTGTGTGTGTGTGTGTGTGTGTGTGTGTGTGTGTGTGTGTGTGTGTGTGTGTGTGTGTGTGTGTGTGTGTGTGTGTCAGATGGCGTCCATTGCAGTCTGTGTGGCTGTTATCCAGAGCCAGTTTTCATAAATTTCCATAATTATTGCAAAACCCACCCCACACACACACAAACAGAAAAAAACATATATCCACACCAACGCTCTTCTCAGAGGTTTGAACCCGGTATAAGACCTACTTTGGTGCGAACGGAAGCCAATTGGATGGAGAAGGAGAAGGAAAGGGTTTTGAAATACTTACCGTGGGAAAGGGTGAGGCAGAGAACGCAGAGTGAAACAAGAAAGAGGGAAAACACAAGCGCCGACAGCAAGGGTTTTTTGGCCACGTTGGAATAATTCACTTTAGTGAAGCAAATTGATAACGCTCCTGGGGTTATTGAGTCTATAAATTATCAACAGCCACTTTAATTTTCCTCATTAAAATAAAGCACATATCTGTTATCAAGTGCTGCAGATGGTTTTTGGAAATACTGATTTGTTTCAGGAGAGAATATTCAAAGGATATTCAAATATTCACTATAGAAAACATGACTTAAATGAGCTGTATTCTATGATTTTATAGCATTTTAGTGTTGGTGTTTTTTCTCTCGTTTTTTCTCAGTAAATATATTTGGCTAAAAACAAATTTCAGTACCCAAAGTCATAATTTAGTTTAATATGATCTTTTCAGTTCACCTTCTATTGAAAACAGTCTCTACTTCAGAGTAAAAAATAAAACACGTAATTGTGACAAAGTTTAAAATAAGAAAAAAGTATTTTGAGAGAGTTTGAGATATAAGGCACTTAAAAGTATAAAGTCGTAGTATAAGATACAAAGTTACAATTAAAGAAAATAAAGTTGCGTTTATGAGATATAATAGTTGCAATTATGGAAAATATACTTGCAATTGTGCAATAAAAATGTATATTATAAGATATAAAGTGAAAAATTAAGTTGCGAATTGTAAGATAGGTCATTGATTAAAGTATAAAGTCAATTATGGCAAATAAAGTAGCATTCGTGAGATATAAATAGTTACAATTATGGGAAATAAATGTGCATTTGTGAGATAAAATGTCATTGTAAGAGTACTTTTTGCAGCTTGGAAAATCTTGTTTTCCTTGATATGGCCCCTTTAAATATATCAAAGTGACAGAAACATCATTGCAAGACAATACATGGGATGATGGGAGGCACCCCCTTCACCAGTACATGCACTGAAAGACGTCTTACATAACGCATGACGAAGGCACACAAGTATCTACGAAAGACCTATTCAAATACCACATAAACCACAACAGCGAGAGGGACCGACTGTTTTGTCCCTGGTGGAAAGTTTGAATACTGGGTGCCATTGCTTTGTGAGCTGGAAACATGAAAGAAAGAACCTGCAGTTTCTTCAGGCTGAAACATTGGGACAATGCGGTGTGAGGTGCATTTACAATAGAAGTCACTGAATACATCACAACACTGCAGCGCTGCCAAATGCACGAGCCAAAGCCAAACAAACATACACAATGGGCTTTATCGCTCATTCTTTATAGTGGCCGGTTTCACCCTGTCCTCTAGTTGGACGTTGTTACTGTTGGGAGACTCACATACACACTGTGCAGTTGTGTGTGTGATGGAGGGCCAATAAAATGGAGTCGTGGCCAGCTATGCCCTTTACACAACCCCATTGTTCCCATGGTGACAAGCGACAAACTACTGGCCATGCCCTCTGCCATTTGGAAAAAATAAACCACAAAAAAATACTTTTATTCAGCAAGGACATTGCAACACCGTGGCTGTAATGAGCACACAAAGACGAAGGAGATCAACAAAATATCTTTAATAAATCCAAAAATGTAACAAAGAACACGCAGGAGATCACAGGAATAAGCGTAGCAAAAACGAGACCGAACACTGAACAAAGGGAACTAGGGGCTTAAATATAAAGGGAGACTAATCAAAGGAACTGGGAACAGGTGAGTAACTAATTAGAAACATGACAACCGATGAGTAAACTATGGAAACTAACAAGGAACTAGAACACAGGCAAATGGTAACAGGGGAAACCAAACTAAAACAATCAAACTAAACAGAACTAAACATTACCCTAACAGATGCAAGCAAAGAAAGGGAAAACATTTGTAACGTTACAAAATGCTAATCTTCTAAACTTCCTATTCATCAAAGAATCGTGATGATTTTTTTTTATTAATGTTTCCACAAAAAAATTAAGCAGCACAACTGTTTTCAACACTGATTATAATAAGAAATGTTTCTTCATCACCAAATCAGCATAGAATGATTTCTGAAGGACATGTGACACTGAAGACTGGAGTAATGATGCTGAAAATTCAGCTTTGCATCACAGGAATAAATTATATTTTAAAATATATTAAAACAGAAAAAGGTTATTTTAAATGGTTAAAATATTTCACAAAATTGCTGTTTTTACTTTATTTTTGATCAAATAAATGCAGCCTAGGTTAGCACAAAATACCCCTACTTTTGAACGGAGAGTGTATATCATAAGGTAGAAACTCAAGAGCATCTACCTCAAATTCTTATTTACTTCAAAGTCCAATTACATCACACCCTTATATAAAATGCTTCCGACAGCATACATCTTTGGGAAAATAACCTTCATTATTTGTTCCTAAAAGATCTGACGACAGAACATCACACATCACCAAAACCAGCTTTTAATGTGACAGACTGTTCACGGAAATCAAACTTTTTTTTGTGGAACAAAATTAATCTTTTCCAAAAATAACATCAGAGGAATTGTTGAAATATTTGACGTCAGGAGATTAAAATAAAGGGATTATAAACCGGTAGGGTAAAAATAATCAGAGCTTTGTTCTCAGACTTCCTGAAGGCACTGCAGGCTCTTGATGAGAGACATATGCTCTTCAGCTCACAGAGACTACACAAATCTAATTATTGTCAAAGTCATTAAACAGAAATATAAGGAAAGACATGCTGATTGTATTCAAACATGAGTTGTCTTTCATTTACTCACACAGACAACTAGATTTTCTTAAGAGTGCAAAATAGGGTGATCTGGATGTTAGGGCGTTTTATGTATTTTGAGTGGTTGCTTACTAGCCCACCAAGCAAAAAGTGTCCCACCCACAAGATCAAGTCCCTCTTTTAATTTAAGTCTATGGATTTTTTTTCCACTTGTTTTATTGTCCACCAGGCTAAAAGTTGTGTTTCAGAGCAATCATAATCATGGAATTGACCCTTCGCTAAGCCACGCCCGAAAACCGCCACTGGCCAATCGTGTCTTAGCAACCGTAACTAGGCGCGGGAGGTCTGGCAAGCTTTCGAGCGAGGGAAACATGCTGAAGCGTTGTGCGTATGGATTGTGCAATTCTGATACCCGGTATCCTAAAAGTGTGGACGGGGAGTGGAATTTTTTTTCCTTCCCGAAAATCTAAAAGCCAAGGGGAGAAATGACGGGCGTGGATCAAGCAGTGTGGGAGACCCCATTCACAACTAAAAGTCGACAGGATTAACAAAAACACCTAACGTTATTGCTTGGAAGTTGGAAATAATTACGGTTCTTTGTTCATAATGCACGTTTTAACGTAAAATAAGACGTTTAAAGACAAGACGGAGGCTCACTGACATACTTTAAAATATATTTCAGCATTTTGTTAATCGACGGCCTACTAAGTTACCCCTGACTGAGTAACTTTAACCCAATCCGATCGCGGCTCTCCCGGTGTTAGTGTTATTCCACAAGATTTATGGATAAACTGTTTGATTTATAATTATTAGATTAGTTTCACATTGCACTTACCCTGCACGAACATAGCTGTTCCTCAATTTGTGTGTTTCCCATTTGAATGGTCAGCGTATGAGGCGGCGGCTGCTGCGACTATAGGCTTTAGCTTAAATTTTTATTAAATTATTCTCTAATCGGTTGCATATTATGTCTTGAATATATCCCTCGAATGCATACTGCAGTCCCTTTTGTCTTGCTCTCTCAGATATTTCACATGTTCGCCAAAACGTACTAATTATCTAATTGGGAATGTCTGACACCGGTGCATACACACTGTAATAGACGTGCTAGACGCAAAAGCTTGACAGGCGTAGCAACAGTAACTAAGGAGGGCGGGGCTTAGCGAAGGGTCAATTTACAGCAGTTTTTCTTTAACTGGCACACATGCACAGTCGCACACACACAAACAACCAGATTGCACTGCGAAAGTCTGTCAGGTCTGCGGTGTCTCACTCAGACTAATTCAAATGATTGAATTATTTACAGAAGTGAAACTTCAGCATAAACTATTTTCATCAGCATCATCATTTTCATCACCTTGCAGTCACAGATGAAGCACACATTTGAGCAAAAGCCAAGATCAGATGGAAGAAACAACTCAAACCCTTAAGCAATAGTTCACCCAAAATGAAAATTCACACTTTAGATCAGGGTCCAATTCTCACTATAAACTAACTTTTAACTACGACTTTTGTAGTTATGTGATAAGTTTAGGCATTGGCTAGGATTAAGGGATGTAATACGGTCATGCAGAAAAAGGCATTAATAAGTACTAATAAACAGCCAATATCCTAGTGATATGCATGCTCTTTTCAAACCTGTATGACTTACTTTCTTCTGTGAAAAACATGAAAAAAGAAATTTTGAATAATTGTTTATGTTCATACAGCAAAAGTCAATTAAGGTCCAAAATAACATTGGACCCCATTTACTTTTATTGTTTGGAAAATAATTTTTTTTGTGTGTTCCACAGAATATGGAAAGTCAAAATGATTGGAACAAAATGAATGAATCCTGGACCACAAACCTGGTCACATGGGTCAATTTTTTTTTAAATTGAGATAATAAATAATAATAATGCTGTAAAATAAAGCTGAATAAATAAGCTTTTCATTGATGTATGGTTTGTTAGTACAAGTATTTGAACATCTGGAATCTTAGGGTGCAAAAAATCTAAACATTGAGAAAATCGCCAGTTGTCCATTTATGTTCGCGATTGTGCTGCATTCACTCACAAAAATAAATGTTTTATATATTTACGGTAGGAAATGTACAAAATATCTTCATGGAACATGATCTTTACTTAATATCCTAATGATTTTTGGCATAAAAGAAAAATCGATAATTTTGACCCATATAATGTATTGTTGGCTATTGTCACAAATATAGCTACCCGTGCTACTTGTGACTGGTTTTGTGATCCAGGGTCACACACACACACACACACACACACACATACATATATATATATATATATATATATATATATATATATATATATATATATATATATAAATACATACATACACACACATAATTTTCATTTTGGGGAGCTATACATATAGCTATATATTTGTTCAACTATACAAACTATAGTAAACAAAAATAAAACAGACCATATATAGTATTTACATGTTATTCCAAATTACTTCAAAGAATATCATGGAGCTGTCACCATTTTTTTGTTACACAAAAGGTAAATAAAGGTTTCCTTATTGGCATATATGCTTTCATAAAGAATTTTTAACATCAATGAAACGTTTTAATACACTTTATAGTGGAAAATGATTTTTCAGATTGTTCAAATGTTCTTCACACTAAACAGAAAAGTTATTTAAGGAACCCAAAAGGGTTAATCTACGGCATCAATGTGAAAAGCCCTTTTGGAACCTTTATTTTTAAAAGTGTAGTGGAGAAAGAAAGAAACAAAAAGAGAAAAAGAACTTCATTTGACTTACAAACACGTCCATTAGCATGTGCTCCAGAGTTGTTTCCAGGTCATCAAGTCTTGCTGCCAGTGTCATGATGGCTTATGCAGTCAACTAACTCAACATAAACTGATGATAACTTCAAATACGAAGAAAACAAGGCTGTTTACATAAAATGTTTGCGCACTACAGCCAAAATGGACATCCAGTTTCCAAAAATCTGAACATCCATAATTGGAATGTCGACATATCCACATGCAATGTCCAAAATCCTTTCTTTTAATCAACGTTCTCTATAACAGCCAAAAGATATCTGGATCACAGAGGACCACACCAAACACAAGGTCTCTTGACTGTGCTCCTCAGAGGTCCGTCCCGGATCAGATTGTGTCAAACTGGACTCCAGATCCAGAAAATAGCTCTAACTAGTGTATGCGTTTCTGAACATCCACATGAAGACCTCCCCTTCTTTGGCTCAATTCTTGGAAGACCGCACCGTATGACAACCCCATGATACCTAAGTTGCTCATAGTCTTCCTCCAGCCGTGAGCACTTTCACACGCAGGACATCTCTGAGACAAGAACAGACCGTCCAGCTCACTTCACATAAGGACAAAACTTCATTACTGAGGATGACCAACAGTCTATGTGTGTGTGGAACAGTGTGTCCGCCTCTTCCTGGAGGCAGTGGACCCACAGTAGATCCCATTGTGCACCGGGACCCATGAGGATGAGGAGGACCCGCGAGGGTGTCTGTGTCTAATGCCCGTCTCATTCACACGGGCCTTCTGATCAATGCGGCTTTGTGTTGCCCATTAACGAAGGGCCAAGAATGTCTCTGTGACTCAAACAAGGCAATGTGCCGATTCTCTCCAACTTATGTAAGCGATCGAGAGTTTACCACTGTTTACGTCGCATGCAATGCGATTAGACTTCTCAATATGAGGTGGAGAGAGAATGACGAGATAAAGAGACACAGGGGTGTAATTATAAATAGCAGGATATGACTCCATTTGAGTCACAAGTTTAAAGTGTAGACAGAGAACACATACACTTACATACGGATGCTAACATCTGTTGGCTAATCAAACAGGCCTTATCCTGTAAAATGCAAAGCTAAAAAACTTCCCGAAGCTGAGGCGGCCATATTCTGAATCAATGATCAAACATGAAACTCGTGCATTCATGTATGCTTCACTATATCAGAACCTAATCTTCTGCATAACGAAAAATTATCAGAGGTCTTAGCGTTTTAAAAGAGCTTCTTTTTATAGAGCTAAACACCATAGAAACACATTTCCTCATGTCTTAAAATACCATGGAAGAGTATTCACAGCACTGAGGCATGTTTAGATCTGAATACAATTGAACCTTTTTTATTGTTTTTATTTTTCAATTGTATTCAGATCTAAACATGCCTCAGTGCTGTGAATACTCTTCCATGGTATTTTAAGACATGAGGAAATGTGTTTCTATGGTGTAAAAAACAATAAAAAATGTGTGGCATCTCTCATAACATTCTTTGAGGGGTTTAAAATAGAATAAATTGTGTCAAATAGTACTTTTTAAACGGTAATGTCCATGTCAACCCATTTTTAAGGCCTGCAGAACAATCCCATTATGAGGGACACAGCCAGCAGTCGATTAAACTCTCTCTGAAGGACAGGCGGAGGTAATATTCAGTTTGTTAACTGCACAAATGACCAGATAAGGTGACAGGACTGATGCAAGCACAACACTGACTTGTAAGAGTGTTGACCTATGACCTCCATGAAAATGGCAGGTTCACACATGCACTCACACCTTAAAGTGACAATTTGTTACATTTAAGTCTTGTTGACCCCTTGACCCTACAATTTAGTCTGGTTGATAATGACCGTTGACGCTGCTGAGGCAACTTATCTACAGAGGTCAAAAGTGATAACATCCAAGTGTGTTTCTGTGCATATTTAATATAAATATTTCAAAAAGTAAACAAACCAACATCACTATCATTAATGCTTATGCTTAGTATACAGTGTAAGTATGCAAGTATGTGGTTTAGAACAAAACTCTTACCCTATAGTATATCAATGCATCAAAAACCACATACACACCTTAACTGCAGGGCAAAACTCTGGCATTCACCAACAACACATCAGCATAATGGTATGTATGGGCAAGCAACACTTACTTTAAATCATGTGCTTCTTTAAAAAGATACTTTCCAATATGTATTTTTTTTTTTTTTGCAGTGCTACACTTTATTTCACAATTTCCAGTGCCTCCTGTTCAAATAGTTTCTGCCGAGTGCCAACAATCATTTATTTAATCTCATTTGCATAGATGCTAATCATAGGCATGATCAAGTATGCACCCTTTTCAAGTGTAAAAATGCTTTCTTACCATAAATGAGAACATGGTCAACTTTAGTTTTTAGTCCAGGAAGACACTCTTTTTCACTGTCACATGAATTATTTCATTCTGCTCTGGGAATGACTCAAACTTCCTGCTGTTCATGTTCAATGTCACAGCCAAGATCCTCACCAGACCAGAGCACATTTTTTGAGTAAACGCAGCCGTCTGTCAGATATCCAAAGCGCTCTGACCATGTTCTGACTGTCCACATTCATTCAGTAGCAAATTAACTTCTCGTTTTTGGTTAAGAAACAAAATGTCTCAGCCAAACTCTTCAGTGCACATGCAAACACGACCTGCAGCCACTCTCACACACTCTTCTAGGCTTAACACACACACACGAGAGGAGAAAGACTTAGGTGATCCGTTTTAGTCCTGACCTAAAGCCTCTTTCCAGCTTTTCTTAACTGACAAACATCACTCCCCTAATCCACTATGGAACTGCTGTACATATTGGTTGTTATTTTTTAATATTTATTTTTACCTGCAACTTACAAGTGAGTGTAAGTCTAAGGGACTTTATTAGGGGTTTATTCCATAACTCCAAGTAACTATAATCATTGTTCAGCCAAAGAACCCTATCAGCCTGACATTTACACACAACCACATGCCCGCCCACTGACATCAGGAGTAAAGAGGGCCAAAACACGCTCTCACATCAGTTCAGTTTGATTCATTTTATCCATCTATTTAGTGTTTGTCCTCCTACATTGAGCTAGGTGGGGCATTATTTACACTGGCACATACACAGACAATTTTGCCAACAAAGATCTCAGTGTTTGCACTGACAGCAACTTCAGAACGGCAGAATGGAGTTAAAACTTGTGAGGATTCTAGCAAAAATTATATATATATTACTATGACTTTTGCCTCAATAAACTCCTAATTACTGCTTATTAATTGTTAGTAAGGTAGTTGTTAAGTTTAGAGATTGTGTAGGTTTAAGGCATGTAGAATATGGTCCTGCAGAATAAGAAATGAATGTGCTTTATAAGCATTTATAAACAGCCATTATCTTAGTAGTATGCATGCTAACAAGAAACTAGATAATTGTGAGAACTGGACCCTAAACTAAAGTGTTACCATTATAATTTAATTATATAACGGATATATCATGCCTTGCATTAAAGATAGCTCCTTTTCTCTCACTCTCAGCTTGCATGTCTTGAAAACAGGATTAAGCACTATGTGTGTCCACTTTAACCCCTGAAATAGTCTTGAGGTCAAGAGTCTAAATCACAAGTCCACTAAGTGGTTTGCATCTCAATTGCTCTTAACCTACTCTAACATGATGCACTTTTTAAGTCACCCACTACACAGAAATAACATTGTAATCAAGTATTCTGTGATGGGCAATTATGTGATGTCAGTCAACAAACCACAGCATTTGAAAATGTCTTCTTCACTGTATGTGTGTGTGTGTTTGTGTAATAAAGAGCTCTCTGTATTCCTCTCTGTGTATCAAGGTGACCTTGACTGCAGCAGTGTAAACCGATATCCTCACACTCCTTCAGTCTTTCATTCCATTCATAGTTTATTCTTACTGATTATTCTTATTCTGCCTGCATGTCAGAACCACGGTATCACTGTGTCTACTACCCACAATGCTCTATTTTTCCACCTGAGTCAGCATTGGCTCTCTGACCTATATAGAGCTTTTTGCTTCTCTCTCTCAAACACACACAGACACACACACGCATATATAGTGTATATACATATGCCCACACACCATCGATGGGAACCTGTGTAAGTGAATCTCTCTGATAAAGACGCAGTATGGTGAGTCACGAGTCAGCATTTTCTGCCCTACTAAACTCAGCCCAGTTTTATACTGAGAACAGCCATAATTCAGAACGACACACCAACACACACAACATCTACTCCAGAATATCGCAAGGATCCTCTTATAAATTAAACGGTCTGGGTTATTTTTTAAAAAAGGCATTAAAGTTAGAGCAGGAGCATGTCAGGACACTCCCAAAGGACGTGGTAAAATACTTGACCACCACACACACACACACACACACACACACACACACGCACACACACACACGCGCACACACACACACACACACACACACACACACACACACACACACACACACACACACACATACACACACACACACACACACACACACAAACACACACACACACACACACACACACACTTAACACGTACTGCACAAGAATATGCTATTACAATCACTGCTACATATGCCCACATAAAAGGTGTCATGTATGTGTGTGTCCTTTCATCTCCCTTCTGTGCTGCTTAAAAATAATGTAAATACATATGCTAGAATATAGCACAATACAAATTCAAAAGCATTTATAATAGAATGTAAATTCAAATGTGACATGTAATTTAAGTTTAAAATGTAAAGCTAATGTAAAATCAAATTTAAAGTTGAATATACATTTAACATGTATATTCATGTGTATTGTAGAGTGTGTAAATTCACATTTATATTCAAAAATGCACAATGGAATGTAAAGTCAAATGTGGATTGGAATATTGAATCAAATGCAAGCAGAACACAAAGTCAAATGAATGTCTGAATTACATTTGAAATGTAAAGTGGCAGGTAAAATCATGTAAAGCCGAATGTAAAAGAAGTGGAGTGAAATGTAAATTCAAAAACATGAAATGTAAAGTTAACTAAAAAAACAAAAAAACAAAATGGAATTTTAGATGTGGATTTTAAAGTAAACTCAAAAATGTAGAGTGGAATGTGAAATTAAAATGCAAAATGGTCATGTAAATAAAAAATCTATACGTAAATGAATTTACAATTATATGTATTTTATACTTTATACTGTCATTTGTACAATCATCATTTATACTTCAGTAATATACATAATATTACTGAAAACCATAGAAGACACTGAATAAAACTCAAACTCAATCTGACTCCATAAATTTATAGTGCATTCTGACCAACCACCTTTCACAGAAACAACACTCTTGACTGCATAACTGCACGTGTGGAAGAGAGATGGAGTGTGTGTGCATGTGTGTGTGTGTGCTCATCCGATCTTTAACTCATCTAAGCGACATTCTGAATCACATAAACCAATTTCATGCATGAGGTGAACCAAAGGATCAGTGTTCATAATCACCCTAAGTGTGTGCATAAATTGTGCCTCCAGCTATACAGCCAGATCAAAGCAAAACACTGACAATTAAATATAAATAATGATCACCTAAAATCTCATTGAGTCACCAAACAGATGCAAATTTTCTGCATAATGACAATGACAACAGAAACAACAATTATAATTCATGTACTTATAAATGAAGTAAAATGAGGTATGTAATGAGGAGAGGTTTCTGGAGAAGAATGATGATAGATAGAAGGATAGAATGATAGAACGACAGATAGAATGATAGATAGAATGACAGAGAGAATGATAGATATGTAGGATTGAAAATAATCCAAAATATTTGAAAATGAACTAAGTAATTTGCTTTTACTGAAATGGACAAATACATTTGCTTTTACTGTTTTCCACCCCCTCTTTCTACCACAAGGACCATTTGGAGTTCCTAAACGCACAGAGGCGCTGATGGCGATCAAGGCCTGTAGGACAATATGTGTGTACTTCGGGAGTCTATGAACTGTCTGTCACACCTTTAGTACGATGGGGGAAGGAAGTTGTAATTATCTGATTTGTCAGTTTGAACGTCTCACATTTGGGTTTTAGTCACATGTTCACAGAAGGGATAAAAGAAGATTGTAACTGTTGTTCTGTCTCTTTTTTATGCTCTTGCTCTTTCTGATTCTCAAGAGTCCCTTTCTTGGGGCTCTCTTTCTCGTTGCGTCCTCTTTTCTTTGTCTCTCTCTCTCAGGTAACATTATACATATATGGTATTTGGTATTGCCTTTGAAGTGCTACCTATTGCAATACAATATTGTCACTCTATATAGCAACGCTCTCCCACATATTAAGCTATTGTAACTGTGCTTATTTCCGTCATTGGTATAAGTAGCAGTGGGTGGTAATAGACAAGAAATGTACAGTTTTCTACCATCTTGCTGACAATGTTTCTTTAATCATTCGGCAGTCTTGCAGCCTGAACCCCTGTAGAAAATTCACCATGATTGATTGATTGATTGATTGATTGATTGATTGATTGATTGATTGATTGATTGATAGACTGATAGATAGATAGATAGACTGATAGATAGATAGATAGATAGATAGATAGATAGATAGATAGATAGATAGATAGATAGATAGATAGATAGATAGATAGATAGATAGATAGATAGATAGATAGATAGATAGATAGATAGATAGATAGATAAACTATCGGATGTCAACACATAGACTTCAAAGGAAATATTTCTAAACATAATTACAGTTTTTATCCCTTTATCTGCTGTTGCTTCACATCAGTGCTTGAATGTCCGGTTTGACTTCAGTTAGCTGCCAATTCATCTGCCATTACTCTTAACTTCTGAACAATAACACCCAGTAATTATAATTAATGTCCTCAACAGCCAGTGTAACATTAGTTTTTGTGGTTTTCTTTCCAGGATAACTGTTGAGTCTATAAGCTCCCAGTCTAAATATTGTGACAATTGTGCAATTTCCAGCTCAGTGCCTTTTTGGCACAGTGACATCAGTGTGTTTTGGCTGCAGCTCTTAAAAGTCTCTGTCTCATCATGTTCAATTTGAATGGAATGACATTTTTCTGAGGAAAGAAAAAGCCATAATGCTATTATATAGCATATACTCAATTCTTCTGGCAAATGGGGTTCCATTAACTCACAAATGACTCTTATGAGTCAATTATTTAGTTATTCAATAACATACAGTGCAACCATCGTTGTCTGATTCACAAACGAATGACTCAAGTCAGTTCTTTTAATCGTTCAAAAGACTTATAAAGTTACAAGTTTAAATCACTCGGACGAATCCGTCACTGAAAAAACTGTCTGGATCAACATCTGACTCACTTACTGAACTGCAAGTTATCATTACTTTAAAGGAATAGTTCACTTAAAGATTAAAATTCTGTCATCATTTACTCACCCTCAAGTTGTTTCAAATCAGTATGAATTTCGTTCTTCTGCTGAACACAAAGGAAGATATTTTGAAGAATGTCAGTAACCGGACAGTTGATGTACCCCATTGACTTCAATTGTAGGAAATAAAAATGCTAAGGAAGTCAATGGGGTCCATCAACTCAACAACCCAAAATATCCTCTTTCATGTTCAGCAGAAGAAAGAAATTCCTACAGGTTTGAAACAACTTGAGGGTGAGTAATTTAAACTTTTAAGTGAAGTCTATATTACTTTAAGTGATGTCAATCTCAAAATGAATCACATCTTGTATACTTGTGTTATTTGACCAAAAATACAGTAAAAACAGCAATATTGTTAAATACTATTACAATTTAATTTTCAATTTTATTATATTTCAAAATGTAATTTATTCCTGTGATGGCAAAACTTATTTTTTTTATATTATTATCAATGTTGAAAACTACGCAGCCCCACATATGACATGAAGACAAAAAAAAAAAAAATATATATATATATATCATGGCCACAAATTCTCATTTTTGGCCACTCTATTTTTTCCCACATGTCATGTGCATGAAACCATGATACATTTAAACATGTCTGTCTCCTCCCACAACACCTCATTATCATCTGTGCAGCAGCACCCTTCTTTTACTCCATTTGTCATTCACTCTTGTTTTTAATGAGCAGGTGTAGGTGTGTGCATGTCCATTATTACTATCTACCTTCGCTCCCCTGTTGAGCTTTCCTAATGAGGGAAATACTAACATTTTACGCATAGAGCTTCTGCATTCTTGATGAATTCTCACTGGCGTGTCTGTAATGCTGCAAAGTTGCTTTGTTGGCAAAATAAATATGCTAATGTCTGCTGAACTTTTGACGTTTTTCATGTCGGGATACCTGTCTGTCTTTTGAGCAGGACAGTGGATTCCTATAAAGGAAATTCCTTTTTGTGTCAGAGAGAAAAAAAGACAGTAAGAAAGAGTGAGATTTAAAACCAGCCATGAAAATGTCAGCCAGGGCAGCATGGACGTGTCTTGCATTACCATATTTCAATTTCAAAGACTCTCACTCTGTAGATCAGTGGGGTGTCCCATCTGAAAATGATACCTCTAGGGACCTGCCAATCAAATCACCAGGTGATCCGTATCAGGGTGACGCACACCCTCCCTGCATGCGGACACGCACACGCTATAGAGTGATGAGCAATGAGCAAGACCATGAATAAAACCAGAGATATGTGAGTGATCTGGTAAATCTTCTGTGCGTTCCACAGAAGAAAGTCATACAGGTTTGGGATGACATAAGGGTGAGTAAATTAATTATTATTTTTGGCGGACTATCACTTTAGAGCTAAAATCTGTAAAAAAAAAAATTCGCCCCTACACTCTAAAAAATGCTGGGTTGTTTTTCAACCCAAACTCTGGGTTGAGACTGTTGGGTAAGGATGCTGGGTTGATGTAACCCAATTTGGGTTGAAAATCGTTCTTAATCTGTAACCCAGCGGTGCTGGGTTGGGAACGCGGACGTGAAAGAGAGCACGCACGTCACGCAACTACACGGACGACACCAGTCGGAGAAGCCGCCATTTTCTTAGCGCCTTTAGGTAGAAGCAAATTAAAGACGTTGCAGTTTATGGTAAATAAATATACAAATTTCAAGTAGTTATCAATTGCTTTTTATCCAAGAGTATTGTGAGATTTCGTGGAAGGTGGAAAAGTCAGAAAAGAGCTTATATTGAAATATTCGCGGTTTTTGCTTAACTAAGTCTTAACTGCTGCTTTTATTGGTTTTCTTATGTCTTATTTCCAAAAATTCTGTTAATAGAGTCACAATACATTATTCCTTACATGTTCAACATTTCTCTAACGATTTTACTGTATAAACGCAGTTTTACGCTCTCAGCTCAATTGAGATTAACGGTTACCTCACGGCCGAATGACAGCCGCGCAGCGCGCGCCTCATACGACACAATTCTCTGCTCACTGGACTAGGAAGAAAGTGCGCCACACTGTCATCGCGAAAAGGTAAGTCCATTTTTAAAATTTGCTTATGAATATGTTAACTTTACTTTATATGATTTGCTGTATTAGCTACGGGTTTGATTCGGGGAAGTTTAACTTTGCTAAAGTTAGCTTGGTCTTCTGTCAGTAGCCTACTTCACAAATTGTCCGCTCTGCTTTCGTTTAACTGTACAATACTAACAGTATATGTTATTAATTTACTATGAGCATATACTTAATTTATATTTTTAAGTTTTTAATTTTTAAATTTTTTTACGTTACCTCGACCGCCATTTTGTCCGTGCCACTCCCGGGATAATTTCGAATAAGAGCTTTTCTCAAGTTTTCTGTGATAATAAAATGCCTTTTGATAATTTTTTGCTGAATGCTGCTTTGACGCAGAAAAGTGTTAAATCCAGCTGTCTCATTTTCCCACTTCTAATTTCAACTCTGTTAGGCTAAGCCATGTATATTTTACATCATTGACCCTGATTTCACTATTATTAAAGAGCAATGAGACGTTTTACATGTTTTCAGTTCATTAAACCTAACTACAGTTGCCTAACGTTAGTTCAATAATGTTAACTAGCATCATGACTACAAATTTTGCCATGCCACTCTGTAATTGGGATGTAGCCTACATAATTTTGTCATAAAATGTATTTTATCAGTTATTTTATCTTAGATGGACGAATATGTGAAAACTAAACTAAGAGAATGGAATCTTGAAGAGTTAATTCCCACATTTGAAGGTATGTAGTAATATTTTACAGGGTTTATTGTAATCGTAAGCCACTTGCACACTTTAAAACTCATTATAATGCTATGTATATGACTGATTAGCGATGCACATTTTGCACTTAATTATATTTTTTTGTGATCAAAGTGATTATAGACATCACTGCGCATTTTCGAAGCCATACCGAAAAACAAGTTTCATTAAAAACATGAGAACAAAATAACACTGCAGCATTATTAATATCATCAATGATTTTGAAAAAGAAATAGCCTATCTAAAAAGAATATAACCGTCTGAAATAACCCAGAGTCGATAATGTCGGGCATTGCATTTGAGCTGAAACTGAGTGAATGAACACCAGTTGGTAACAGCAGCGCTTTTTCTATTCCCTTGAAATGTCCTTAAAGGGTTAGTTCAATCAAAAATGAAAATTACCCCATGATTTACTTACCCTCAAGCCATCCTAGGTGTATACATTCTTCTTTCAGACGAACACAATCGGAGTTATATTAAAAAATAGGACCCATTTTATATTAGGTGGCCTTAACTTATATGTACTAACATTTAAATTAATAATTTAATACAATGCACTTATTGTGTACATACATGTTTTTTCCTTGTACTTACATTTCTAATTACACTGTTGACACGTCCCTTACACTTAACCCTACCCTTAAACTTACCCATACCACCACACCTGTCCCTAACTTTACCCTTACACCTAACCCTACCCTTAAACTTACCCATACCACCACACCAGTTCTTAAACTTACCCGCGCCTCTCTCTCTCACTCTGTCACACACACACACACACACGAACACACACACTCCAGCATTGCAATCTGATTTTGGTGCCTGACTCTCTGTGTCATGAGGCGCACACACGCAAGGTCTCTCGCTCTCTAGCTCTCTCTCCCTCTCCGCCGTGCGCGCACTACACGGTTTGGAGCACAGTCTGTTCTGTCTCGCATGCGTGCTCTTGCTTGCTCGTTCTAGATTCTAATTTGCTGGCATCAGGGAGCCGTTATCAGTATGCGGGAGACTCCCGGAACGTCTGCTGATTGCGAGGGGATTAATGAAGATGCTGAAGACAAAACGCTCCAAGGTTTGGCTGCATTTCACATGTAAAATTACGCGTCAGAACGCCCTCTGGGTGTGCCGATTGTCTAAAGCACATATAGAATCACGCCAATCCATTGGCTGATGGCGCGGGCGCCGCTCGACGCTCATATTATATTAGCGCGCGCATCATCTGCACCTCAGATTTCTCTGGCGAAAAAGAAAGCTTGTCGGCAGTTTGAGTTTGGCAGGAGTTTGGCAGCGAACGCAGCGTCTCGTTCCCTATTCAGAGAACATAGGTTACATTAGTAACCAGAGACGTTCTCTTTCATAGGTTCACTCAACCTGCGTAGCTAAGACGCAGTGAGAATGAAATACCAAACTCGCCAAGCGCTGCCATTCTAGTGCAACGACTAGATAACTTACATGACTGGTTCAAGCAGACAAAACATGTGAACCTGTAGCCATGTCGAGATTAGATTACCCTGGTAGTAATCTATATTAATCTCCAGTATTATTACATTGTTTGATACAATATTATTTTTATTTGATATTATGTAAATGTTAATTTTTATAAAAAAAAAAGGGTATTAGTTTTTGACAAAGTGTGTGCGGTTTCGTTTTCTTAAAGGGATAGTTCACCCAAAAATGAAAATTCTGTCAGTAGTTACTCTCCCTCATGTTGTTCCAACCCCGTAGACCTTCGTTCATCTTCGGAACACGAATTAAGATATTTTTGATATTACTGACAGAATTTTCATTTTTGGGTGAACTATCCCTTTAAGTACCGTTTCAAGAACCGTTTAAGCACCGGAACCGTTTAAAAAATACTGAGTAGGTACTGGTATCAGATAAAACCCAACCGATACCCAACCCTATTTAGAAGACACCTACTGGAGCATGTTAATGACATTGGAAATGAAATGGAGGAAACCCCTTTGGTTGAGCCTGATAATTTATCAAATTCAGTTTTAGATGCTGTTGAGCAGTGTGATGAGGACTGTGATGAAATTGCTGAAGAACAATTTGATGAGTTAGAGGAAGAAAATATACAAGGCAGAGTAGCTTTGTTTTTAGCGAAATTAAGGTCAAATTCCTCCCAGACGTTGAGTACTGTTAATATGTAAAATGAAATAAAAACATTGGCTCAGTATTTTCTTTTTTGTTATACAGCTTTGTTTGCCATGTTGGCCTTTGTTTTGTATCTTTTAGATATCCCAGGATTTCTTAATTTTTAATCCGGACTCCGCTTCAAAACTCACCGAAAATTTGGTACCTGTGTTTAAGGATAAGATTCTGCAGTTTGCCAGCAGAGAGAAACAATCTCTCGATCTACTTTCCAGTGTAGAATTGATGTCAGCAGGTAATGGGTATTAAGAACACTGTTACAAATGAATAATTCAGTCTAAAAAGAAATTACTATCTCTCATGTCATTCTAAAAAAGGAGAGATTTTCCTTGTTTACAATTACTGTTAGTCATGACAATTTTCATTTTATTAACTATTTCTTTGTAACACAATTTAATAAATGAATGTCATACATCCAGATTTATTGCAGTCAAAATTTATTGCAGTTTTATGAAGACTTTTTTTTTTTTTAGAAAAAACCTTTTTTCATTGTATTCTAAAGAGATGCAGAGTGATGTCGCCTTGCAAGTACTTCCTGTAGTCCTTCCAACATCAGTGTACAAGATTGGAAGGAAAACGTTTAAACCAACTTTCATTGAAATCCGGAAGGCCTTCATAGACATACACCCTGTAAGTTAACAGCCATTGCTAAAACTTCATAATTTAACTATTTACAATATATTGTATGGACCCTTTTCACAGACTGACACTTTTTAACAATTATCAACGTCACAAATCTAGTAATGTTTTTAATTCAATGTTTTTAATTAAATGTTTAATTTGAGTGAAAAAATACATTGAGTAGTGTCACCCAAAAACGAAAATTCTGTCATCAATTACTCACCTTCCTGTTGTTCCAAACCTTTAAGACTTTTGTTCTTCTTTGGAATGGAATGACGATATTTCTAATGAAATATGAGAGATTTCTGTCCCACTATATTGACAGTCTATGCAATTACCACTTTGATGCTACAAAAAGTTAATAAAAAGATTGTAAAACTAATTCATATGAATCTAATGTATTCCAAATTTTCTGAAGAGACTTGATCGCTTTATATGATGAACAGATTTAATTTAATTTAAGTATTTATTTTTGGGTGAACTAACCCTTTAAGGCCATGACACACCAAGCCAACATAAAAAAAACTAGTGACATCAAACGGTAACTGTGTTGTTGCCATGAGTCATTTGCATCTGGGCCAAAAAGTTGGAACACACTGCCAAGGGCCAACCCGTGCAACAGGGGTCCGACTAGTGCTAGCATTGGCCAATGGTTGGCATGGTGTGTCATCACCTTTACTGTTCCTAAAGGTATTTACATTAGTTTTAAATTTTTGCGTTCTAAATTGATGCCAATTCTTTCTTTTTTCCCCCCTTTTTTTTGTTGTCAGATTGGGACCAATATGGCTGAGTACCTGCGCTCAAAAGACTCTGAATTTCCACATGTTCTCATGCTTGGAGACAACCAGTGCTTTCAAGCCTTTGCCATTATAAACAGAGAGGCACTCGAGCAGAATACATTGCTTGCTGCAGTTGATGTTTGCTTTAAGGCGTTCTACGTATTTGACATAGACTACCCGAAACAGTTCCACAGTGGGGCAGTTTTTACAGACTGTGGTGTATGGACTTTCTGGGAATGAAACGCCAACAATGAGAGTTTTGCGAGCATTCATTTCTGCTGACAAACTGTAGTTTTTGTTATTACTGTCTGTGACCTTCCCTCTTTTATGCTGTTTGTTCTTTTTATATTTACTACTATTACTTCTAAAATATTACTTCTAATGTACTTTTCTTCTACAGTACAATTACACTACAATTGATTCTTACTGTGGGTATTTCTCTCACATGATACGTTATGCTCAAGATTTTGATGTAAATGCTTTGAAATGTTTTAAGATTTCAATTCATATTTTCTGCAAAAGGTTCATTTTTCGAACTCGTTTTTGCTGACAAACAGGTTATTACTGTCTGCGACCTTGCCTCTTTTATGCTGTTCTTTTTATATTTACTCTTACTTCTAAATACTTGCACTTTTCTTCTACAGTACAATTACACTACAATTGATTCTTACTGAGTATTTCTCTCACATGATATGTTATGCTCAAGATCTTGATGTAAATGTTTTTAGATTTCACTTCACTATTTTCTTCAAGAAGTTATTTCAAGTCTTTCTGTGCTATGGTTTCATGCATTTTCATTGAATTTTGTCGATAGGGAGAGAGTGATGGGAAATGTAAAAAAAATATTCACAAATGGACAATTTTACTTGATAAAACAAAAATAAATTTTCATATTTTGATTACTGAAGTCTGTATTGCTGTAGATGTGTTATTTTAGTCATTTTAATTACTGAAATTTCTAGTTTAAATTTCCAACCCATTTTGGGTTACATTAACCCAGCACTGTAAAAAAATAAACCCATAATTGGGTTAAACTGACAACCCAGCATGCTGGGTCAAACATTTAACCCAACTAGTTGGGTTAAAACAACCCAGCGCTGGGTACGTCCCTTTTTGACCCAGCTTCTTTTAAAAACATTAAAAAGCTTACCGACCCCAAACTTTTGAACGGCACTGTGTGTATATCTATCTATCTATCTATATATATATATATATATATATATATATATATATATATATATATATATAAAATTACAAAACATCATGAGCCAAATCACAGCAGTGTTAATTGCATGAGTGTGATATTGCTTTTTTCTTTAAAAAAAAACAAACAAAAAAAAAATTGTTTGAGACCATTTTAAGAAACTGACATTTCACTTGTGTTTTGTCTAGAGTAGACAAACGAAGCAAAATGAACTAAATGTGTGTATGTGTGAGCGAGAGGAGTTGTGGTAGCTAGAGCAATGCCTGTGGTAATTATTAATCATGGTGCATCTCTCAGACACATGCTACACGCTGGCAGATGCACCAGGACAGAGGGCATCAATTACACAAGCACACACACTTATCCTCTTAGCCTTTTTTTTTAAGTAGGTGTACCCCCACCTCACAAGAACACACACACACACACACACACACACACACACACACACACACACACACACACAAAGTGATTTATGAGTGTGTGTCTGGGCTGGACCTTGTATAAAACTCATCTTTAACGGTTAATGAATAAAACAAAAGTCATTGTCAGAGACACGGCCCTAACCTCTCCTACTGCTCTCTCGCTCACACAGACACACATGCTCAATGTCAGGCATTAAAAAGATGGATGAGGTAGCTCTCTCTCTCTCTCTCTCTCTCTCTCTCTCTGTGTATATATAGAGGTAATAGTCCAACGTTGGCCCGAGTGTTTTTTTTTTATTTTTACTATGAGTCAAATATGCAAACAAACACATGAAAATATATGTAGTATGTATGTACAGCTTTACAATAAATCAACATCAAAGGTTTCATCAGCATAACCATTTCATCTCTCTGCTCGGTGCAGGATCTAAACTTTCCGTGGAGCTAAACCTCAGGAGGGTCATCTGTCACCTGACCTCTGGCTTTAACCTCGACCCTGACTCTGACCCCAGACCACATTCTGTGTCAGCAGTTTAAGCACACACTCATGAGATTGGATGGATGTGTGTATTCGCACTGGCAGTCTGCCGAATGCTTTGGGTTGATGAATTTCTGCTCTATTCAAAACTGCAGAGGTTATTCTGTCTCCTCTCTGTCCTTCACTGTGCCAGTCATTTGGAATTAAATACTGCTTTCTACATACTGTACAGTATATACCGAGCACTATAAAAAACAATATGAAACATTTCAAACTAAGATCTCACTATCAACAACAACTTGCATGCTTAATTAGATGGCATATAATTCTTATTTTCGAAATATACATGACATTTATAATGTTCTAAAAGATGGATGTTTCAAATAAATGAATAAACTTTCTATTCATCAAAGAATGTATTACTTTTTTTCTTGTTCGTGAAGCCATTTTACTCTGATATATGTCACAACAGGGAAGAAAGACTATTGTCGTCTTTAGATAGTGGTATGCTACATTGATGCTACATGACCTCATTAGCGTCCAGTTATCATCTGGGAAGGAATTTTGAATTTTTTGGTTATTTGGCATATTTTCCATCCCATTTTTTTATTTTTAAATGACGGTTTGACAATCTAATGGAATCTAAGTGCATTGCATTATGGGAACTGCTGCAACTGTAGCAATGCATCGATCCAGAACTATGCTCTATTGCATACTAGTAGTAGTTGTAGTACAAATAGTATGGTACTATGCCATTCCAAATATGGCATAGTACGTCACATATGGCATAGTATGTCACAGTGGTGTGTGACAGTCTGAAACTGCCTGTGTGTGTTCATCTCACAGCGCCCTCTGCTGGTCATTCATACAACCATACTGAATCTAGGTCATAATTACAACTAGCGCTCAGTAATTGTAACAGTTTATGCAGCAAAAATCAGTCACTACACCCTTCAGAGCTCATTCGACTATTTATAACATGAGTTCTGCTTCTTCTGGGGAGACGCAGGGAGATATCTGACATTGTGCCTGCATCCAAGAGTCATTCAACTGTGCCCTGAAGCATGTGTGTGTGTGTGTGTGTGTGTGTGTGTGTGTGTGTGTGTGTGTGTGTGGAGCCTTACTCAGGGCAGCGACTGAGAACATGTTACAAGATTAGCATCCCCCCCCCCCCAGAGGCATGTAAATTGGGATGAAGGAGACAAAACATATAGACTCTAGATATCTAAAATATAGATATTTTAGTTTCTTCAGTCCACCCTCTTATCTAGATAAAATAATAATTTTTCAGTTCAGACTCAGATCCCCTTGTATCAGTGAACACAGGAAAATCAGACTTTGATCACACATGACAGAGCACACCTGCCCAGTTACATCTCAGATCAGGGACAGAGGATTATGGCCTGGGATTAAAGCACTTTAAAGACAGAGGCAGTGTCCTAACAGTAACACACTGCTCTCGAAAGCATCTGATGTCCGGGGCAGACACACTGACATACATAAACACCCCAACTGAGATCTCTTCAACATCTCAGTTGTTTCTCCTAGACGGCAATGAGATGAAATGGAGAGCAAATGTTTGCTCTTCAGATTTACTGATATCTGCTGAGGAAAATGTTCAATGTTAGAAAGACAATCAAATATCTGAGCAGCAACCCCACATTCATTTCATATACTGTACTAGTACCGGTCAAAAGTTTTGGGGTTGGTAAGATTTGCTTGTGTTTTTACCAAGGCTGCATTTATTTGATCAAAAATACAGTATAAACAGTAAAATTGTGAAATACTATTACAATTTCAAATAGCTGTTTCCTAATTGAATATTTTGTAAAAAGTGATTTATTCCTGGGATTGCAAAGCTGAATTATCAGTCTTCAGTGTCATATGATCCTGCAGAAATCATTCTAATAACATTTCTTATTATTATCAAGGTTAAACAACTGCTTTTTATGGAAACCTTAATACTTTTATTTCATGATTCTTTGATGAATAGAAAGTTCAAAAGAAGAGTATTTGGAAAACTAAACCTTTTGTACACTCTAAACCAAAATAAGTTGGCAAAACTAAAACAATTTGAGGTAATCATTTACATCAATTTTTTTTAAGTTAAGAAATCCAAAGTTTAAGTAAGCAGAACTCGCAGATTTTTATTTTGTACTCTTACATTTTAATTGCTCTTAACTTGAAATATTTGAGTAAGCTTAACTTGTAATCTGTTCAACTAAAATATTTATAGTAGTGGAAACTTAGCTTTAACAAGCTAAGTTAATAAATGCTACCTTGCTAACTGCTAACACAATTCTTTGATAGCATTAGCATAGCATAGCAATTCCCGAATGAGTACGGCAATTTAGAACATTTAACATTTATCTGTTCTCAAACTAAGCTTATGCTCCACTCATCACCATGATGGTAATCCTTACACATTTTGAGTAAGCTAATTCACACATTTAAGTTTGTCTAAATTAAAAGAAACAAGTTAATAAAACTCAAAACAATGAAACATTTCAGATTACTTAAAACATGTCAGTTTTGTGAACTCAAAATGAAAATATGTTCTAAATACTCATAATAGTTCATTTGATTGAACTAATTGTTTACTTAAAATTTACCCAACTCAAACCAATTAATTTGAGCAATAGGGTTTACATTGATAACATTATCAATGTCTTTACTGCCACTTTTTATAAATTTAATGCATCTTTTTGGGGGCCAATTTTATCATTTACCAGGCAAAAACGACACATCCAATTGCTAATAAAAGCAACAGCACATATTTTAATTTTCTCTAGGATGCTCTGCAAGGTCTATAGGGGAAACAACATTATCACAACCTCAAGAGACATTCTGATTTTGATTTTGGAGGGTTTGATCTGATTTAATTCGATTTTCAAATATATTTTCAGATCTTCATAATGATGTTGAAATAGACTGGCTGAAATCTACACTAACAAAAACCTTCTCTTTTATAAGAAATAGGTCAGTGTGGAAGATAAGTGGCCCTCAAGAGGGACTCGAATCTGGACTTCTGAAGTCCTGTTAAACAGAGCAAAGGAAGCATCAGAAAATTGTGTGTGTGTGTGTGTGTGTGTGTGTGTGTGTGTGTGTGTGTGTGTGTGTGTTGCACTGCTCTTCTTTTGGTCCTTAAAATAGTCAGATGAATTCATGAAGAACAAAGTGGAAATGCTCGGAGGGAAACGGGGAACATAAACATACACAGGGGCAAACAACAAGCACTTGATTACTCATTAAGGCTAAAGCTTTTTGGAGGTATTCTGAGTGACTGAATGTGGGTCAGTCTCATTAAACTGAATTAGAGGAGTGTCTCTGCGTACAAGCTCCTCATAGGGACCCCTGTCTGTTGTGTTAATACAGGAGGACAAAAGCACAAATCCAGATGTGAAAGCTACACTGGCCAGGCTGACCCAGTTCTGTGGGTTCTATATGACCCAGCGTGCTCTGCAGAAGATGCCTGGGAGCCAGAAACAACATTTCACATGGAGGACAGGAGCTGTGCTCAGTGGAGGATGCAAATCAGAGGTTCCTGGCCTGCATAGGATAATATTAAGCTACTATTGCTCAGGGCCGTCCCAAGCATGGGGAGAGAACATGTGCAAGTTAGCGGAAGTGGGACCCTGAAGATGGGAGGGATATCCTGCTCGGTCTGTTCACAATCGCATTCCGGGGGTTTTGATACCTCAAACCAAGTGGCTTGAGGAAAAGTGCACAATTACTTTTTTAACTTACTTAAGCATCCAAGAAATGCCCTGGCAACCACTCAGAGCACCATTGCAACCACTGAACAACCTCTCAGAACACCTTATCAACACCCTAGCAATGACCTAAAAACCATTCAGAGCACCTTAGCAACCACCAAACAACCTCTCAGAACACCTTATCAACCCCCTGGCAATGACCTAACAACCACTCAGAGCACCTTAGCAACCACCGAACAAACTCAGAACACTTTATCAACCCCCTAGCAAAGACCTAACAACCACTCAGAACCCCTTAGCAACCACATAGCAACAACTCAGAACACCTTGGCAACCACCTAGAAATGCCCTAGAAACTGCTCAGAACACATAAGAAATCATTACTGTAGCAACAATTAAAAACACCTTAGCAACCATCTAGCAACCACTCAGAACACCTTAGATATAAATTACTATAGCATCCATCAATGCCCTAGAAATGCCATAGCAACTGCTCAGAACACCTTAGCAATTGCCTACAGTAACAACCACTCAGAACACCTTAGCAACCACTCAAAACACCTTAATAACCAACTAGCAAAGCCCTGGCAACCATCCAAATCATACAAGCATTGTGGCAACAAGCAGCACTCACATTTTCAGTTCTCATTTAGGATCAAATGGGCTAATTAAAGACATACATGCTATATATTTGACACAAAAAAAGAGCAAGAGACAATGAGAGAGAGAGAGAGAAAGAGAGAGAGAGAGAGAGAGAGAAAAGAAGAAGGTTTTGACTTCTTTTATTCATAATGATGGCCTCTGAGCCCCTAAGACCCTCCTTGCCTACTGCAGATAAGGAAACAGTTGATTTTACACGCACGCACGCACGCACGCACGCACGCACACACACACACATACACACACACACACACACACACACACACACACACACACACGCCAAGGAAGGCATATTACATTTAGCATTTGAGTGAGATCAGTTACGTAGAGTAAATGTGTGTATGTCAGTGCATTTCTTTATTAAAACTATAAGTAAATGTCAGTGGATTATATTTAGACACTAGCAAGACCTTACATAGTGCGTCTAGAGATATTAACATTTGCAAATTAGATTTAGAGGTAATGATAATTAGATCTAAGACAAGGATTGATGATTGGGTTAAAGGCCTATTCTCACCAAGAGAAAATATTTACCCCAAAACAAGATTTTAAATTGAAACATTTATAGGGTCCTATTCAAACTAAAAGGGTTAAAATGTGTTATGTCTGTCTCAGTGTTTGTGTACACACAAAAAAATTAGCAAGTTTATCTGTCCTATAGGTAAATATGTAAATCTCTCCAGTCAAGTAGAACACTATGAATGTGGAACGCTCACAGACATGCCGTGATAATATTAAAATCACGTTACTCATGCAAACACAGGAGAGAGAAAAAGATCCTTTTGATTTATTAAACTGAATTTAAATGAAAATACACTATTAAATACACATTAACAGGGAAGTAACATGACAACATTCTGTCACTAGTCATTTCACAGCACATTATAGTCATATTACTGTAATGTATTGGAACATTTGTTTCTCTAAACTATAAGAGATAGAAAGTTGATGGGATTTGAATTGAAAAACAGCTAAGTTTTCTGGAGTCATATCCCCCTTTTTGATGTAACCTTCTACATTCACTACGATTCACATTGCACTTCTTCTGCTACAGACTTCAATGATACCTCAAATCGCACAGCTTGAAGAGAGGTGTGCACTTTTAGAGACCAGAATATGATTTTAGAGTGTGCTCTTTTGCCAGTTTGTAACCAATTAGCTAACACTATGAACACCCTAGCAACCATATTTCAACGCATTAAAAACCTGCTACGCACTAATAAAATTCGAAATAAATAAAATTCTATATAATAAAATACAGATGATCTGATAACTATTTCCATAATATGGCCAGTCCTTTGATACGATTTTGTAAATATAAATTAAATGAAAATATTTTTTTTTACCATTTTAATATTGTAATAAAATGGGTACAAATTTCAAGATTTAATTTAATATTGATTTAAATTATTAGAAATTTTAAAGATTAACTTTAAGCGAGCATCACATAACGGCAAAGGTAATTCAAATATGGGAACTGAACATGCGCGTAAAAAAAATGCTATTAAAAATAACCGATGCAGAAAATAAAAAAACAGTCAATAACTGATATAGTACCAATATTGCGTGCATCCATAAAAACACTGAGAACACCCACAACCACTGCATAACAACACCCTGGCAACCACACACAGATTCCTAGCATTGTGGCAGTGTTCATGTTTAGACAATGCAACATCAAGTCTTTATGTTACAAATAGAATGTACAAATGTCACAATATATCGCAATACAAAAATATGTATCGTAGATAGTGACAATCTGTATTGTGTATAGTTTACCCAAAATTAAAATTTCTATTTGAAGTTAAAGTTTACAGAGTTTTGGTGTCAGTACTACATTAAACTACTATATATAATGTTGAATATAATGTATAATAAAGAAATGGGGGAATATCTGTGGGTCCTGATAATGCCAAATGTCTTATGTTATTTTAAATATATCTAGTCAGTGACAGAGTGCAAGCATTTTCGTCTAAAATAATTTTGTATTTTCAGTATCAGAATCATGACTATTTTTATTCTGGTGTCACCAAGTGCATTGGGTTACCAGCACCAAGTCCAAGCCTATTCATCACAATGTAATACCAAATTTAGCATTCTAATTAACAGTACATTTTTGTTAACCTTTTACCATATGTCTTGGAGTATCGCAATTATATATTGTATCGTGACATGAGGGTACCGTTATACCCCTAGTTACAAATGCAATACAGCACAATGCACAAAGTGAGCTACTGTAGACATAGTGCCCATTTGATGTCAGAGAGATGGTGACATCATCAAACCACCAGTTCGCAGTGCCAACCTGCTTGACCTTCACTAGACCCTCTGCAGACCCTAAGCCCTTCCATTCATGAATCAAAGCACTTCACACTGATCAGCAAGATGAAGACACACTAGAGTGTCCAGAAGAGGGTGGGTGTGAGTGGATGACTGCATGCTGAATGTGTGTGTGACACCGTGAGCTTTCTTGATGATAAATGAGCGGTATTACCGAGGGCCTGACTCTGCCCAAATTCAGCAGCCCTAATCAAGGCACAGGGAAGACTAGCCTATATAAAAAGGAGCTGTGTGTGTATGTGTGTGTGCCGATAAGCAGTTTGAATGATGAAAAATTTCCTCTAATGGCCGTTTCTCATGGTCACACTAACACATTCCCTGTGGTGCTAAAATATCCACATATTAGAATATTCAAAGAGGAACAACATGAATTAAAACTTCAAGAGATGATGACGATGATGATGATGTCATGGAGATGACACACATGTACCCAGTTGAATGTATGATTACATGAGTGGCATCCACTGCGACAGGGCCCTTAAATCATCACACCGCTGCGTGAGACTGCAGATCAAATGATGATGGCAACCCATCAGCCTGCCTGCTGTTTCTATGACAACTGCCGAAGCAGGGCTACTGTGTGAGAGATTGGTAAAGTGCTGTTGGTCTGACTGCCGCTGATGAGGAACATCACAAGTCCTAATGGAACAGAGCAAAGAGCCGCTGGCCTGGTACTGCACAGCTACACACACACACACACACACACACACACACAAATGCTGAGTGTGTGCTCTGAACTCCCACTGGCCGTCTCCTCTCTTGAGATTTGAAAGGTACCATGAACATGTGGAGTAAATTGCTCTAATTCAATGCATAAATCAGGACCCCAGGCTGGCAGCTGTCTGGACTGTCCAAATGTGTGCCTGACCATTATTCAGAAAATTCACGCAATAACACTGCAAAGGGGAAGGGGAAGGGATGCATCACTTCCATTCATTAATCCCCTCCAGTGGCCTCATGGGATAGTAAAGTGTCCATCAAATGAGCACTTCAGAATCCCAGCGGAAGAAGTAGGTTATCCAAGGACTTTTCTGCCTACTGTTTTCAAATACTATGGCTACATCTGAAAGCTTAGGGAGCTGACTTGTTGCCTCACTGCCCTATATGATTTCGCAGGCAGCATTTGCGAAGGAAAGCGCCTCACGAAACTGATTTTGGATAGACTTAGGCTATAAAGCAGTTCATTTCAGTTGTCTCTTTGTTCTATTTATGTATGCTTGTAATTTGTTTATTATTTTCAAAGCAGATTCACTCCCCTACAAAACCACACCAATCATTATAGAATGATTAATTCTTTCCAAATAGAGCTATTCGTCTGGTGAACTGTTTTCATATTGCAATATATATCGCAGAAAAACTAAATTTCGCAATGCCAGTTTTTTTCCCTTACATCATGCAGTCCGAAGGCAGCATTTTTCAGCTTTCGAATGCAGCCTATGGACGTACTATTTTTTGGCGTACTGTTTTTCGTATACATTTCAGATGCAGCGCAAATGAAAGGAAACAGAAAAATGTTGAAGGAAAAAAGGAAGAGGAAAAAGGGTAAGGAAGTGAAAGAAAAAAGGAAGAGGATAGTTTATAATTTATGAATGACCGTGAGACTAATTAGCATGAGGACAAAGGCTTTTCTACAGGGAGGGACAGGCAGAGGGGTCACGGCCTCTGTAAGTCTCTCCTCTCGTCTTCAGTCCACACACACACACACACACACACACACACACACACACACCGCTGCAGCAGCCTCTCTCCCTGTCTCACACGCACATACACAGCTTCACTGTCTCACTGTCTACAGCAGAGACTTAAAACAGACTGACGATTGACCCTATTCTGGTTGACCGTTTACTTGTAGGACAAAATTATATTTCTGGCAAAATCCTACCGTTTTGTACAATAGCAATGCCATACTACATGCATGCTACTACTATTAACTATAATATATTAAAATTGGACCTCCTTCAAACAATACAAGACACCTATAGGATGTTACTTTTGTTATTTAATTTGTATGATTGCAGTGGCTAATGCAATATCATCACAACAGTAGTAACAATAATTCAATTGTATAAATAAATAAAGGAACATGTGAAGGGTGAAGGTGTGATGTGTGATACTAATGCAATAAGAGATTAAATGCGACTGTTTGTAAAGTTAAAGCATAAAAATATGTCAGGATTGAGAATATATGTTGTGCCTGCTGTTTGTAAGAATACTTATGCAATGACAATGTAATGGAAGAGAAATGTATAAGTGATACTATGCAATAAATGAGAACATGTCAAGTGAGGGTATGAAGTTTGCATGCAGTTTATGATAATATTATGCAATGAGATAGAAAATAAGTATGAGAATATGTCAGGAGTGAGAATGTATTTTGGAAAAAAAAAAGTATGCGCTGGGAGAAATTGCTTTTTCTTCTAAAGTCGCCTTTGCTTTTGGCTTGTTGGAGACACTTAATTTTCAACAATATTATATGAGAACTGAACTGAGCTGGAGGATGACATCACTGACTTATCCAGAGCGGCTATATATATATAAATGTACTAAATTAATAACTTTTTTACAACAAAAATGAACCATCACTGAACTTACTTAAACTGGACTATGGCGCTATTTTTTTCTAGATCTGCTGTACAGCCGAAACAAACTTAGTTGCATTATTTCCTGTTATCACTGTAAAGCTGCTTTGAAACAATCTGTATTGTAAAAAGCGCTATATAAATAAAGGTGACTTGACTTAAAGTAAGTGAATTTGAACTGTGCAAAATATTTCATAGCATTAGAAACAGAAATGTCATTGCATTAGAAATAAAATATCCAAGCAAACAAATACATAAACAATAACTCAACTTTTTTGTTTTCATTTGACTGAGCCAATTCAAAATATTGTTGTAATGAAGCCAATATTGAGAGCACTGCAAGTTCATGTAACCCAAATAAACCCTGAATGAAATCAAGCAATAATTGACCAACACAACTGGCCCAGTTTTCTCCCAGCACTTCAACCGGATAATCACTTCCTCATGAACTGTCTGTATTAGCAGCTCCCTGACCCTGATCACTATGACCAGTCAGATCACAGATTCATTACTGCAGCAATGACAGCTGGGAGATGGAGTGGGCAATCCCGCTTCCAACATGGACACCACCTGCCTGTTACGCTACAATAGTTTGCTCTTTTACAGGAGAGCCGACAGAGAGATGGGGGGAGTTTTTGTTATTTGGTTGAGTAATTCAATCAGCTGTTTTCTAACTCATGTACAGGTTTTGCCCACTGCTCTCATCTTTGACCTGGAATATCATACCAGCTGTTTCCCTGTTAATTAACAGAGATGGGAAGGAAACGACAAGGGGATAGAGACAGAGAGACTGCCAGTGGGGTAGATAGACTGGAGTTTCTTTGGCCCGAACCTCTCTCTCTCTCTCTCCCTCTCTTTCTATCAGTCTCTCTCTGTTTTTTGCTTTGGGGGTATCTGTCTTAATGGGTCCATCTGTTAATATTAGCATGGACAGCTGTAATGCCGCTTACACTAATAACGCCACAAACGCACACACTTGATATGCGCCAGACCAACAATCACACATAACCTATAGTAAAACCGTAAAAAATCTTACTGGATTGGACTGATTGTCTGTACTATTCTGTGTGTTTTAAACATTAAAGGGATAGTTCAGACAAACATTTAAATTGTTATCACTTACTCAGTTACTATTTTTAACAAAAGAGAAGTTGAGGCCTTCCTTCGAGTTTCAACCTAAATAAAAGCATGATGGTTTAAAGGTTGGAAATGAAGAAATTGAGAAAGCCATAAATATTGCTAATGTAATTGTATACAGTTGTATTATTATAATTATTATTAAATACTAGATTTTTATTTTACAGTGAAATATCACAATAGTAATATTTCTTATTTTTCTTAAATGTTATTTAGTAATTATAATCATCATCAATATACTATTCTTATTATATTTTATTAAATATTATATACATATATTATAATATTATTGCAATATTTCTTGTTTTTTATATTTTTATTTAGTAATAATAATAATAATAACCATTTTATTATTATTATTAATTCATATTGATATATAACCACACATTTTGGCCAAACTGTGAAAATAATAAAATAAAATAAAATAATAAGTAATAAATTGCATTTTAACCCTCTGGGGTCTAAGGTGTTTTTGGGGTCCTTGAGATGTTTTGACATGCCCTGACATTTGTGCTTTTTTCAGTTGCTTATAAACATATTAATGGCAAAGTTGTCATTACACTCTATTTAGCACAAACAATCACAATGGCATTTTTAAAGCAGAGAAATCAAATTTTTCCCCAAATTGTGCAGTCTTGCCAAAAATGGGTCCGTAGTCTTCTGAAATGTTAGGATATCTTTGTGCTGGGAACAGAAATTTAAGTCATTATTCATTATAAATCTTGCTTGACAGAAGGTCATCATTCACTTGTGAATTGGAAAAGGGCTTCTGGGACGTTCTTACACACAAAAAAAATGTAAGTCACACAAAGATTTCGAAAGAGATGACAGTGAAAAATTATAACAGGATAAGCATTTTTGTGTGAACTATCTCTTTATCAGGTTGGTTTTACTCAACCTGAATTTATTAATAGAAAAATACAATCCAGTCTACAAAAAAAAAAAAAATTCAGAGTCTGTGCACATCTTTAACACCCATCCCTCAACTAAAGCAAGTCTAATTACACGCACAGACACATCAAACTCCCTCGGCTCCCTTCAATAGCTTCTGACATGTAATCCAAGATAACATCTGCTCATTGATCTACTCTGAGTCTAATGGAACTGATAGAAATCACCTTGTCTATACTCCTCCACATCAGTTAGAGCTTATGGACACAGTGTGTGAGAGAGTGTGTGTGTGTGTATGTTTTTCTATCCCGGTGGGGACTTCAACCTGAATGCACACAGACTCATGGGGACTCGTGTCACCGTGGGGACCTAAATTGAGGTCCCCGTGAGGAAACACGCATATAAATCATACAGAATGACTTTTTTTGAAAATGTAACAATGCAGAAAGTTTTCTGTGAGGGTTGTGTTTATGGGTAGGGTTAAGCTTAGGGGATAGAATATACAGTTTGTACAGTATAAAGATTAAGATGTCTATGGAAAGTCCCCATAAAACACGGAAACAACCAACGCGAGTGTGTGTGTGTGTGTGTGTGTGTGTGTGTGTGTGTGTGTGTGTGTGTGTGTGTGTGTGTGTGTGTGTGTGTGTGTGTGTGTGTGTGTGCGAGTGTAGGACAGCACACAGCAATCCAGATTTTTTTTCTCGTTTTTGATCCACTGGCCTACATACATACATTAAGGAGCCAGAGAAACACACTTTCACACACATGAACAACGAGAGATAATGATGGAAAGCAAAAAATTACATTCATGTAAACAGTCAAACACTTAGCCTCATTTGTAGTCCAACATAACATTTCTGCGAACCACCAAAGACATGAATGTTATAGTCAACATGAAACAGCATTCACAACCCATTCTGCTTCCATCACATGGAGTGAAACTAAATATTCCATAAGGAAAATGTAAAGCGCACTAATGACTCAACTCACTTCAATTGCTTGCGATGGAGTGATTAAAAAAAATAAGTTAGCATTTTTGCACTTCCAGTCCCATCATCCTGAAGTCAATGGATTTGAGATTAAATTTCGGAAATACGATTTTCACATTTTATTATATGATAAATACATTACTTGTGATTTAAGCTTCAATATGTCTACTTACTCCGCTTTCACAGCCTCGTTGTATTTTTACTCATGATACACAATGTATGAGTACTCACATTCATCGAGCTATTCTAACTCAAACTTATACATTTTAAATAATGACTGAGTGGTGGTGACGAAGTTGTGCAACTGTGGATAGTTAGTTAGTTAGTTATAATAACTTTTAACTTCTGGCGATTGTATTTAGGCTTTAAGATTCATGTTCATTTGTGATGATTATCTTGATGAATAAAATTAGCAAGAATCATAAACTTTTGTTATTTTCTGCAATAATCCAAAAGCCAGTGAACATTCTATTGGCATTTTGTTGGGGGAATCAAGGTGATGAAGTCAAAATTACATCAACCCTGCAGCACTCTTTTCCAATCCACTACAGGATTGTATCTCCACAAGGATATACTGTATGCAAAGCCTTATATAACAAAAACGAGGTATCTTATAAGGCAGCATAATGTTGCTTTGGGAACAGCTTTCACATCAGGAGTACCTATCATCATACTTTAAAATGAGGTGGGCAGTCACTGGGGTTTCATGTTTTGGCAAACACACTTAATGTTCAATTACTGAGTGTGTTTCAATAACTCTAAAGTGTGTTTCTAAAACCCCTGTGGACTAAGATTAAGGAGTAATGTATTACATTTCTGCTGTCTGCTCATATCAGACAAGACTGCTGACATCTCTTTATCCCCCTTTCTCTCCATCTCTGTTTTTTCATGCATGGCTAGACTTGACTCGTTGACAATTGCTGCCTCAGCACCACAATACAGTGGTGGATCTACGCACACACACACACACACACACACACACACACACACACACACACACACACACACACACACACACACACACACACACACACACACACACACACACACTAGGCGTAATGGTTTTCATACTATACAAACTGTATATTCCATCGACCTACACTAACCCTACCTCTAAACCTACCCATCACAGGACACATTTGCCATTTTTTTAATTAAAAAAACACCATTTAGTATGTTTTTAAGCCATTTGGCTTACGAGTATACAAGAAGAAACCATGTTTACGTTGTAATACCCATGTCATTATACACATCTGTGTCCTCATAAACCATACAAGAACACACACACACACACACACACACACACACACACACACACACACACACACACACACACACACACACACACACACACACACACACACACATTCTTGTACATCTGTCTTTGTGAGGAAATTCATTACCACAATGCAATCTCTAGCTCCTAACCCTAACCCTACACATCACAATGAAGTGCCTAACCTGAACCCTAAACACAATTATAACCTTCTCCCTAAAACTAAGTTTTAGCCCTTAAACAAGGGTCTCAGACACACACACACACACACACACACACACACACACACACTCAACAGTATCATAAATAGCATTTTGTAAAAGTGAATGTGTGTTAATTAATTGAAATGGAACTCCTAAAGCCACACAGTTTGAAATGGTTTATATTAGAAAGTAGAACAAACATCCTGCTGTGCTGGCAATCTGTTGGCCTCATGTAAACACACACACACACACAAACACACACACACACACACACACACACACACACACACACACACACACCATGAGCTGATCAAAAATCAACAGCATCAGGAGAAACCAACCGCAGCCCACTTGTCCTGTATGAATGAATCAATAATTACTTTACTATGAACTAATGATGAGTTAAGACATGTAGGCTACTAATGAAGAACTAACCTTAACTACGACATGAGTCATATGAATTACTGCATGAATATACCATCTTAACTACACGTTAGTACATGCTTGTTAATTAATGCATTAATTCATGTTTAGGGGTAAACTAAATCAATCAGTCTCCGTAAGAATAAATAAGAAGTAATCTAAATTTAAATTAAACATATCATTGAATTCTGCCATAATTTAAACTGTAATATCATAATCTGCTATCGGCAGCTTTGTGACAAATAAATGGAACGGCACATGATTTTTTAGCCATTAATTACACAGGTCCGTCTAATCAAACGTGGAAAATAGACTAATAACTAGCACTAATAAATTTAACTTGATCTAAACCGTTTTCTGATTTTTATAGTTTATTTAGGCCTATGTTTAGTAATAGCTACTTTTCTTCCTGGAACTACAGTATGTAGTGTTTGTTTCTGGTGGGACACTCATTAGTGGTGCACTCGGTGGTCGCTCGGCACATTGGTTGTGTTCCTATGGTAACGCTGGCATTTTAATCTCATAAATGTTGACTTCTTTGGTAAACAGAATTAATAATTAAAGACATGTTTGCATATATGTTGTATTTTGGAGGTTTCAGGAGGTTTGTACAATAATTAACTGTAATTTTTGTTGCTTATATATATATATATATATGTTTCAATTAGCATTAGCTTATAGCTTATTCCCTATTTTACATGTAACGTGTCTAATGTGTGTCTTTACAGGTATGTTTGGATTTTATTTTAAGTCCATATATGTTTAATTGTATAAATAATAATAAAAGAACTACACATAATTTGTATATTTTTTTTTATTTTTTTTTTACCATGGGTGTAAAGGAGTAAGGATGGCACTCTTATTGTATATGTTTATTCATATTTTAGTTAATGATTTTTAAGTGCATCATTGTGTCATGACTTTACTTGAGGAGGCACATCATAATTAATTCATTATTAACTAACCATACACTAACATCAACTAATGGCTTGTTAATGCATGATTGTGTCATGACTTTACTTGAGGGGGCACATTGTTACTAACTCATCATTAATTACTTATAAAGTAACATGAATTCATGACTTGTTACTGTATCATTATGTCATTTCTTGTCTTGCCCCTCCAAGAGTACATCTTTAAAAAGTGATCAATTACACATGTTCTATTCATATTCAGCTCTTCTAAATTAGATATCATGTGGTGCTTTTCGGTGGTTTGTAAAGAAGTGGAAGAGCAGAGGTGCTGTGCCCGAATTTGGATGGAGAAGGAACTGAATGGTAGGAGGAAAGTGGACACATTTTGAAGGGGCAATAGTGGCCCCAAAGAAGAGCAAGAAAACAAGACTAGCATCCGACTGCATTATAATATAAAGACAGTAAACCAATCCACAAAATAACCATCATCTGTGCTAACACTGATTTTAATTTTGAAATTTGCATCTGTTTAATGGATATGTTAGTGTAGGTATTTCACTCTTGATGGCAGCAGTGGAATCACTTAAAACAGAATGAGATAAAATCATTTTTAATGATGAATGCATCATTGTGTGTTCAATGAGTAAGGTTAAATGTAAATATTGCAAGACATCTAGTGTCATTCAATGATGTTTGTGACAGTTGCTGGTGGCAAATTTATGAACAATTGTACATTGTGCCCTTTTAATACATCTTTCTTCTAATCTAGAGCATGTTTGATGCAGTTTACCCCAAAGTGTTAATTAATACATTAATTAACAAGCATGTACTAACATGTGTAGTTAAGATGGTATATTCATGCAGTAATTCATATGACTCATGTCGTAGTTAAGGTTAGTTCTTCATTAGTACATGTCTTAACTCATCATTAGTTCATAGTAAAGTAATTATTAATTTAGGTATTAGTACATGATTATTCATGTACTGTTATTGTAAAGTGTTACCGAATAAGTTAGTGCAGTGTATTCTAGTGGTGCAATCGATCACACTTACTGTTCTGATCATTTACGGTTTTTGAGTCACAGATCGGATAATTTTTCGGATCAGCAAAAAAAAAAAAAAAGTAAATGTAACTTTGCTTTTTATTTATTACTTAAAGCTCACTTGAAGTACTTCGATACCACAGCAAAAACGACTAGCCTAACTGATAAAGTTCAAACACAAAGACAAGTAATAAAATAAAAACAAATACACGAATTATAAGCAGAGATGAATACTAAATAACAGTTACAAAGTCTACCAGTAGTATTCAGGTACAGAAATGAATAATTAGGCCTAAATGTTGTCATGGGTGTGGTGCGGGTTGAAGAAGAGGCAGAGTCAAAAGGCTCCAATTCAAACATTTACTAATATATTCTTCCAAACAGGTACAGACAGGCAAACGGGTTGACGGGCAGAAGGTTAACTCACACATAAAACACTGTAACATTAACAAGAACCGACCAGGACAGACTGAACAGAAGCAAACTAAATACAGATACAAATCAAACAATATAGCTGCAAGCAGCCATTACCGAGGCCAAGCGCAAGAAGCAACAACAGATGCCCTCATGGGTGGGAGTGGCAGACCAACTGCAGCAAAGAGCAATTAAAGACATTAAGAGAATTTTGGGCAAATGGCTAAAATATCATATATACAGTAACTTTTAAGATGATTTAATGGATTATGACTTTCGACCAATAGGTGGCGCAGTTACGAAATCGATGTGATGTGGTCAGAGTGAGGTGACAATGACACATACAAAGTTGTATGTAACCGAAAACGGTTTCGTCTATCGTCACGAAATCCATAACTTTTAGTCAGCATGGTCTGGAGATGATATGATTCGATTTTGGTGAAAATCGGACGAATGGTCTAGGAGAAGTTCGAAAAAGAAGGTTTTGAAAGTAAATAAAGATGGCGGACAGGAAATTCGTCCAAATACGTCAAACTTGGTATCTATGTTCTCGGCATGACCCAAGGAATCTACTAAGACCAGTGTCATTGCAATAAGCTTATTTTTTCAAAAGTTATTAGCGTTTTTGGAAATTTAATTTTAACCTTTGACCACTAGGTGACGTTGATTCGAAACTTCACAGGCTCCTTCAGGGCATCGTACTGATGACCCATATCGAGTTTTGTAACAATTCGTTAATGCGTTAAAAAATACAGCATTTTTGCACATAATTCAAAATGGCCGACAGCCAAAAAGGCCTATCTGGGAAAATTGGATATCAGTCGACTCGGCATGACGCCCTGAATCTAACGAGACCACTTTTATGATTTTTGGACAAACCGTTCAGGAGTTATGAGGGAAAAAAGCCATTTTTCATATCTCCGGACCAGTAGGTGGCGCTGCGCCGAAACCATGCTTGTGATGACATGTACCAAATTTGGTCTGAATACGATTAAGTGTTGCGGAGATACAGCCTTACGTTTGTTTTCGCAAGCACTACGTAAAATTAGTTTGCGCGTTTAACGAAAACTGTTAAGCGAATCAACTTGAATTCCATAACTTTTTGTCGGCACTGCCTGGAGATGATCTGGTGCAATTTTGGTGAAAATCGGACAAACCGACTAGGACGAGTTCGCAAAAGTAGGTTTTTTGGACAATTCAAAATGGCGGAAAATTTTTCATGAAAATGACCTCATATGGTACGATCGAATCGGCTTGAGCTCAGGAATCAGAGGAAAAAAGAATTTTGTTTCTAGCCCTTACGGTTCTAAAGTTATTAGCATAAACATGAGTGAATCTTTGGACAGTTGGTGGCGCTAGTGGGATTGATTTAGAGACTCCAAAATTGCTATGGTGAGAGTTCAGACTGTCCTCTATCTGTGTGCCAAATTTCATAACTTTCCCGGAAACGGTTCTATGGGCTGCCATAGACGCCCAATCGTAATAATAATAATAATAATAATAAGAAGAAGAAGAAGAAGAAGAAGAAGAAGAAGAAGAACCGGAACAGATACAATAGGTGACTCAGCACCTTCGGTGCTTGGCCCCTAATAACAAGGTGATCACAGGTGACATGGATGATGAAGATGAAGAACAGGTGATTAATTGAGGGAGTGAGTTCAGGTGTGGAGACTGGAGGATTCTGGGAAGTGTAGTGCAGACGAAGACAGACTGGTGTAGATGACACTGTGACAATACGCCCCCCTTCAAAAAGGCGCGACCTCGCGCCGTAGAACATCAAAAGGGTTGGGGGGTGGACGCTCTGAAGGCAGATTAGGATGTGGCCTAACAGGGGCAGGGAGCCTCCAGGGCGGAGCAGGCAGCCAGGGCGGAGCCGGATGTGCAGGCGGCCAGGGCGGAGCAGGATGTGCAGGCGGCCAGGGCAGAGCAGGCTGTGCAGACGGCCAGGGCTGAGCAGGCTGTGCAGGTGGCCAAGGTGAAGCAGACCCTTCGGGCGGCTATGGCAGTGAAGACCCTTCGGGCGGCCATGGCGGAGACGACGGAGGAGGGAGCCATGCAGGAGGCGGGGCTGATGACTCCAGGGCGCCGACTGACGGGGGCGGAGCAGAGCCGACGAGCCCAGGCGACGCCGAAGATCCAGCGGGACATGGTGGGGTCGCCGGCTCAGGCGACTGAGGTGCAGGCGGGGACACAGAAGGGCGCGGTGAAGGCAAAGGGAGTGAGGACCAAAGGGGAACTGAAGGGAGTGAGGAGTCCGACTGAGCCGGGGGGACGAAGGGACGAGGTGAAGCCAGAGGAGTGCAGTCCAGAGGTGAGGGAAGGTGGACAAGCGACCAAGGTGGATCCGGGGGTACAAGGGAGCCTGTCAGAACTGGTGCACTGATGGACCACGGTGGAGCTGAAGGAGGTAGGAGCCAAGGAGACGTGAATGAACTGTTGGGCTGAGGCGGAGTTCTGGTCACAGAGGGTGGAGACCGGGGATCCAGCAACCCAACTGGAGCTGCAGGCTGGCAGACCCACGGTGACTCCACCTCACAGAAGGAGATGAGGAGCTGAGGGGCTGACAGACAGAGGCGGAAGATCAGAGAGGTGGCATGAGAGGAGTTGGGAGAGGGAGGCTGGGTGGGAACTCAGTCTCAAACTGGGCAGACGTGACGAGAAAAGTCTCTGGCTGGGCAGACGTGACGTGAACAGTCTCTGGCTGGGCACACGTGACGTGAACAGTCTCTGGCTGGGCAGACGTGACGTGAACAGTCTCTGGCTGGGCAGACGAGACGTGAACAGTCTCTGGCTGGGCAGACGAGACGTGAACAGTCTCTGGCTGGGCAGACGAGACGTGAACAGTCTCTGGCTGGGCAGACGAGACGTGAACAGTCTCTGGCTGAGCAGGCGAGACGTGAACAGTCTCTGGCTGGGCAGGCGAGACGTGAACAGTCTCTGGCTGGGCAGACGAGACGTGAACAGTCTCTGGCTGGGCAGACGAGACGTGAACACTCTCTGGCTGGGCAGACGAGACGAGAACAGTCTCTGGCTGGGCAGACGAGACGAGAACAGTCTCTGGCTGGGCAGACGAGACATGAACAGTCTCTGACTCTGGGCTGGACGGGACCAGCGGTGAAGGTTCTGAGCTGGACGGGATCAGCGGTGAAGGCTCTGGGCTGGACAGGACCAGCGGAGAAGGCTCTGGGCTGGACGGGACCAGCGGTGAAGGCGCTGGGTTGAACGGGACCAGCGGTGAAGGCTCTGGGCTGGAAGGGACCAGCGGTGAAGGCTCTGGGCTGGACGGGACCAACAGTCTCTGACTCTGGGCTGGACGGGACCAGCGGTGAAGGCTCTGGGCTGGACAGGACCAGCGGCGAAGGCTCTGGGCTGGACGGGACCAGCGGTGAAGGCTCTGGGCTGGTCAGGACCAGCGGTGAAGGCTCTGGGCTGGAAGGGACCAGCAGTGAAGGCTCTGGGCTGGACGGGACCAGCAGTGAGGGCTCTGGGCTGGACGGGACCAGCGGTGAAGGCTCTGGGCTGGACAGGACCAGTGACCAATGAACGGATTCTCAACTGTTTACTTATGACATAACCGAGAGAATACTTGCCGAGACGGGTATCTGGACTTAATTTTGTCTGTCCCCGTTCAATTGCAAGGAAACGTGAAAGAGGAATCAATTCGGTCTTTGAGCGTTATGTGAAACGAGCCTCTCTCTCTCTGCGTATGGGCGCTTCAGGTGTGTGAGTCTGTGCACACAGATAACAACGCGAGAGTCCCGATTTTCAACTCCTCTTCCGCGTTTAAAATCGTTTGAATGTGTAAATTGCCAAGACATAACAAGTCCCAAATAATACATTTTCACTCTATGATGGTTAAACTTTGCAGTTACAACTTCACAGAACAACTGCAATCCGTTGCACCCCAAGTATATTCTAATAAATTATGATTTCAGAGTATTTATGTGCATACATGAACATGTAGAGTGTATACAGTATTATATTATAAATGATTTAAGTATACATCGACAAAAACGGACAAAGGAATAAGAATAAAAAAATTTAATAAACAATAAAATAATAATAAAATAATTGATGCTATTGATTGTATTGTAGTGTTTTGTATTGTAACCTTTTTCAAATCACATCACAACCAATGCTCATGCACACACAAACAAACACCCATACATATTTATTAATGCATTAAAGTTCGAAGTGTCACACCGTTGCCATCTGTAAGGCTTGTGTGGCTGCATCACCTGTATGATTATGATTTCTATAAACTCACTCCCACACACACCACTGCTGGATCTGCCTGCCGCACCAGTATGTGCTCACACACTATTCTGAAAACCATTCTATGTATTCACACACATTTGCGGAACTAGATGGAGTCTCTAAAAAAAAAAGAGAGCGAGAGATGAGATGATGTGATGAAATGTCACAGGTTGACTCTTTCTATAAACGCGGATCACTGGACACAAATGAAAATCTTTATGAATTCAATGTGACTCTTTATACTTCTGCATCTGCGGACAATGATCGACTGACATTGTGTTCTTTATCTCTTTTTTATCCTCTCTCTGCTTTTGCATTCAGTGTCAAGTGCACAAACGAACACACAGACCTAGACTTTACCTCAACTTGCTGTGAATTTTACCTCTGAATTTTGCATCCACCACCACACTAGCTTTCTTTTTGACCAAAAATACTATTATGTATGTGAGAAGCCACCACAACCTTTTAATCTTGTCATCTCATGCTTTCTGTCCTTACTGCTGTTTCCAGGCAGAGGGGACATTAAAAACCCACGTTTTTACCGGCACTCTCTCTCTTCTCTCTCATTCTATAGCATTTTTCCCATATCCCCTGGCAACCAGAGCACTTACCCGAGTGCGCATGGGAGAAAGCAGCCCTTCCATGTCTTCTGCTCATTCCTCAGAATACCCACAATCCTTTCACTCAGACATCATAGCTCCGGTAACGTATCCAAACCACTCCACTCTCACCGAGCAATGAGCACAGCTCTGGGCGCACATTCGTGGTCACACACACACTCAACGTCAGAGCATCCCACCCACCCCAGCAGGAAAGCCTCTGTGTGATTGTGTGTGTGCGTGTGTGTGTGTGTGTGTGTGTGTGTGTGTGTGTGTGTGTGTGTGTGTGTGCGTTCATTGACCATGGGAGTTTGTACTTGAGAAAAGGTTGCTACATTGTGTGTTTGTGTGATAACATTTCACTGTTCCAAGTGAGCTGCCTACCTAGACAAATAATTAGAAAAATACAAAAATATGTATAAAATATAATAAATATATATTTAATTATATGAAATAATTAAATAATAAATCTATAGATGCATATTTACAAATGTAAGAATACAAAAAAATTCACTTTTTATGTATGTGTATATAATGTATATGTGTGTGTATATATATATATATATTTTTTTTTTTTTAATTTTTTTTTATGGACTTTATATTTTATGGATTTTATATTTTATGTATGTATTTTGTACAGTGTATGTATATATAAAATGTATATATGTCAAAAATGTATCCAAGACGGCAGTCAAAGTTAAAGAAATGTTGATGATAATAAATAAAATTACTTAATCAATAATGGAAAATAGTATTTTTTTACACTTGTATGCTATATGTTGAGTTATTAAAACAAATAACTCTTAGCTTAGCAACATGCACAAAACAAACTTGGAATCAGTTTTGTGTCATGAGTCTTGTGGGCTTAATATGTAAAGTATTATTTTCAATCTACACAGAGAGTTTCAAATCAGTCACACAAGATTACATTTAACTTAGGATGCTCACTATGTAGGGCAGTAAGTCAGCTCACTAGGTTTTAGCACAGAGCTTCTGTCTCTTATTAATGCAATCATTCTCACATTCTAACACACACTTACTCAATTCCTCTCATCTCCTGTCCCTGGAGTCTCAACCCCGATTCTCAGATATCTGAGAGATTTCCTCGCTGCCACAAGTTTGATCTCTCAGAATCAATTAAAACGTGAACAGAAACGTTTGTAGCTTTACTGACAGATACATCTCTCTAAGTTACACATTTGGGACTTTTAGTGTATCACTTCACTTCATTCAAAAGTCAAAGAAGCATTAATGAGTTTTCTATTTATTTGCAGCCTTCTCTCATGGATAAGCACACTCACTCACACACACACACACACACACACACACACACACACACACACACACACACACACACACACACACACACACACACACACACACACACACACACACACACACACACACACACACACACACACACACACACACACACACAGCTTTAGCTCTCGTCATTTAAGATTCATGCATCATGGTCACCATAGCAACTTTCTCCACCTTGCATTTACACTTCCAAATTCCACTTCCTCTAGGTACTCTAAAATAGCTCACAACATGCAATGATTTCCACTGTACTAAGAAACAATAAAAAGCCACTTGTTTGGTTCTGGAACTGGCGTTTAATTTGTCATGTGATGCTTTCTGTCAATTTCGAGGCTTTTCTCCACGATGACCTTTCAAAAGCCCACGTGGAAATCAATGAGATCTCCAGAGATCAAACTAATCTCTGTTCTGCACTGGTCAAACCACCTGTCATCACTCTGTTTACATGACATATGACCTCAGGACCGAACCGTGCAGCTTTTATGTCTGTGACTGTGTTGTGCATACGGTTTATAAAGCAGTTAAAAGGAGAATTGCTCAGCATAACAAAACTCCATTCCACTATGTGCATTCCTTTTCTAAAGTTCAATGCACGAGATATGTAATTGATTTGAGCTGGCAACACAAACACACACAGCGATACCAACAAGATTTGAATAACTAGAAAATGCAATATGCAAACTCATGCACAAATCATACATGCATCATACAATCATATCAAGCATTTGCATGCGGTTCATGAGGTTACATGAATTAATTGATGTTTACTGTCAGTAAAAGACCCTTGACCCTAATTAAAGAAAGTATGTATAAAGAAATCATGAATATAAATAGTATAGACAAAATTGAGTTTCTTTCATTCCACTAAACCAACCACTGGATATCCATATAACAAACTCAATAAATAAAGGAAATCTGATTCCTCTTTACTGAGCTAAATCATAATTCTATTATTCTGAAGAGGTGTCAACATTGGGTGGCAAACTCATCAATCTTTATACAGAGCAAGTGCTAACAGGAAGTGTTAAACTGCTTAAGGTACATCCCACCCCAAACAAAACACACACACACACACACACACACACACACACACACACACACACACACACACACACACACACACACACACACACACACACACACACACAGGCTCAGCCTCCAGACAAACTGTACATAAGCGTGAAATGAGAAAATTCTGCTCATAAATATTTATTACCAGCCATACATTTAATAGTAAAGAATATAGTATAAAGTATATGAGAATAACGACACTGAAGAATGACACTGCCAGTCTTCTTCAGTCATTCTTCAGTGTCAAGTTATTCTCATATACTTGATGACTGCTGAAAATTCAGCTTTGACAGCACAGGAATACATTTCAATTGACAAAATATTAAAACAGAAAACTGTTATTTTAAAACAATGTTACAGTTTTTACTGTTTCAAAACGTCGTCCACCAGTCTTAAACCTCTCTCTTCAGGTGCTGGCAGCAGTTTTTTTGTGTTTTATCTATAAATTGCTCAATAACACCTGTATTGAATAACTACCATAATCTCCACCCACAGATTTCACAAAACAGTAAAGTAATAAAGCCGATGATTCAATCTTACCTGAAGTCGTTGTTTATGCCCTGAATTAATTACAAATAGATTTCTAGGCATTCCTTTTCTTTGATCCCACAGCTGATGTGTGCAGTTTTTCTTTGCTATTAGCTTTAAAAGAGTTTTCTCTTGCTCGAGTAAAGTCTTTTTCTGCTGCCATTGTTTCCTTGGATTTGCTTCTCGGTTCCATACAATTTTAAGCTTTTCTTGGTTCATTTCATGTTTTATTGGCAACCTCAGTCGTGTTAATTCAAGTTAGCACAGTCGTTTTTAAATGAATCTTGTTTATTTTAGTTCAGGACTTCATAGTCCAGGTGTTAGTAATCTGTACTTAATCTGTTTCAGAAAGACATTTTACTATGATTAACTATTCTAGATTAAGGCCTACTCCTGTCTTAATTTAAACCCTGTCCGGCCAACCGCCCTTAGGTTTCTTAGGTAATTGAGGTAATCTCTTTGATTTAAACCCCATTACTAACATTAGCATTCTCCCAATTGGATTTAAAGCATATATTTTTACTTATGTTTGGCAAGTGTTCACCCTGGACCCTGCATAGAGATGAAGCAGTTCATGTTGTGATGGATGACTTATGTTTGCTTACAACACTTCAGACCGAGCCCCCAATAAAAGACAAAAAAAGATGAACCATTACATTATCAGTAGTTGACATGGCAATAGAGGGTTGAACATTGTGTCTCTGGGTAAATATTGACTCTGATATCCAGACAGATCCAGGCTGGAGAACACAGAGGAGTATAATTTTCTCTAAGTACATCTGCTGAAGGCTTTCATTAGGATCTATAGAGTGTTAGGATCCTGCTAATGGCTCTTCGCCCCTGGAAACAACAGAGAAACAGGCTTCACAGTGGGACAGTTCTGGACTAATGGCTGTAATCATCAATTAGTCGCCATTAACATAACAAGCTCAAATGAACCAATTAAGAATTCAACAGGCCAATCGCTTTTAAGAGTGCTTCCATCTCTGCTAAAGGTTTTGACAGGAATTACACTTCTTTATTAATTCATTGCTGGTTTAGGTATATTTGTATGTAAACTTAATTAATTTGCTCCCGCTGAGAGTATTCCTACAAAAATGGGAAGATTATTAAGAACTGGAAACATGTCCTTTTTAAAAAAAGCAGAAAAATGATCATTAAAGGCAATGTTTACATACAGTGTTATTTTAGCATTATTTATATACAGTTTTATTTGAATATTTTTTTAGTTTATATTTTAGTTACATTTTTAGTCATTTTTAATATTACTATTTAGGTCTAATTTTTTTCAGTTTTATTTTTAGTTTAACTTATTTTTTATTTATTTCCAGTTAGTAATTTTAGTGCTTCTACTTAAACTTTTTCATCTAATATTTATAATTGATTTTGGCTTCATTTCAGTTAGCAAAAATGCTTTTAATAGTTTTAGTTTTAGATAATGATACTTAGCTCAAGTAAGTATTATAACAGTATTACTCTTGATTTTTGGACAGGGTACCTTTGAAAATCATGTAAAAATACTAATCATTCATTACCATGGTATTGCCAGAGCCATAGAGTTGCGACAACTCCATTCACTCCAACGGAACGTTTTTTTTTTACAGCAATGGCGGCTCGTGGAGCCTCTCGATAGTTCCCGGAAGTAGCAGCCGCGCCATAGAGTTACAGCAGAACAGACCATTTGTGATGCAAATTTAAAAGTTAAGACGTTTAAAGAAAAAGATTGTATATTATCAGTCAGTCCATCTGATTAACTTGTGAATTAAAGCATGCTAGTTGATTATTGCTCTCTAAATTTGTAGTTTTAGGGGACGTTATCAGATAAAAGATGGGTCATTGGATAAAGTTAGTAGCGCATAACAAACCACAAACAGCCTATTAATGGTTAAACCCGTTCTATTAATGCAGTTTTGTCCTTTGTTGTGTAATAAGAGGAAAAGACTTCTAAACAGGGGTTAAATATAACATTGGGAAGTGTGATACGGGATTTTTGGATTGATGGGAAAAGGACATTCAAGTTTATTAGTGAGATTAAAAACAATGCTTAAAAGCAGCAAGCCGTTTAAAAAAAACAAATCACACTAGGCTAAATGAGGAATCATACTAAATACTATAACTGTATTATATACTACTACTGTATATAATTTGTCCCGTTTTGTCTCCTTTATCTCTTTCAACAAAATAAGCTCAAAGGGGATTCAGTGGATCCTGAAGACTCCCTGCACTAAAGCTGTACCCTCACCTTCAGTCTCAGCTCCTTGGATTTTTCAAGACTATCCTTGCTCCTTATTTTTAATAAACATTAAACTTCCCAGTGTTGGTCTTTGTGAAAAAGTGCAGATACACCTAAGTATGATTAGCACACAATTTAGCACAAAATCTTTAGTTTTTGAGTCATGAACAATGTATTTAAACAGTTTTAAAACTACTGATATTTATAAAATTTGTTTATATGAAAGGTTTTAAACCTAAAATGATGCCATAGAATTTTGTTTTTAATTTTTTATTCTTAAGACACCATTTTAAATAGTTTTTTAGTCTGTTCATTTTTGCGGACAGTTGCACAACCTGACATTTTAGCATATAACAAAACATAAAATATGTACTATTTAAATGTACTAAAAAATTTATTCAAACTAAATAGGTTTTATAGATTAAAGTGATGTATGTCATGAATTTATCAAATTATGTTAAAAGGAAATAATGCACTTGGACACGGAAATAATGTGTGTGTGTGTGTGTGTGTATAATCATGTTTTGTTTTAGAATTGAATATATTATGTATTAGTAATAAGTGCATGGGGTGCATAAGCATTGTAAACATTAAGATGAATGAAATTTCACTTAATTAAATTTGACTTGTTTGCAATGGAAACAGACAATCACCTGTCACCCGCAAGTCTCCTGTCCTTGTGAAACCATAGTGAACATTACGTGATACCCTTAACTAACATACAAGTTTAAGAACACAAAAATTCTTCAAAACAACTGCAACACGGTCTTTAACCAAGGTAACGTTAGCCAGAAATATGTTGGCAGGCAACGCTGGTTGACCACACTAATCATTAAATATTAGCAGATTTTTATCTTTTAAAAACAACATTGCTGTAACTACATACACATACTAAATTCACATGTCAGTGTATTACATACATATTGTAAATGAATGCATTTATTGACTACAAATTTCCAAAAATCACAGTTCTACTCTCTAACTCCATCGATTTGAATTGACGCCGAAGCACTTCCTGGAACTATATGAGGTCTACGAGCATCACGTGACAACCAAGCATTTTGAACTTCCGTTGTCGCAACTCTATTTCTATATGGCTCTGGGTATTGCCACACTTCACCATGATGCTAAAACACACTCCCAGAGGCACAAACAGCAGAATCTACATGAGCAACTCAGTCGCCATGGTAACCAGAGACAACATTGAGCTGTGGCAGAATCGATGCGTTAAAGTGACGATCAATGGTGAGCACACGTCCCCTTGCACCTAACAGCAGACCTGTCATATTATCTCTCACCAGTCACCAACCCTCAGGGCCGCATATGTGTGTGTGTTAATGATAACTGCACTGCTGGATTGATTGGATGCTAATGCTGATATTTGGGCTTCAGGCTTGTTTGAAGAGCATTAACATGCCTGTTCCTGCTTCAACACATGTGTGGATATTGTGGAAGCCACATCAAATCGATATGAAGTTCATGATGAAATCCCTACACAACTTGTTGTTCAGTCGTATCCCTGATGGCTGAGTAAATACACGTTAGAGAGATACTGTTTGCGCTCTCGCTCTCTCGCTGTGAGATCTAGGGCTGTTTCTCAATATGCGTTCTTCAGCGTTTTTGCGTCCTTGTGTTCTCTACTACATCATCATCAACTGTCGAAGTTCAATTTCAATACTCAAGAACGCAAGTACAGAGGACGCGTGAAAGATGTGTTTTTGATATCGAGGATGTATCGAATGCAGACTTGAAAGAATGGCTATGTCTCAATTGAAAGGCTGCATCCTTCGAAGGGCTCAGACCATAAAGGCCAGACTTAGCGTTGTTAAATGGGACGGTCCAGCCTTTGGAGGACTGTTCTTGTCGCCAAGCAACTGTGACAGTTGCCGTTGATGAGTGACAGTAACGTTTGTACAAGACTTTTTTGAAAGTTACATTAAACTGTCAGAAAACAAAACAGGGTTAACAAACTGTCTAAATACACTCACCTAAAGGATTATTAGGAACACCATACTAATACTGTGTTTGACCCCCTTTCGCCTTCAGAACTGCCTTAATTCTGCGTGGCATTGATTCAACAAGGTGCTGAAAGCATTCTTTAGAAATGTTGGCCCATATTGATAGGATAGCATCTTGCAGTTGATGGAGATTTGTGGGATGCACATCCAGGGCACGAAGCTCCCGTTCCACCACATCCCAAAGATGCTCTATTGGGTTGAGATCTGGTGACTGGGGGCCAATTTAGTACAGTGAACTCATTGTCATGTTCAAGAAACCAATTTGAAATGATTCGAGCTTTGTGACATGGTGCATTATCCTGCTTGAAGTAGCCATCAGAGGATGGGTACATGGTGGCCATAAAGGGATGGACATGGTCAGAAACAATGCTCAGGTAGGCCGTGGCATTTAAACGATGCCCAATTGGCACTAAGGGGCCTAAAGTGTGCCAAGAAAACATCCCCCACACCATTACACCACCACCACCAGCCTGCACAGTGGTAACAAGGCATGATGGATCCATGTTCTCATTCTGTTTACGCCAAATTCTGACTCTACCATCTGAATGTCTCAACAGAAATCGAGACTCATCAGACCAGGCAACATTTTTCCAGTCTTCAACTGTCCAATTTTGGTGAGCTCTTGCAAATTATAGCCTCTTTTTCCTATTTGTAGTGGAGATGAGTGGTACCCGGTGGGGTCTTCTGCTGTTGTAGCCCATCCGCCTCAAGGTTGTGCGTGTTGTGGCTTCACAAATGCTTTGCTGCATACCTCGGTTGTAACGAGTGGTTATTTCAGTCAAAGTTGCTCTTCTATCAGCTTGAATCAGTCGGCCCATTCTCCTCTGACCTCTAGCATCAACAAGGCATTTTCACCCACAGGACTGCCGCATACTGGATGTTTTTCCCTTTTCACACCATTCTTTGTAAACCCTAGAAATGGTTGTGCGTGAAAATCCCAGTAACTGAGCAGATTGTGAAATACTCAGACCGGCCCGTCTGGCACCAACAACCATGCCACGCTCAAAATTGCTTAAATCACCTTTCTTTCCCATTCTGACATTCAGTTTGGAGTTCAGGAGATTTTCTTGACCAGGACCACACCCCTAAATGTATTGAAGCAACTGCCATGTGATTGGTTGATTAGATAATTGCATTAATTAGAAATTGAACAGGTGTTCCTAATAATCCTTTAGGTGAGTGTATGTTCACCATGGTCCATTTCTGTATATAATAAAAAGTATAAAACTGTATATAAATCGCAACATTTAAACTGCTTTACAGGTTTTTTTATTATTATTATTTTTTTACATTTGTATTATTTGAGTAAGTTGAAACCCAATACTTTCATTTAAAAGTGTAATTTGGAAATTTCTCTCAAAAAAATCCTGTTGTCACAATGAATTCTGCCGTAGGCAAGGCCGCGAAGGATCCATCTGTTGTATCCTTCATTGATCTGGAAATGAAGGACGTATTTGAAGGAACCTTCGAATTGGGACTGCCTTAGCCGCGCAGCGGTGACGCAATCGGCCTTCAAATGCACCCTTCGAAGGATGCAGCCTCATGTAAGCTTTGGGGTACGTTTGCACGACAACAATATGTTTAAAACGGAGAAGTTTTTCCTTTGAGTTTTCCGCATACAGACGACGCCATTGTCAAAACCATTCCCATTCACAGGGATCCGCGAAAACGACTAAAAATGCTATATTCGGCTGCCAGGCTATTAGATGGCGATGAAATACTATAGACTGAACAAGTAATACGCATGTGCATGACATCATAGTTTTCACAGATTTGCGTTTTTGTTGTTTACCGTTTTCAAAAACTTTACAATTTTCAAAAACTTGCACTTTGAAACCCGTTTTCAAAAGTTTGCATTTTATGTTATGTTGTATTTATTGTGCATTGATTGCTAGGGACAGTAAGTTGAGCAACAAGATCGCAGCACATCTCAATTCTCACAAAGATGTGTTTTATGTCCTCGCCTCCTTCCAAGTGCGTTCTTTCAAGGTAGCCTGGCAAAACTGGTCACTACGGCCACGCAAGTTTTTTGTGTTCTTGTAATTGAGAAACAGCCTAGGACTTCAGCATTAGTGGGCTGGGCGAACCCAGTGAGTGAATCATACAATGATTTTCAGGAGGATTAACTGTGGCTAATGCGCCTATTTGGCAACACATAAAAATATGCCATTTCTAATCTAACTCTTTATAATTACTGAAACATAAAAAAACCCTATATGCACTTGTATGAAAAAAAAAGAAAAATTAATTGCAGCAATATTAAAAATTCTGTTTGTTAACAAAAAATTATTTTAATGTTATAGCAGATAAGCGATGAGTGCCGATATTAAAATTCTATACTATTTTGTGTGTATAAATGGTAACACGTTAGTTTATGGTCCAATCCTCACTATTAACTAGCTGCTTATTAGCATGCATATTACTAGGATATTGGCTGTTTATTAATACTTATAAAACACATATAATGATGCCTTATTCTACATTCTTAATCCTACCCAATTCCTAAACTTAACAACTACCTTACTAACTATTACTAAGTAGTAATTATGAGTTTACTGAGGCAAAAATCATAGTTAGTGATGTTTTTTTAAGCGTTATCTTTAAATGAGTGTTAGATGACTGCATGCTAAATTAGGGGCAGACCAATATTTCTTATCTTTACCCCAAGCAGTTGTGAGTTACAGTTGCATTAATTATCAGTCATCAGCAACAATGTCATATTTGGTTGTATTAATTTTGTAATTTCACTGAAATGGAGGGGGGGGGATAGGGTGGATTCAGATGAGAGATAGGAATCGAGCATGTTTTAAAGAGCAACATTGCTGCTTGATATCCGCTGCTCACTATAGGGAAGAAAACTACGAATTGAAACAAACTAAGAGATTCACTGCATGGCTCTGGAGTGTGAATGCTATTTCGATAACATCGTTTAAGTGTTTTTGTTGTATTTGTAAAAATGTACACTACTGCAATACCATTTCTAGCAATATCACAGTGTGTTACTGCAGGTCATGCTTTCATATATCATTAAAGGTGATGAAAAGACATGGTAAAATAGGGCCTACATGCTGTGCTGTGCTCTCTTTCTCTCCCTGTGTGTGCGGAGACCCTGCAAACACTGAAGTATGAAGTCATTCGCTCTGCAGTCTCCTAGCAACTGTCGTCAGGGGCAACCCTTGCCTAGCTTTCCAGACGGCAAGCAGCGACGGCTGCATCTGCGCTGCTTCTTTGCTTCTCTCTGTTTTTTTTTTTTTTAGGTGGGGGTGGGAGACAGCAGGAAACAAGCGGGAAGCGGGACAGCAAGGTCTGTCCGTCATCTCTGATCTCCGTCTTTCTCGCCTCCAGTGCCAATCCAAACACACTCACAAATACACACACGCACAAACAAATGAAGGACAGCCAGCCAGTGTCTGCTCTCTGTGTGATGTTCATTCATTGGGCTAATGGCAAAACATTCTTTCAGGCTATTCTTTCCCTTTCAAAAAGCGTGCAATCCATCTCTGCTGCACGCAGATGCAGTCATTTATTTTACGCACATTGTACGCTAAAGAAGTGTTCTTAACTCGTGGGTTACAAAAAAAACAGCTGAATGCAAATAATAAAATTCTAATTTATAATTGTGCATATAGTAATAAGGATGGTAAAATAGTTGTTCTATCAACTTTTACCTTTGACGTCAAAGGCTGTGCAGTGTGCATCCAAATAAACTTTCATATTTTTGCACAAATTAATCTAGATGAAAGTTTGATAGATTCTGCATTTACAAAATTCAATAATCATGTCAATAATGTAGCATTTCATTTGGGCTTTTGCACCTGATAATATTAATTCAATTCAATGTGTAATTTAAAGAATATCTGTTTACTTTTGGACAATACTGGAACAGTACAACTTGAATACTGCGTCCAATGTAAAATCTGAGTCCTGAAAACCAGTTGAGAAAAACTGTCTAAACCACAAGAACAAACTTTATAGCGTGTAACACCGGATTTCCGTCATTGCATGAACAAGAAGCCAGTGCTTCCACATGTCATGTTGTGTCTTCTCATCTCTGAGTTACATGAGGATTTAATTAATAAAAATCATTCCCTCCCATAACAGAGAGATTACTGTTATCCCACAGAGTGAGTATCACAATACAGATAGATAGATAGATAGATAGATAGATAGATAGATAGATAGATAGATAGATAGATAGATAGATAGATAGATAGATAGATAGATAGATAGATAGATAGATAGATAGATAGATAGATAGATAGATAGATAGATAGATAGATGTGAATGGCTGACGCATAACAAATATGAAATATGTGTCTGGGACTGAGCTCAAAAGCCAGACCAAACTCATCATTTTTATGGAGCCATTTCTTGTCCTTTGGAAGAGAGATCTGTTGCCATAATTTGAAGCTGTAACACTTTCATTCACATCTACACTGCCATCATAAGTCAGTCCAGCATTACGATGTCATTTAGCACTGCACGGGTCACACAAGCATCTCAGGTCGGGAGATGGCTTTACACACCCTACACACCACTGACATGAAATTTATACACACTCTTAGACAACTCCCAAGAGACCATGTGTGTGTGTGTGTGTGTGTGTGTGTGTGTGTGTGTGTGTGTGTGCGAAGGTATGTAATGATGTATTGTTTCAGACAGGGGGGGATTTCTCCAGAGAAACATAGCAGTCAGTGTCACACATACTAAACATTGGGACGGAAGAATACAGATGCTGAATTAAAATGCCTGAGAATAAATATAAATACTGTAAAAAAAAAATAAAAAAAAAATAAAAAAAAACAAGTCTCCATATATTCCAATAAATATGTATAAATATAGTGAGTACTGCCTGGCATATAGGCATGCACAATCTGAACTTCATGAAAACAACCAGATAAAATATATTTCATATCTCAGTTGTTTCTAGATATCAACAAGATTAAATGGAAATCAATTAGAGACTTTTGCGAAGTATCCTGTTTCTCAAGCTATTGACCTAAAAATTATCCTAAGTAATAATCTCATATGTGTCTCTTCTAGTGTTTCAGAAGCAATCTCAAAGTCTCAAACTGGACACAGACTGGTCAATATCTGCAATCAAAATTAAGATATCTCAATATTATGAACTTATAATATCTCTCATCAAATTTCTCAGACTAAATTATCTAATTGTATAGCAAGTAACTAATTTTTTTTAATTGTTAGTAAAAAAGCTGAAATAAAGTACAAATATTAGATGTAAACTTAAATACTTGAATGAAAAAATTTGTCTTGGCAAGTTACTTAAAATAAGTTAAATTACTAAAACTGAGACTTATTTAAAATAAATTAAAGTTTAATAGAAACATAAAGAATACTAATACATAAACGAATACTAAAATCACATAAAATTACTAAAATGTAAACTATAATATAAAAGTACATAATATACTTCAATAGTTATAATGCTAAAAATTCAAAATATTACTAAATACTATAATAGCTTAAAAATAAATAATTCATAGCTTTATACTTTTACATTTTCTCATTGAGCCCCCTAAGGAATAACTTGGAACAGCAAGGAATTCGGAATAACTTCTGAGACAGTTGATGATTATCAGAAACTTAACTGAGCATTAAATATTCCTCTAAACAGGTATGAAAATTAATTATTCATCAGTTTACGGTGTCTTACATTATCTGGCTCTGTATTATTTCATATTGCAAAGTGACTCAGAATAACATTATTATAACCAAAAACAATCCTTTTTAGGACTGTCTTAGTTGCATACTGTACTTAAAAGAAAATAAAGCCAGTGTTGAATGAAAAATGTGTTGTTCTTCAAAATGTTCTTTAACACCTCTCCCCCCAGGGCACATTTAGAGATGAAGTGACCTTAAAAAACGAGCAGAAAAACAATTCGTTTGGCCCTTTTGACCTTCCACCTTTAAGCATGGACAGAGGGATTTGGAGTGATTTAAATCAAGCAGACAGATGGAAACACACACTCCGAAAAACAAAGCCACACACAAACAGGAACTGGAACGGTTTAAGTGCTAGAGGCTGCAGCTTAATGATCGGTGATGGCTAAATATTTTCATTTTAGAGTTTCCACACACTTGCATGCTAAAATCATGACATCACAAAGACGCACCATTAAGAAAAATGAAGGCAGTTGAAGACACAAACACAAACATAATTAGCCTCACTGCTCTGTTTATAAGTAGATCTCATCTAACACTCTCATGTGCAGGGGTTTACACACAAACTCCCATAGATAACCAACAATAAGTTGTCAAACAAGCATCTGGTCACACAATCAGTACAATCACCAAGGGACACAAGCATGCCTCACATTCCTGAGGTCGATTTCTCATTTTAGCTGAGCAGGAAATGACACGCTGATTCATAGAGGGAATCGAAGACAACGGAGATCACATCATCTGTCAGGATTGGGGAGCCATCTAGTGGGACTTGAGTAATTCATTTGGCTCGTTCTGTGGGTTTGTCATTTGCATCAGTAATTGGTACTCTCCTAAATGATATTGTCCTGGTTCTAGATTGAGACAAATAGATTCAATCAGCTCATGACCACTAACCATAAACAAATCCAGCTGCTTCTCAGTTTCAATTTTCTTGCATCTCAAGTATCTACTGCACACTACATATACAAAAGTACATAAAGTGTGTACTTATGAAGTTTCATAAAGCTTTTTACCACATCAGAATTGCATTTTCATAATAATTGTTTACATATTCCTCGGAATCTATTTTTTTAAATAAAATTAAATAATAATATATATAATATATATATTTGATCAATTAATTATATTATTATTGTAGAATATTAAAATTAATATATATATATATAGGGATGGGAATACGATTTTATCAATATCAATGCCACTGACGATTCTGCTTATCGATCTGATTCTTTAACGATTCTCTTATCGATTCCTGATAGCACTGTGTGGAAATGCTTTGTTGAAGCTAGATGTTGAAGCTGGCCATTCAGAGGAGAATGGCCAGACTGGTTTGAGCTGATAGAAAGCCAACAGTAACTCAAGAAAACACTCATTACAACCGAGGTCTGCTGAAGATGATCTCTGAACGCACAACACGTTGAACCTTGAAGCAGATGAGCTACAGCAGCAGAAGACACACTGGTGTCAGTCCTGTCAGCTAAGAACAGGAAACTGAGGTCACAACTCACACAGGCTCACCAAAATTGGACATTAGAAAATTGGAAAAACGTTGCCTGGTCTGATGAGTCTCAATTTCTGCTGCGACATTCAGATGGTAGGCTCAGAATTACGCATAAACGGCATGAAAACATGGATCCATCCATCCTGAATAAGCAGTTCAGGCTGGTGCTGGTGTTGTAATAGTGTGGGATATTTTCTTGGCTAACTTTGGGCCCATTACTACCAATTGAACCACAGCCTACCTAAGTATTATTGCTGACCATGTCCATCCCTTCATGACCACAGTGTACACATCTTCTGATGGATACTTCCAGCAGGATGTGTCGTCACAAAGCTCAAATCATCTCAAACTGGTTTCTTGAACATGACAATGAGTTCACTATACTCAAATGGCCTCCACAGTCACCAGATCTCAATCCAATAAAGCACCCTTGGAATGTGATGGAACCAACGGGAGATTCACATTATGGATGTACAGCTGACAAATCTGCCTCAGCTGCATGATATCACGTCAATATAGATAGACCAAAATCTCTGAGGAATATTTCATCTAGTTGAATCAACACACACAAACATAAAATGTAAAATGTTAAAAGAAAACTGTCTAAAACTTACATTCCATCATATAACGCATGAAAACGTGTAGCAGCCAAGCATGTTTTTCAAGCTTTTTTCAGCATACTATGATTTCAGGTGCATACTAATAATCCAAATCCTTTCTATTAATTCCAGGAATAATGGATAGTATGCAAAATCAATTAAATGCAGCATATCATCTTTCAAGCACTTAGTATGCATGTCTTATGCTCTAGCTCCCTCTAGTGGAGAAACACATTCCATGGACTATAAGCATCATTCTTTTTTTAACAAAAAAATTAAATCTTACTCTCATAAAGCTGACAGCTCAATCTACATAACAAGTCTGTCTCTAAGGACAGCATATTTTCAGTGTTGAGGAGAATTATTTGCCATGTGTTCTTGCTTTTCTGCTTCAAATGAGATTCTTGGGACCACAAGATGCCACATAAATCTAGACAAAGGTGAAGCCATTTTATCCTTACTACAAGAAAGAAAGTCATAGAGGTTTGAAATAACATGAGGGTGAATAGCCTAAATGATAAGAGAATTTAAATTTTTGTCATGCTGGATGACATGGATGGATCATCAGGTTTTATACAAACTTTGTCGGCTGTCATCTTCAGAAAAAAGGCATACTAAATACTAGCACATTTGGAAATTCATATTAATTATAACTCTTCACTGAAACTGCTAACACGAGCCATCATAACAACATCTGACAACTTGAGCCATAGTATCACATTTTATATTCTGTAAATGGATCTCCTGTCTGTCAGAAAGTCAGCATTTTCCCAACATGTTTTGACTGTCAGTTCCCTGTCAGAAACTGGCCTGTCAGTCAGATTTTGAATCATAGACTGACCTGCTGTTGAAACTGTGTATATTTTACATTCACTACCAGAGCTGCATCATTAGCATGGTGTCAGATTCAGCTCACTTTCACTGACAGGAAGTGTGCATCACTAAATACCTCCCACTCCATGCAAACACTCCATGACAATTAATCTTGCCCATATCCTGAAATTTCAAAGTCCATCAGATTACACCAAATTTAATATTTAAACACTGACACATAAAAAAGCAGAAATGCCAGACATCAAATGCATTGAGTGTAACTAATGTTTTCTTTTGTAATCAGCTTTGCTGCACGGTATTTGCTGTGATACACACAGATACACAACAAAAGCAGATAAAAAATGAATCATCTAATCTACAACATGACGTGCAGGTAAATAATAACATTTGTAGCATTTAATTGATGGTATTAAGATGTGTTCCCCATATAGACACCCAATATAAACATAACATGATTTGGTGCGCTTAGCACCTTCCCTTGGTACCGCAGCATGGGTTTTCAGTTACTGACATCTGTTGGGTCTGTGAGGCAGATGGATTCATGCACACACACTCAGCGGCATGGCACTATCTCCACTAATGCAAATCCCCTGCTAATGGAGCAGAACCTACCAGAACAACCCCTCTTACCCCCTCTTACCCTTGTACTTGTTAATATATTTTACCCTGTACTAAACATCAAAAAAACAAACTGTAATGATTGCATTCAGACATTGTTTACCTGACTAAGTGGGTGGTTCTTTTATATGTATGTATGTGTCTGTGATTTCATTTTTAATGATAAAAAAAAGTCATTATAAAATACCAAATTATATATATATTACGTATAGGCCATTAGCAATAGGCCAAACGACACTAGCATATACTTAATCATTTTATGTATTGCGACATAGCAAATCAGATTATTTTGGATTCGTTTTAATTATTTTAAATTAAACCTAATGCACTGTAAAAAAAAAATCATGATTTAACATAACTTTTTATCTTTTGTCAAATCAACTTAGATAACTAATGTGGTTCAGATAACATCATATTTTGAGTTTCTATTTATTAAACCAATCATTGTATTAACTCAGAGTTTCAATTTCAATGAACTCAAATTTTAAGACAACCAGATAACTTTTAAGTAAACCAGCAATACTTTTTACAGTGAGGAGGAAATGTCCTGTCTTAATCTGAATTATGATTAGTTTATACCGTTTACAGCATTTTTTTTGTGTGTGTGTGGTAACTTAGTCTCTGCTCATATAAAGAAAACCAAGCATTTTATATGTCTACATGCAACGTTTGATTGTTACGTGAATGCTTGAGGTCGGTATTGATTTCTCCTCATCTCAGAGGGCTCAGGCAAAACGTGTCGGATATACAGTATTTTGTAGTGAGGGAGTTTCAAAAGTTGAATCGTCAATCGCCCACTTCGAATCCCCCCTGGGTTTGGCGCGATGTGTGTTTTCATGTGTAGACAGACTAGTGGGTGTCTGAAATGGATTGAGGCTGTGTTTACTGATTACTGAATTTTCCTTTCTATGTTTCTTTCCTTTAACACACACTTGCTTATTTGCATTTTACAGAGCACACTTTACTATGACGCACACGTACACATTCAATTTCTCTCTATCTGTGTCTGTCGGGGTTGATTATAGGTTGTCAGTGTCTGAAAGGAGACCATACGAAATGGCAAAAAAGCCCAAAAGACCTTCAGTGCCACATTGTGTCTGTACATCTGTGTGTGTGTGTGTGTGTGTGTGTGTGTGTGTGTGTGTGTGTGTGTGTGTCTCACATGTCTTAGTGAAGATCATATCTCATTATACAGGTTTTAATTGGCCCCTCGTGATCAGACCTTCTTTGTGTGCCAGGCTAAAGTGATAACCTTGAGCCCTGCCATTAGTTAAGCATGAAACAGCCCACAAAAAAATGACACACTCTCACAAACACACAAGACAAAAATACCATAACGATATTAATATGTATAGGATTAACCACAGAAAAAACACATGTGCACAAACACCAGAAGTACTCCATTAATTCATGAGGCTCGAGTCATTCAGTGTATGTCAAAAAAACGTCAAAGCTACTCCCACGGGATTTAACTAACAGGCTAGAGTCAGACTGTTTCCTTTCCACGTGTCATCTATAGGGACTGCAGATCTCTTACACTGGCAGAAACTGCAATTACTAATAACTAGTGTCCTAATCACATCCTCTTTGTACTGATAGCTCCTCTTAAAGGGATAGTTCATCCAATAATGACAATTCTGTATAATTTGTTTATTCATCAACATATTAAAAATGTATCGTTCAAAAATGTTCACTCTGCTCTTGTCCATACAGTAAAATCATAAGACAATAATAACAATAATAGATAATGAAGAATGTCTTGCTTATACCAGAGCCCACAGGAATTCAAAGATGAAGAGAAATAATGAAATATATATATATATATATATATATATATATATATACATATACATATATATATATATATATATATATATATTATTGCAGTGCAGTGTGTGTGCGTGCGTGTGTGTTGCTGTTGCTTTATTTTATCTTTAAGTCAGAATAATCCATTCAATGAAATATGTTTGCTATTATTTCTTGCTGACTGTGCTAAAATTGTGACTCTGGATACACAGGAAAGGTTTAAGGCAGTCTGATCAGAATGCATTATTCTAGTACTAACACCTTGTCCATAATAATAAACCCTTTAAATAAACACTGTCCCGTTTGGCTGATCTGATCTAATCTTTCTCTCGGTCAGCGCTGTGAGTCATGGATATTAACTTTTCTCTTCTTTTCTATCTCTGATGCTCCTAGTTACGTCGGATGACGACGAAATGGGGTTTCGCTTAGAAAGCCTATCAACTTCGAGTATTACAAAACGAGCCAATGGCAAAGAAATGCCATGGGTCTGCGGAATTTGCATGACGTAACTCCGCCCCACCTCGTGGGTATAAAAGGAGGAAGTCCAGCAACATGCAGGTATGTTTTCGCTTCGGAGCCAAGTTAATCCTTCGTTCCACAAGCCATCTCTGAACTGTCAGCTTTTACAGACGAGCGAGATTCTCTGGTGTTGGTGTGACGCCGATCTCCCGGCGAGTGCGCACTTCCTGCTTATCTGTGCTGTGGTTTGCCAGCGAGTGTGTTTCTCCCCGGGCGCTTCAACACTCTCAGAGTTTCTTTTCTCTCACAAAAAGAGCTTGCACGGGCACGTCTTTTTAAAGATGCACCGCCCGTGCACTTCTGGTTGCGGTAGACTGGTTGCCGACTCTGATGGGCACGAGCGCTGCATAGTGTGTTTGGGCTTTGATCACGCCAGAGCAGCGCTCGTGGATGAGTCATGTTCTCACTGCGGGAACATGACCATCGCAACACTACGATCGAGGCTCCATGATCTCGCAAGAGTGAGGGTCCCCTCATCCACACCCCGATCTAGTGTCTCCTCGAGAGGCCCTACTTCGGCTGGTGGCCAGGGTGATCTGAGGGTGATGGTTTGGAACAAAGCGCCGACTATACGTCCGTGCCCAGCCGCACCCTCTCCAGTGTTGCAACCCGCGAGTGTTCAGGGGATTTCCGCGGGTCCATCTTCTGATGCTCCAGAGGAGGACGCCATGTCCATCGCAGCATCACAAGGTGGGTCTGATTCTTTTGGAAGTGAAGACTCGGCACAGCTGCCACCTTCCGGTGTGCATACGGCTGCGTCCGAGTCTGATCCGGAGATGACGGCCATGCTTGCCCGGGCCGCCGCGAGCATCGGACTAGAGTGGTCCCCTCCACCCTGTCCTGAGCGCTCGCGGTTGGATGATTGGTACTTGGGTAAGGCCGCGGACCCCCGTCCACGGCAAACCCCAATACCTTTCTTCCCGGATGTGCATGATGAAATCTCGAAGTCCTGGAAGACTCCCATGTCTTCCCGTGACCGCTCATTGGTTTCATCCGCCTTTCCTCCCCTCGATGAGGCGGCTGCCCGTGGGTACACTGGGCTCCCCCCGGTTGAACGCTCTGTTGCGATGCAGCTGTGTCCTCAGAGCGCTTCTTCTCGTGGTGAGCCTAAGCACCCATCCAAGGCCTGTAGGTACTCGTCTACATTAATGGCGAAGTCCTACAGAGCGGCGGGACAGGCGGCCACCTCTTTGCATGCCATGGCCATTCTGCAGGTCTACCAGGCCCAGATGCTCAAGGACATGCACGAGGGGAGGACAGACCCAGGGCTCTTCAATGAGCTGCGTGCCGCCACCGACCTCGCTCTCCGGGCGACGAAGGTGACCGCACGCTCCCTGGGTTTGGTGATGTCCACAGCCGTGGTCCAGGAGAGACACCTTTGGCTGAACCTCGCTGATATGCGGGATGCCGAGCGGTCCCGTCTGCTCGACACCCCCATATCACAGGCCGGCCTTTTCGGCGGTGCAGTCGAGGATTTTGCCCAACAGTTCTCGACTGCTCAGAAACAGACTGAGGCGATCAAGCACATTCTGCCCCGACGGCCCGCTGCTGCCTCCACCCAGCCGACCGGGCAGAATCCTCAGCCTGTTCGCCGCCGACGGCGCCCTCCTGCGGTTCCCCCCCCCTCCCGCCCGGCCCAAGCAGCAGCCTCCACCCGGGCCCGGTCGCGGAGGAAGCCGTAAGAAGGCGCCCCAGCCCTCTCCTGCCCCGCCCCCCTGCTAAACGCCGGGCTAAGCGGCGCTCCTGAGACGGGCTGCTCAGGGATGACTCTCACTTCTCAGGAGATGGTAGCAGGACCACTCCTTCCCCCGGTGGAGGGCCGGGGGAGAATCTTTTGTTCTCCACTCCCCGCTGCTCACCCACGGGTGGGCAGCACCCTAATGTGGTTAAAGAAAGAAGTGACATGTTCATCCCTGAGCACACAGAGTTCTCGGACGACACGGTTCTCGGAGTTCTCGGACACACGCCGCCTCCGAGCCGTGCACCCCTCGTTCCCCTCTGTCCCAGAGCCGGATGACAGCACGCGCCGTCCCAGGACCGTGCAGCTCTCATCCCCCTCTGTCGCCAGCCCCCTGGCAGAGCAGACCCCCGTGGAACGTTCGTCCTTCCCTGGTCTCCTCTGTCAGGACGCGGTCAATGACTATGCCCCGACTCTGGGCCGCTATGCCGTCCACATCCGGGACAGTCATTCCGCCTCGCTGCCCCACCGACGGGAAGTCTGTGGTTCGCATGACCCCGCTGGTACAGTTCTTGGGAGCCTGGTTAGAGCTTCCCTACCTGTCCCGCTGGGTCGCCCAAACGATCAGGCTCGGCTACGCGATTCAGTTCGCGCGGTCTCCTCCCCGCTTCAGGGGAATTCGCTCCACTATGGTCGGTGGCAATGCCCCCATCATGAGAGCGGAGGTTGCTACCCTGCTGGCGAAGGGTGCGATCAAGTCTGTCCCTCCAGCCGAAATGAGGTCCAGCTTCTACAGCCCGTACTTCATTGTCCCGAAGAAATCCGGTGGGTTACGGCCAATCCTGGACCTGCGCGTGCTGAACCGCTCCCTTCACAGGCTGCCGTTCAAGATGCTCACTGCCAAGCGCATTTTCGAATGTGTACGGCCCCAGGATTGGTTTCCAGCGATCGACCTGAAGGACGCCTACTTTCATGTCTCCATTCTCCCTCGACACAGGCCGTTTCTACGGTTTGCTTTCGAGGGGCAGGCATATCAGTACGCGGTTCTCCCATTCGGGTTAGCCCTGTCTCCTCGCGTCTTCACGAAGGTCGTCGAGGCAGCCCTTGTTCCTCTTCGGGAACACGGGGTTCGCATCCTGAACTATCTCGACGACTGGCTGATTCTAGCTCACTCTCGGGATCAGGTTTGCGAACACAGGGACCTAGTGCTCCGGCACCTAGCCCGTCTGGGCCTTCGGGTCAACTGGGAGAAGAGCAAACTTTGCCCCGTGCAGAGGATCTCTTTTCTCGGTATGGAAATCGACTCGGTCGCCATGTCCGCGCAGCTTACGAGCGAGCCCGCGCAGTCACTGCTGACTTGCCTGAGACAGTTCGAGGGCAAGAGTGCGGTTCCACTGAAACTTTTTCAGAGGCTCCTAGGGCATATGGCATCTGCAGCCGCGGCAACGCCGCTCGGATTGCTTCATATGAGACCGCTTCAGCTTTGGCTTCACGACCGAGTCCCGAGGTGGGCATGGCAACACGGCACCCTCCGAGTACCAGTTACTCCGACCTGCCGTCAGACCTTCACCCCGTGGGCGAACCTCAGCTTTCTAAGGGCCGGAGTGCCCCTGGAACGAGCTTCGCGGCATGTTGTTGTATCGACAGATGCCTCTTCCACGGGCTGGGGCGCCATGTGCAATTGACGTGCTGCCGCGGGCTCCTGGATGGGACCCCAGCGCCTATGGCACATCAATTGCCTCGAGTTGCTGGCTGTACGTCTTGCTCTGCGCCGCTTCCGGGCCGTGCTCAAGGGCCAACACGTACTAGTCCGATCAGACAATACCGCCACTGTAGCATACATCAACCGTCAAGGTGGTCTACGCTCCCGCCGTATGTCACAACTCGCCCGCCACCTCCTCTTATGGAGCCAGAAGCATCTGAGGTCGCTTCGTGCCATTTATATCCCCGGAGCTCTGAACTGTGTAGCCGACGAGCTCTCACGGTTTCAGCTCCTCCCGGGAGAATGGCGGCTCCATCCCCGGTCGGTTCAGCTGATTTGGGACCAGTTCGGGGACGCACAGATAGACCTGTTTGCCTCCCACGACTCGACCCATTGCGCCCAGTATTATTCCCTGACCGAGGGCACGCTCGGCACGGATGCTCTGGCGCACAGCTGGCCGCAGGGCCGCAAGTATGCGTTTCCCCCAGTGAGCCTTCTTGCGCAGACCTTGCGCAAGGTCAGGGAGGACGAGGAGCAGGTCATGCTGGTTGCGCCGTACTGGCCCACCAGGACCTGGTTCTCCGAACTAGTTCTCCTCGCGACAGCACCTCCCTGGCCCATACCTCTGAGGAAGGACCTCCTTTCTCAGGGACGGGGCACCCTATGGCACCCTCATCCCGATCTTTGGAACCTCCACGTGTGGCTCCTGGACGGGACGAGGCAGGTTTGAGTACCCTACCACCACCGGTGGTGGCTACCATCACTTCCGCTAGAGCCTCGTCCACGAGACATCTCTATGCGTTGAAGTGGAACCTCTTCGTCAGCTGGTGCTCTTCTCACCGAGAAGACCCCCGGAGATGTTCGATTAGTGTCGTGCTTTCCTTCCTACAAGATGGGTTGGAGCGAAGGCTGTCTCCCTCCACCCTAAAGGTCTATGTCGCCGCCATTGCCGCACAGCATGACCTTGTTGAAGGTAAGTCTTTGGGGAAGCACGACCTGATCGTCAGGTTCCTGAGAGGAGCGAGGAGACTGAATCCTCCTCGCCCTCCTCTCGTTCCCTCTTGGGACCTCGCAGTGGTGCTAACTGCCCTGCAGAGTGCTCCCTTTGAGCCTCTGCAGTCAGTGGAGCTTAAGTTCCTGTCAATGAAGACAGCGCTCCTGGTTGCACTGGCCTCCATCAAGAGGGTAGGGGACCTGCACGCATTCTCCGTTGACGAAGCGTGCCTGGAATTCGGGCCGGCTTACTCTCACGTGATCCTGAGACCCCGGCCTGGATATGTGCCCAAGGTTCCTACCACTCCCTTCCGGGACCAGGTGGTGAACCTGCAAGCGCTGCCCCTGGAGGAGGCAGACCCAGCCTTGGCACTGCTCTGTCCAGTACGTGCTCTCCGCACCTATGTGGACAGAACCCAGTGTTTCAGGACCTCAGACCAGCTCTTTGTCTGTTATGGTGGGAAGCTGAAGGGAAAGGCTCTCTCCAAGCAAAGGTTGTCTCACTGGATAGTGGACGCCATTGCTTTGGCTTACCAGCAGCAAGATCGACCGTGCCCCCTTGGTGTGACTGCCCACTCCACCCGGAGTGTGGCGTCCTCTTGGGCTCTAGCGCATGGCGCCTCGCTAACAGACATCTGCAGAGCTGCAGGCTGGGCGACACCGAACACATTCGCCAGATTTTACAATCTCCGAGTGGAGCCTGTGTCCTCTCATGTACTTGCTTCAACTAGCTAGTACTGGACCCGCTCAGGTGTCTTCGCTTGCTCGCCATTCCACTCCACGGACTGGATATGTGCGATATTCCCCTCAGGTGAGCTTCTCCGAAAGCCCTGAGTTCCTCCAGCACTTCTGACGTCGCCGCTAGTGTCTATTGCCTGCGCGCCGGCTAGGTGCCTCCCGTGTGCATGGTCCCTCCCCTGAGCGACCCCCACATGTGTATTTCCACTGTAAGCCTCTCTCGAGCATGTGTCTTTCCCTTGGCAAGCCACCTTGCCACCCTGGGGTTGAAATATTCCACCTGCGGCTGGACACCCCAGTGTTCTCCATATGCATCCTTCGGGTCATATGTGTATTCTCTAAGTCCCCCCCTCTGGGTTGGCAATAATTGCATATTTCCTCTAAAATTGTGGGATATGCTCCCCAGTGTACCTTGGTATTCCTGTGCTAAATAGGAGTCCTTCGTCCGTGCTAGTCTCACGACAGGGATCTCAGATTTACGCAGGGCACTGGAAGACAGCTGAGAAGGTGGCGTGATTAGACTGGTAACCCCATTTCGTCGTCATCCGACGTAACTCGGAGTGACAACGAAAGGGAACGTCTCGGTTACGTATGTAACCCTCGTTCCCTGAGTAGGGAACGGAGACGTTACGTCTTCCTGCCACTTTCCGCTGTTCGTGGGGATCGCCTGACCTCGGTTTTGGCTCCTCAGCGAAGAAACATACCTGCATGTTGATGGACTTCCTCCTTTTATACCCACGAGGTGGGGCGGAGTTACGTCATGCAAATTCCGCAGACCCATGGCATTTCTTTGCCATTGGCTCGTTTTGTAATACTCGAAGTTGATAGGCTTTCTAAGCGAAACCCCATTTCGTCGTCATCCGACGTAACGTCTCCGTTCCCTACTCAGGGAACGAGGGTTACATACGTAACTGAGACGTTTTTAATGCTAAAAGTTCATAATAAAACATAATCTAGTATGTCAATAAAAAAAGATAAATTATATTTTAAAAAGTAAAGTAAAAAGTCCTCTAAAAAGTATAATATATATTATATATATATATATATATATATATATATATATATATAAATATAATTTTTGTATTATTATTATATCACATTTTAGTAGTTATCATAAATTAGGTATCATTTAAAAGCTTACGAACTCAGAATTCATCCTGTGAAAACCGTTTAAAAATTGGACGTTGCGTTACCATAGAAACGGTAGTTTTTTATTAGGCCCCTCCCCTTTTGGGCATCATCTTTCAGAATTTATTATCAAAAATTTTCTAATCTTGACAAAACACATATTCTCAGAAAGGTCTGAGTCTCAAGGTTCCATATTTAGTGACAGAAGTGATATTTGGATAGAAATTTATTAATTTGTTATGGCAGAATGCATACAATTTAAGTTGGCATCAAATTTGACAAATCTTCTTTTTATATGTAATATTGTAGTGTTTATTATAAATGATTTATCTGTGCACTTCATTATTTTTTTAAAATTCATGTACCCTTATAATCTTTAATCAAATACATTACCCTTCCCTCCCCCCTCGAAACGACCTCTCTTCTCTTTCGGTCACGAGGCATGGAGAAAGGGTGCGGCCCGAGCCGATGAGGGTGGAGCTATCGGTGCACCGCCTCTCAGAGAACCTGTCAGTCATCGCACAACTGAATGTAAACTGGCATTCAAATCTGCCTCCATTTTGTTTGCAACGCCCAACCTCCAACGATCCAATCAATTCCCGAAGGACGAAATCAAGCCCCGCCCTACATTTTTTTCTAATTTCAGAAGCTGTTTCACTCGGATATACGTCACAACAAGGAAAAAATGACAATCTCAACTTCCGTTTCATGCCGACTTTAAATTAAATGGAATTCAATGGCACCCGGTGGCTATTTTTGGTACTACGCCTAAACAAAATCTCATGGGAACTTCAATTTTTGTGATATCAACTTTAAATTTGGAACACAACTTGGTTAGATATATAGCTTTCATTTTATAGTAATTTTATAGTAAAAAATATTTTGTAAATATTTATTTTATATAAAAAAATATATATATTAATAAAGTATATTTGATTTACTGTAAATTTTAACTTCCATAACTTTTTCATACTTTAATTTTTTGAAGTGCTTTCACTTTAGTAATAATCTGCTGATTGTTTTCTTTAAAACAAGACCAAACTTAGGTCTATATTCAAAAGCATTCTTGAATTACAACCATTTAAGTTTGTATAGTGCATTTTAATGTCAATTATCAAAAGGGGGGGTCGACAGTTAAGGGGTTAAATGGTGTTCCACAAGCCTTTGGCTTGTAAAAATCAAATGGAACTGCAACATGAATTTACATTGGACGGAAAATCCGCAGGGGGTACTTTGCTTAACCTTTTCAAAAGTCCACCACACACCATTGGCACAGACACTTCCACTGATGTTTTCCTTCTGCTACACCTATTCAGATCTATTTGGTATTGAAAAGAGTCTTTATGAATGCCCTACTAACCTACCCTATCCTGCTAACCTGAAATGTCTCTGTATGCATTTGTTTGTTCTTTCATAATGTAAGGAAAAAGGTAATACACAACCCAGTAAAAGTCCAATGGTCTGTTTCTACTGCTCTAAACTTTAAATTTGAACTGCTTCCAAGTTTAACCATGTGTTAAATATGCATCTGGTTTGAAAGATACACACAATCTGCTACACAAATATGCATAAACACACACAGTCTGCTCCTGCACCTCTCCATAATAATAAAAAAAACCTAGTTTAGGGCTCTGATCAGCGGGAAGATGAGGTGAGATGGATCTACAGCATTAAACAAAAACAGTGTGTTGTGTTGTTGCTTTTTGCACAGTTGGTGTGAACGCTCAAAGAGCTCGCCGGCAGATGGGATTTATAATTATCTGTGGCGCTCAAACGTTTGGGTGTCCAGGATTTTTGCAAACACACTGGTTGTAGATACACTCTGGCACATGAGAATATACACAACACACATGTAAAAAAATAAGGTGTGTTGTATTGAATCCAGGCAAAAACCAACTGGCAGTGAAATATCTTCTATACCCACAAGCAATAAGAACGCTGAACACAACCTAATCCACATTTATTATGAAGAGATGTGCTGTTGTTTTTCTAAGAGGCTGGATTTAGGATTTTCACCTGGTGCATGAATATGTATATACTTTCATTGAAGGGGGGAATTGAGCCATATCTAGAGACTAAAAGACACATACTGTATACTTGGTTTCCATCTAACTATTTGTCTGCAAAATTTAAATTTTTGCTTGGGAAATTGTGAATGTATTAACTCAAAATAATATGCAAAAAGAGGTGGATTTTCTTGCGTTTTGCAATGAATTGTGTCGAAAACCTTTTTCCATAAAAAAAGACATGGGTTAAACATTTGGGCACTGATGAGAAGTTTACAGCTATATTATAATTCTAAAGACCAAGCTTTCAAGTTATTATTTAGTTATTAATTCAAGCTGAATTATAACTAAATAAAACAATTTAAAAATAAATAAAAAAGTATAAATAAAAAGAATACAAAATAACAAATAAATATATTTTTTTAAATGCATAAAAAAAATAATAATAATCTTTCTCATATTTCATTTTTGACAGGAATGAAAATGAGGCTGTGAGGGACAGATTACAGTGTGTTCAATGGATTGTATTGTTGTTTAACAACACCAATTTTTCACGAAACGCCTTTCAGGGAAAAAAAAATACTTTTAGTAGACAAAAACTTGATAAACGTTTTAAAAGTTGTGAGTTGTGAAAATTACATGATTTAGGACCTTTGTGCGTGCCATTGTAAAGACTAAGTCTATCCCTAACAGCCTCGTTTTCACCTGTCTTCAATTCAATATGGCGTCTAACCTGACTAAGTTCTATTCCTCGTTTGTAAGCCACTTTGGACAAAACCGTTTGCTACATGAATAAATCAAATGTAAATTCAACCAGCTAGCAAACACCAAAAAAACGTCGTAATGCCTCAGCAGCCGCATAACAATACCCGATTGTGGTGTTATTGTGGCAGTCGGTTAATAATTTAAATAAAAATAAATAAAAATAAGCACTCTGCATTTGACAAATAAAACAAATACAAGTTTTATATATTCCCAAATCAGTATCGACCTCAAACATTTCCAACAACATACACACACACTCTATCCATTCCTCTTCCTTTCTTTGCCACATTAATTCGCCATCTTCCCTCCAACACACAAACACAGTAGGACAGGACAAACCGCCGCATGAGGTGAGAGGTTGAGCTCCGCAGTGCAGGGAGGAAATCTATAAGGTGTATAAATATAGAGTCACAGGAAACAACACCCCATTGATCTTCTCAATTACGGACAGTGATATTTAATCCACAGTCTCTGCTGCTTCTACACACAGATTAATATTGATCATTGCTCGGAGATCAACAGCCTCTAGCGATCCTGCAGCAATATCATAACCTCTGTCTTATTGAAAAGTGGCACATCCTGGATTTGCTTGTGGGATATGAGATGACGACTGAATATAGAGATGGGCTGTTTTATTACAGGGCAAAATCATTAATTATATGCACACACTGTATACATTTTAATGAGGAGGAAGTTTTATTTGGTTCACAGCAGCATGGGGTCTCACAGCAGTCTTGTAGCTGTCTGTGTGTGTGTGTGTGTGTGTGTGTGTGTGTGTGTGTGTGTGTGTGTGTGTGTGTGTGTGTGTGTGTGTGTGTGTGTGTATGTGTGTGTGTGTGTGTGAGGGGGGTCTACTTCCCAATACTGTTATAAATCACCATCTCTCTCTCTATCTCTCTCTCTCTATATCTCTCCACTTAGAGCCTCTGCATGATGTCATTCTGCAGAATATCAAGTATTACACACACACACCCAGGTCAGGACCAGGACTCTCAGAATACACCAGAAGCATGTGCAGTTGTTAGCTTAAGGAGCTATTTCTACTTGATCTGATCACTAAAAAAATACTTTTAAGTTATTTGTGCTTCCAATGTTTTTTTTTTCTTAAAGCCCTTAATGTTTATCAACATGTTAGATCATCATTTTTGTCACACTTAAAATCATTTCGGAGCTGCAAGCTACTCTAAAAATAACGTAATGTGACAGACGTAATGTCCCTGGTAACCTAATGTTGTCACATTGATTCAGTCATATATTTAAAGGGATAGTTCACCCAAAAATTAAAAAAGATATCTATATTTACTCAACCTCATGTTGCTCCAAATCTGTATGACTATTTCTTCAGTGGAAAACAAAGTTAGTTAATATTGTGTGGAATTTCATGTATTTTCAACTTTACAATTAATATGACCAGCAACGGAGGCTGTCGAGAAAACATCTACAAAGAAAGTACCATAAAAGTGACTCATATGACTTGTAGTGTTATCTAATATTATAGTATGTATATATTTTTATTTTGAATTAGCTTGTATTTTAACATTTTCAGGTATTATTTTAAATTTAGTTTCTGTTTTTGTCATTTTTATTTAGCTTTTTTATTTTTAGTCTTTTTTATTTTTATTTTTTTATTTTTGTACTTGCGACCTAAAATTAGTAATTTAGCTACCGAGGCAAAATATCTCAAGTAAGTTTTTCATCTAATATTTATATTTTATTTTACTTCATCTTCATTTCAATAACTGAAAATGAGTTTTATTAGTTTAGCTTTAGTTAACAATAACAACACTTATGACTTGTGTGTCTTTTAAGTCTTTTAAAGCTATACGCTTTGGCCAATAAAAAGATAGTTGTTGAATGTTATTAGCTAAAAAACTGCGTACATTAACATTTAATGCCATTTTTGAATGTATATGAATTAGAATTGAGAACAACAATTTGTTCGTCACAAACTGTTTGTATGATTGGGAATGTAGAGCATGAATTGGAATGTACATACATACTACTCTCTCTCCTCTCTTGGTGAAGTACACAGTGATGGATGTCCTGTTTGAGAGGTGTTGTGCTCCACTGACCTCAATATATCAGATATGTGTGAAAACACACACACACACACACACACACACACACACACACACACACACACACACACACACACACAGGGGTGACATCATCGATAAAGCCAAACAACGGAAGGCCAGTGCAGTAATAAGCTCTAACATGATTAAAAGTGAATGTGGCAGAGACATCTGGTGTGTATGTGCAGCTCTGATCTCGCATGTGTGCATCTCAAACCTAATTTTTCCATTCATGTACCCTATGCAGGCAGTTTAATGAGGTTAGTGCAGATTCAAGGGCTGTTCTGTGGGAGCGAGAGAGAGATGATCCATTCCTCTCCATTAGTTCAGTGTGTGAACAGACTGCATACTGCTAAAATGAAGATGCAGAGCTCTGTGCTGCTTTAATCAAGGGCAGATTACATTTAATGTACTGTGTGTAATGTACAACAGACCTAATGTACAGGTGACATCATCAGACAGATAGTAAGTAAAAGTGTTAAGGTAAAATGGTACGTATAATATTGTAGTCAACATAAAAATGTTCAAAACCTATTTAAGTTCCGAAATCAAATGTATTTCAGAGTAAAATAGGATATTATATGTGAGAAAAAGTAGACATAGACTTGATTTTATGCAATGGGAATAGACTGGACTGAAATATGGTGATAAAAAACGGACTGATTTTTTGTGTGCAAACCATAATTTCCGATGACCGATGTGGAGTGTTCAAATTTGGGTATACTCTTATAAGTACTCAAACCTCTTTCAGTAACTATAAAGTAAATAAAAAGTTTTCATACGCCACATTCCTATTATTTTTGACCAATTCAATTTGACTAAAATAACGAAATATGACCAAAATAATTATTTTTGTTGTGATTATTATTAAAAAATTAAATAATAAAATATATTGCAATTTTACCATTGTACTGTAAAATAAAACTGTAATATTACAATACTAATATTTATGCCTTAATTTCTTCATTTTCAAATGTTAAACCATCGAGCTTTTTTGTTAGATTGCCAGCAAATAAACAAATGCACTGCTGGTTAATAGTACATGTATTTATTTTAATTGCATCCTTCACAATCTGACTGTAGCATTAAGCCATTAGATTTTATTTCAATATATTGTATTAACTCTTTGATTTCATGTTGACTTTGTAATGATTTTCTACCAAAACAATTGGGGGTATGGATAATTAAATGTAGATAAATGGCATGAACATGTACCCCTCAGTTATAAAAATTGCAATGGAGTAGTCTTGCACAGACCCAAAGAGAAGCAAACTTGAAGCCGATGGTCAAAAGACTGGTTAAGTCCAAATCTCTAAACAGAATAGAATAGGTTTTGCTTGAACATATTTAATTTACTTGATACCAAGTGTCTGAATTAATAACTTGATCTTCCTCAAAGTGCTCACTTTTGCAGCCTGGTACCTTAACGGGGTCCTATTATGCTTTTCAACTTTTTCAACTTTAGTTAGTGTGTAATGTTGCTGTTTGAGCGTAAAAAAGACCTGCAAGTTTACAAAGCTCAAAGTCCACTCCAAAGGGAGATATTTTATTTAACAGAATCCACTTTTCAAGAACTACAATGAACGGCTCATTTGGACTACAACGTGATTTTCCCGGATCTTACGAAGTCACAATGGTACTCATTTACTGTAAATAAATTCCGCCCACGGAATAGCTACGCAGAAAAGGGACAAAAAGTGTCAAAAAGACGCTGTTTTTTCCACAACGTTGCCAAAAATCATTTGTTTGACCTTCCTAAGCCTGATGAACTTAGAGTGGTTAAAACTTATTTTAAACACTGTTCCTGAACATTATAACCCCAATGTTTATCTGTGTGCTGCACTTTTTATGGAAAACGTCTCGGTTACGTATGTAACCCTAGTTCCCTGATAGGGAACGAGACGCTGCGTCAAGCTGTGGGAACGCCTCTGCGTGTGTGCGTCATGAAGCACGTATGGAATCAGTCCAATGGAGAGACGGAACGTCATAGGCGGGTGACGTCATCGACCAGGAAACTATAAAGCACCCCCAAAACACAAGCGCGACAGCTTCTGATAGGCCTGAAGGAAGCACTAACAGGCATGCTGGGAGTATGGCAGAACGACGCAGCGTCTCGTTCCCTATCAGGGAACTAGGGTTACATACGTAACCGAGACGTTCCCTTTCAAGGGAACTCGAGCTGCGTCAAGCTGTGGGAACACCCATACCCACGTCGCCATAGGAGCAAATGACCGTCATGTGGGAACTAGCGCACAGAGGACGAGAGCACCTGCGCCCCAGGAGTGGAACTCAAGTCCAATTCGTAGAACTTAACAAATGTATGCGGTGAGGACCACCCAGCCGCATCACAAACATCACTCAGCGATACTCCTGACAATAATGCCTTAGAGGCAGCCATACTCCTAGTAGAGTGGGCTCGTACAGCCTAAGGTGAAGGCTGACCAGCCGACTCATAAGCAAGTGAGATGGCCTCAACCACCCACTTGCTCATTCTCTGTTTAGACGCGGGACACCCCTTCCTGGGTGGCCAAAACACACAAATAACTGTTCTGATTTCCTCCACAGGGCAGCTCTGTGGACATAAGCGTCTAACGCCCTAACAGGGCAGAGAAGGTTAAGTTTCTCCTGATCTGATGACACGAAAGGAGGAGGATAGAAAGCCTGCAGCACTGTAGGTCTAACAGCATTAGTAGGGACCTTAGGGACATAACCTGGTCTAGGGTATAGAAAAGCCTTAACCATACCAGGCAAAAACTCCAGGCACGAGGGTGCAACCGACAGAGCCTGCAAATCTCCGATTCTTTTAACTGAGGATATTGCAAGCAGAAAGAGAGTCTTATATGTGAGGAATTTCTCAGAAACTTCCTCAATAGGTTCAAAGGGGGCCAAAGAGAGGCCCTCTAATACAATGGACAAATCCCAAGTCGGCACCCTCATGCGAACTGCAGGCCTCAGCCTCAAAGTACCACGAAGGAAGCGAGTTATAAGTGGGTGTCTCCCAAGAGAAAGTCCACTGAAAGGGACATGGTAAGCAGCTAGTGCCGCCACATACACCTTTAGTGTGGAGGGGGATAACCCTGCAGAGAAACGCTCCTGCAGGAACTCCAGCACTGCACCCACTGGGCCGTTAACTGGGTCCTGCCGGTGTTCTGCACACCAAGAAGTGAAAAGTTTCCACTTCAGGGCATATAACTTCCTCGTGGACGGAGCTCTGGAGTGAAGGATGGTCTCAACAACCTCAGTTGAGAGACCAGTTTCTATGAGCTGGGCCCCCTCAGAGGCCAAGCCCACAGTTTCCACAACTCTGGGCGGGGGTGAAATATCGTACCGCCCTCCTGAGAGAGTAGATCCCTCCTGATCGGAATCTCCAAGGGAGAGCCGTCCAGAAGAGATATTAGGTCCGTGAACCATACTCGGGCCGGCCAGAACGGGGCTACTAGAAGTAGGCTGACCCCGTCCCGGCGAACCCTCTCCAGAACTCCTGGTAGCAGAGCAATCGGGGGAAAAGCATACAGACGTGACCTCGGCCACGGCTGTACCAGAGCGTCCAACCCCAGAGGGGCTGGCTGACTGATGGAGAACCACAGATGACAGTGCGTTGTCTCCTTGGAAGCGAATAGGTCCACCTCGGCGCGACCGAAACTCAACCAAAGGAGCTCCACCACCTCGGGGTGGAGCCTCCATTCCCCCGGCCTCGGCCCCTGCCTCGACAGGGAGTCTGCTACCACATTCAGATAACCAGGAAGATACATAGCTCTCAGAGACTGTAATCTCCCCTGGGACCACAGGAGGATCTGACGGGCCAACTTGTAAAGTGGACGCGACCGCAGGCCCCCCTGATGATTTATATACGAGACCACCGACATGTTGTCTGAATGAACTAGCACGTGAGGACCTCTGAGGTCTGCTAGGAAGTGTTTCAAAGCTTGGATCTTGGATCTCCGCCAACATCTCTAGACAATTTATATGCCATAATAGATGATGGTCCTGCCACAGACCTTGGGCTGGACGACCACTCATGACCGCCCCCCACCCTGTGAGGGAAGCATCCGTCGTTAGCGTTACGCGACGACAAAGAGCCCCCAACACAGGCCCCTTGGATAGGAACCAGGTTTCTTTCCACATGACCAGAGCACGAAGGCAGCGCCGCGTGACTTTGATCGTGCGGAGGGGATTTCCCCTCAGGGAGAATCCCCTGGTCCGGAGCCACCACTGCAGTGGTCTCATGTACAGCAGGCTGCAAGGTATAACGTTGGACGCTGCTGCCATCAGACCCAACAGTCTCTGAAACTGTTTTACAGTGAGCAGCTGGCCTAGCTTTACTTGTTTCACGGCTGCGAGAATCGAAGCGATGCGGGTCGGGGAGAGCCGCGCCCGCATCGAGACCGAATCCCAAACGACGCCCAGAAAAGCGGTCTTCTGAGAAGGAGATAGCACACTTTTCTTCGCGTTCAGCCTTAACCCCAACTTTCTTATATGAGCGAGAACGACATCTCGATGCCGAACCGCCATCTGCTCCGTCTGAGCTAAAATCAACCAATCGTCGATGTAATTGAGGATACGAATGCCCTGAAGCCTCAGGGGCACTAGAGCTGCATCCATGCATTTTGTGAAAGTGCGGGGAGATAAAGCTAGGCCAAATGGAAGAACCTTGTACTGGTACGCCTCGCCCCCGAAGGCGAACCTCAGGAACTTCCTGTGCTGTGGAAGGATGGAAATATGGAAGTACGCGTCCTTCAGATCTATCGTGACAAACCAGTCCTCGGATCTGATTTGTGGCACAATCTGCTTGATAGTGAGCATCTTGAATTTTAGCTTCCCTACCGTGCGATTCAACAGGCGCAGATCTAAAATTGGACGCAACCCCCCATCCTTCTTTGGAACGATGAAATATCGGCTGTAAAAACCCGACTCCAAACTGGGAGGAGGAACCCGTTCTATAGCCTCCTTCTGAAGGAGCGCTTTCACTTCTCGTTCCATTACCAGAGCCTGCTCGGGGCCCACCACTGTGGGCAGAACCCCTCTGAATTTTGGTGGACGACACCTGAATTGGATAGCATAACCTTTTTCTACTATGTGCAGAACCCACTGAGATATTTTTGGAAGGTTTTTCCACTCTGCTAGAAATACTACTAAGGGTACCAGTCTCTCGAGACTGGCCTCTGGTGTAACTTGAGCAGCAAACGCAGCGCCCTGTAACGGCGCACCGGCAGGGAATGACTGGATTAACTGCTCTGAGACCCTCCTCAGAGGGGGCGAGCGTCCCTCGGGAAAGCGCTCGCTGGGACCGTCTGTGCCCCGGCATGAAGGCGGGGTTGGCAGAACGGGCCCCTGAGGGCACCGAAGAAGAGCGGGCACCGTGTAATGCGGTGAACACCTCTCTCCCACGGCAGGGACCACCCTCAGCATCCTGACGCCAGTGGCGTCAGGACTTCTTCTTTGCCGAAGCCTTCTTGGCCATAATAACTGTCCTCAGATCAGTTTTGCCAGAAGACTTCGGCTGAGAGTGCCGCGTCTGGTCCCACTGTTTGGAAGGGGGAGCGCGAGACGCGACACTCTGCTTCTGTTGCGCCCTATGTGAGGAGCTGACTGACGGCCTGGACTGCTCCCGCCCAGCAGTACCGGGGACATGAATTTTAAGAGGCATAAATTTCTGAAACGCTGCTGATTGTTTCTTCTCTTCCTGAAATCTATCTATGACAGTATTCACAGAATCACCGAACATACCATGAGGAGAGAGAGGAGCGTCTAAAAGAAAAGCTTTATCTTTTTCTTTCATGCCAGAGAGGTTTAACCATAGATGTCTCTCTGCGGCCACCAGGGCTGCCATAGTACGGCCCATTAGCTTGGCCGACTCCTTGGTGGCGCGCAGAGATAAATCTGCAGCCTGGCGCAGTTCGCGAACTACATCAGTGCTGACCTCTTGAGAATCACTCACGTCCTTTAATAGGTCAGCCTGGTATGCCTGCAAGATGGACATAGTATGCAGGCACGCCGAGGCTTGACCGGCCGCCGAATACGCCTTACCCACTAAAGCAGACGTACTTCTGAGGGGTTTAGAGGGTAAAAGTGGTGCTTTAAAAGAAGATGCAGCTTCAGCAGAAAGGTGACTAGCAAGCGCCTCTTCTGCTTTAGGCATCGCCCCATAACCGTGAGATTTAGCCCCCACGATATTCGAATAAGTGGACGTTTGAGGGCTAAAAACACGATAAGAGACCGGCTTTTTCCACAATCTCGAAACCTCTGTGTGTAAATCAGGAAAAAAGGGCAAGCACCGGCGTGGAGGTTGGGAACGGGAAGGCAAAAATCTCTCATCTAGTTTAGATTTTTCTCTAGACTCCTGCCTAACAGCTGGCCACTCGATGCTTAATTTAGAAACAGCACGAGTGAGCACCTCCATAAGCTCCTCACTTTCGGGAGAGCGAGATGGCGAATCATCGACATCTCCTGCATCCAGACTAACAACATACAGATCCTCAGAACTGGATAGTTGCAGTACTGGGGCCTCAGTTCGGGGGGAAGAAACCGCAGAGCGTGCTTCCGAACCCTAGACTGAGGCACTGGATCTAACAGGTAAGGGCTGAGATAGGGCAAAGCCCGTCTCAAGCCCCGCTGTTAGATCCATCTGCGATCCCCACGAATGACGTCGGCGCTCAGCCTCGGCATGAGCGGGACCCGATCCGCGGGGATCGCGAACCGAACCACTCTCCTCAAAGAGTGATCGGCAGGAGCGGAGCGTTCTAAGAGGCAAACGCTCGCAATGCTCACAATCAGCCCCCTCGAGAGCTGACTGGGCATGCTGCACTCCCAAACAAACAACACATAAGCTGTGTGTATCCCCGCCCGTTAAATAGCGCGAGCAGGGAGGAACACACTTCTTAAATTGCTGTTCGCTCGCCATTGTCTCTCAATATATATATATATATATATATAGTTTTTTGAAATAGTGAAACTCCTGCTTAGTGACAGACAAAAAAACTTGAGACAGATCCACATATAGCGCTTACTGAAGGCATAGAAGCTGTCGCGCTTGTGTTTTGGGGGTGCTTTATAGTTTCCTGGCCGATGACGTCACCCGCCTATGACGTTCCGTCTCTCCATTGGACTGATTCCATACGTGCTTCATGACGCACACACGCAGAGGCGTTCCCACAGCTTGACGCAGCTCGAGTTCCCTTGAAAGGGAACAGCTTGTTTTCTATTGCTTTTATAAGCTCTCGCTTTTGTAACACGGTTTCAAAATTTATGTAAGTGAGGATAGCAAAATAAAGTAAACTGTGACATATTATACCCAAAAAATCTTCATACAGTAGACTACCAGTAAAAATTATAAAAATTTGGGACCAAAAATTATTCAGACACTTTGACCTGACCATGTTTTGCTGAAGTGTTTTTTCTTAAATTGCTAATGCGACCTTTTTACACCACAGACTGAACAAAAGTAAGCATTGCTTGGTCTTTTATTGACCTAAATTGGTATTATCTAATTGTGTACTTAAATTTAATAGCGGACAGCTATTGAACCTAATTCATTTGTGAGACAGTGTAACAGAAGGATGGCCAAAACCAGTGAAATATCAACTGATTTGATAACTCTGAGTTCTTGTCATATTTTAGTACCATTTTCTAAACTACTGTATAGTGAACCAACTGTGATAATGTGAGGAATGTTGAAGTTGTCTGAATATATTTTGGTTTGACTATATATATATATATATATATATATATATATATATATATATATATTATCTATTTATAGCTGTTGAATTTGCAAAATTTTCAAGCTAAAAGACCATGTTCAAATAATAAAAATTTCAAGGGAATCTTTTCAACACATGAAATCTTTTCATTGCCAGAATTTGCTTATCTCATCACTTTTGCCACTGCACTTCTGGGCCAAATATGCAAAATGCTACTCAAGGCCAAGAAACTGTCTAGTCCTTTTAAAAGGTGAAATACACTCAGCATCCTACGTTGGACAGCAAAAAACTCTCCACTGTAATGTGGTATGTAGCTGATCTTCAATGACAGAAGGCTAGAGAGGAAACGAAAGAATGGGAATGGGGAAAATGAGATTTTTTAATATATCCTGAGAGGTTCCCTGCTACATTTGAATCTAATGTCCTTTTTCTGCAGTGACTGTCAGAGCGAATACGACAATCCCGATATGTGCCAAGAACTACCATGTTCACTATGAAACGTTTGCAACATTACTATATTGTATTATGCACTATACTATATTACTATAAGTATTGTGTTAAAGTCCCCCTGTAGTGTAGTTAACACCATTGCTGAGTATTTTCTCTTTAAAACTGCAGTGATACAAGACGGTTTTAAAATTGCTGATTTCCTGATTATTTACTCACCCCAAGGCCATCCAAGAAGATGTACAGTATATAACTTTCTTTCCTCAGCCAAAGAGAAATTAAGGTTTTAGTGGAAAACATTCCAGGATTTTTCTCCATGTAATGCAAGTGAATGGTGACCATTTTTAACGGTCCAAAATCCATATTTAGGCAGCCTCAACTACCTTTAAGAATAATTCCATTAAGAATAATTTATAAACAAAGCTAAAAAATTAAACACTAGTTTTAGACAAAAGATCATAAGACATTTTATAGACACAGACAAAATGAACTTGTTTTAGATATTCTGATAAAAGTATTCAATTATTTTACCAGCTCTCCGATTATCCTAAATGTCCCTTATCATTTATGCCATTTCACTGCTACTTTGAACAATTCACTCACATTTAGATGCTGCTACAGGCAGATGCTTTTATCAAAAGTGACTCAAAGCTCAAGCTAAACATTTCTTTTTTCAGTTCATCCACGCATCAGACTCAAACACATGACCTTGAAGTTGCTATAGCGCCATGTGCTACTGTTTAAGCTACAGGAACGCTAGTCACACAACACAAATAAAAATGCCAGCCCAATACCAGAATGTATTTAAAACCACTATCTGCAGTCGTAATGAGATTCTGATGGTCGCAGAGCTGTACTGAACATCCCAGAGGATCTCAGACAGATAAGGCTATTGATCTAGACACAAATAGTACAGAGCAAGAGATATGGGTTTATGATGGAGCACAGTGCACGCAGATGCCGCTTATGTGCACATGCAGTTCCCATAAGGAACAGATTTTCCCAGAATGAAAGCTTGCATTGTTAGGCTGCATACACTGCGCTGGTGATAACATGATATGACAGCAGGATACTGAAACTAATAAAGTATTCATCAGAAGAGAGAGACGTGTGATGAGTAATTGTCAGAGCCACTGTAAAAGTGTGTAAACAATAAATAAAATATTTTGACAAAGCAGAAGATATGAGCCTATTAAGTGAACATCTTCAGTCACAGGCTGTTTCTGTAAATTGATTTAGTTTGATGGCAAGATGGCTGAGGAGGAGCTGATAGGTGGGGTCGTATACCATTTTGTAACCATGGTAATCGAACAGATGGGTTAGTACAGGAACCGCATGCTGTGTGGGGCGTGTGGGTGTGTCACCATCTGAGACATTGTGTCATAAATCCATGAATTCTGCATTATCACATGCTGAAATGCAAAGTGCTATTATTATTTATATTCAATTGTATAAGACAAACAGATGCTAATTAGATGTTAATGTTGTCCCAAAAAAATGTATTCACAGTATTACAGAAATTAATACTTTTATTCAGTAAGGATGCATTAAATTGATCAAAATTGACGGTAAAGATTTTTATAATGTTACAAAAGAGTTCCATTTTAAATGCATACTGTTCTCTCTATTCTTTAAAGAATCATGAAAAAATCTATCACGGTGTTACCAAAAATATTAAGCAACTGTTGTCAACAATAAGAAATGTTTCTTGAGCAGCAAATCAGTATATTAGAATGATTTCTGAAAGATCATGTGACACTGAAGACTGGAGTGATGATGCTGAAAATTCAGCTTTACCATCACAGGAATAAATTACATTTTAAAATATATTACAATTAAAAAGTTAGATTAAATTGTAATAATATTTTCAATTGTTCCTGTTTTATTTTTTAATTCAAATAAATGCAGCCTCGGTGAGACTATAGTGTGTGTGTGTGTGTGTGTGTGTGTGTGTGTGTGTGTGTGTGTGTGTGTGTGTGTGTGTGTGTGTGTGTGTGTGTGTGTGTGTGTGTGTGTGTGTGTGTGTGTGTATCACCCAAAAAATGTCACATGATGTATTCAAATTATAAACGACAAATAAAATAATCCAGTTTACTGCTCAGTTCGAGTACAACGTCCTGGGGGGAAAAAACAGCTAAATATGTTCAGTTTTACTTTTTTTATTTATGAATTCTACAGTATTCTACAGTACCACAGTCCCATGATACATGCAAATCGTAAACAGCGAAAAAAGAGGCAGTTTTCTGTTCATACGGTGTGCATAATTTGCAGCATCCCCCCAGATCGACCGATAACTTTGATCATATTTTACCGTCTAGGTTTTTGTGCTTCAAAGGAAAACGATGTAGGCAGTGATGTCACCGTGACATTGAATCATGTCTGAGTGTCTCAGAGAAATGCAGGAGATGAATGAAAATATGAAGTGTTTGCTGCTTTTATTGGAAGACTAATGAGAGCGAGAGGAAGGAGGCCTGGTTGGCAGGCATTTACCCTCAGATGTCTCCCTCAGAGTGAGAAAGAATGAGAAGGACACAGCCACTGTGTTTCCCATGGATTCATGCTTGTGCTCTATTGTGGTTTCTTGCCTCTTACAAATGTCAAGCATCTTAATTAACGTTCTGACTGAAATATTAATGCTCACTGCAGATACATCATTAATATTCATACAAAAGCAGCCCAAAATCATGTTAATATTTCACGTGTTACCAAAGATTTAACATGATAAAGTGTGTACTTGAATGCGCACTCTGGCTTTATAAAAACATACAGCCACTGAGGCAGTATAATGAATAAATTATACGAAGAAAATGCAATAATCTCTGCCTAAAAACAAGGAGCGATGAAGAGCCTTTAGGAATACTCAACACGTTCAGCTGTCTATATTTGGAACAGGGTTTATATGTAAACCCATGTGCGAATGTGTATGTATGTGTGAATCATCTGACCGTCTTGGCAACATTTCTGAACGATGAGAAACTGAGAGAGAGAGCGAGAGAACTTCACAAGGAGAAGAGAAGATATGTATATTTATACAGTATAAACTATAAATATTGATAGAATAGATTTATCGATAGATCGATAGATCGAAATTTTAAAATATATAAATTCTATACTTGTTAAAATAAATGAAATATAAATTCTAAAATCAATCATTTTAAATGCTACAAGTGAATTTAGGCATGACAACATTATAATGTAACGCATTAGACAACGGCAAAGGTCATTTAAATAAAAAAATCCAGGAAATTTTCATGGACATTTATTTATCTAATTTCATAAAAAATGAATTATAAATAAAAAATAATATCATCGTCATAAAAAAACTCTAATAGTAGCAATAATCAATAAGGAATGGATATATCGTTAAGATTTTTCAGTTCAAACAGCAAACTCGTTCTATGCCAGCATACAAAAATATAGTTATCCACAGTTATCCACAATTCTTCTTATTATTTTTTTTTACTGTACATTATAGCATTTTAATTATAGTGAGCACAATGTGTTTTAAAACAAACAAAACAGTACTTAAAGGGATAGTTTTCCAAAAAATTTTAAAAATAGTTAATTAAGTACAAAAAGTTGTACCAAACCTGTATGAATTTCTTTCTTCTGTTGAACACAAAAGAAGATATTTTGAAGAATGTCGTCACTCAAACAGTCGATGGACCCCATTGTCTTCAATAGTATTTTTTTCCTACTATGGAAGTCAATAGCTACCGTCAACTGTTTGACTAACGACATTCTTCAAAATGTCTTCTTTTGTGTTCAACAGAAGAAATGTTTGGTACAACTTGAGGGTGAGTAAATGACAAAATTTTAATTTTTGGGTGAACTATCCCTTTAAGCTATTTGTGCATCTCATAACAGTAACAGCCCAAATTCCTATATCACTGCATCCCTGGATGGATCTTCTGAAGCAATTGTGGATTTGGATGTGATTCCAAGGTATTCTGAACTCCAGTGTCAGAGGTGATAGAAGCAGATAAAAGAAAATGAGAAATAGAAGATGAAAGCTTATTTGCAGAGCACTTTGCTCTCTCGTTCTCTCTCTCCCTGTCTTCCTCACCGTGGCCTATCACCATGGAGACAGACAGCTGTTACAGGTAGGGCAGAGGGGTGAGGCGAGTGACATGCTTTCTCCTCATCTTTCCAGAGGTGATCCTACACCAGTCTACGCTACGCCCCCTCTCTCTTTCAGCTTCACAACCTTTCTCCACACCTTTCAAAAGCACAATAGGCAAACTCAACGGTGTTGAAACAGGTGCACACGATCAATAATCATCATCCACCTGATTTCACACAATTCCCAGATTAAAAAAAAGAAGCCAAACACCTTATTCAGCCGAACAGGTTGAGCGCGCACACATACACAAAGTCAGCAAAAACAAAAATCAGCACTAATAAAAAGAAGCCCATCGTGCAGTAATAAGACCCCAGTGTTTGAAAAGCACACTCTGCAAATGTGCGTCCGCTGAACTCCAGATTTCTCTCAAAGCAGAGGTTGTACAAGAGACGACATAAGACGAGGGTTTGTTCCTAGATGCTGATGTCAAGGCACCTGTCAGAGGTTTTTCACTGCAATGTTAGTGTGGCGTGCTGCAATTCGGTCAGCGTTTGGTGGCGGTGCTGCAGAGTGCACGTGCTACTGCTTTTGTGTGGAAGTAAAAAAAAAAAAGGAAAGACTGTGCAGCAGTCAAATCCATCAGGTCAAATGTGACAGATAGTTCATAAAACTAAATCCCAAGGGTGTGTTTAAGTGTGTGCATGTGTTTAGAGTTGGCTCAAAGAGCACTGTACTCACCATAAGCAGGCAAACGGCAGATTCGGGCATCAGTTGCACAGCCATGATGTCTATACTGCAAACAAGCGTTTAAGTAATGTTCAAGTTGCGTGCCGAAACCCTAAAGGCAATCGTCACGCTCTACAACACCACCAAAATTGTCCAGGCAATGTTTAGCTAACGCTCAAGAAATGTATTGTATACTCTTTCACAGGACACTGTATAGTTTCCCGTTCCCGTGGCCGTACGCTCCCTACTTCTCTCCTCAACGTCTTCCCCTCCGTTCAGAAATCCCAAAGCACTGTTCAAGCTCCGTCCTTCATCCAAATGAAACGTCTCTTCTTTGATCTCCAACAGTCTGTTAGACTCCCTCCTCCCTGAGGACGGACACACACATGCACGCACTCGCACACACATATAGTCCGAGAGGAGGAAGAGACTGTCGTTTCAAATGACCAAGCAGCACTGCAGACACACATGCGCTCTCACGTTCACAAATCCGACTGATACAACCAAACACGGCAATGAGAGAGAGAGAGAGAGAGAGAGAGAGAGCGTGCCCACCCATCAATGAACAGAGAGATCATATCAAGTACCATGAGGCCACTTAGGATACAAGCAAACACACACACACCTTCCCTTTCTCTAAAAGGATTGATTTGTAAGTGCTAGTAGACAGTTATAGCATCACTTTGCCGAAATTAAAAGAAAAAATGAATAATGCAGAAGAAGAGTAAGTGCTTGCTACTGTATTACTATTGTTTATACTTAATGTAAAGGATTTAAACAAACCATTAACCAGTGTTTAACTCAACACATTTCATTTGTGCTTTAAATCAGGGTATGGTAGTTTCTATGCGATCAGACTTACAATTTCGTAAAAAACAACAAAAAAAAAAAACAGGTTTACATTGAAAGAGGGACCTGAGGCATATCTAGACTAGGATATCAAAGACTTTTGAGCCTTTAAGCAACCCTTTAGTAACCACCCAGAACAACCTAGCACCTACATAGCAATGTGCAAAAAAACTCATCAGATTATTTGAGCAACTGCAGAGTAAAACCCTGGCAACCACCTAAAAAACCCTAGCATTATGGTAGTGACTATTCCACATAAGCAGCAGTAAGCAACCAGCCAGCAGCCACCCGCAGCAACTGCAAACCAACAAGCTTAAAAATCTATCAAAAAACCTACACTGTAAAAAATAATTGTTGGTTTAACTTAAAAAGAGGAACCTGGTTCAAATTAAAACATGTAGTTAGAAAGAGATTAGTTCAACGGAAACTCAAAATATTATATTATCTGAACAACATTAGTGAATATAAGGTGATTTGTCAAAAGAAAAAAAGTTGTGATAACAAATCACGAAAATATTGTGCAATATTGTATTGTGCAATATTATACAGATCAAACGCATAGAAACACCCTGGTAACAACCCACAGCACCATGGCGATAACTTTTACACACAAAACTGAGACAAACATAACTCACATTTTCTTATACCAACCAAATAAATATTTTTTTTTAAGTACAATCAACTTGGCTGTATGTAATTTCAACTTAAATATTTTTTTGAAAATTGCTTAACTTATTTTGATGAGTTAAAGTAATGTAAAAACATATGTTGTCATGACTTATTGATCATATCATTTCTTACAGTGCAGAATAACCTAGTAACTGCATAGCACCATGCTAAAAGCCTATAATAAACCTAAAATAAAAACCTATATTTATAAACACTAATAATTTAATATAAAATTATATTAATATTAACAAGATTAAATTTTCGTTTTTAGTGTTTTATATATAGACAAAACTCTATTATTAATTAATTTATTAATTCTATAATTGTAATATACTGTACATTTATTCACATTGATCTATCTATTTATGTATCTATCTATCTCTATGCAAGCATCACATTTTCTTCAGAAACCGTAAAAATCTAGTTCTAATCTTTGCTTTTGTTCTTGGTCCGATGAATGAATGAGAAAGAAAAAAAAGAAAGAGCGATAGTGAGAGGAGCCTCAGGGGACCTAACATACTTTCCCCAAACATATGATTAGATATAGCAACTCTCCCTCTCTTTTTCACATATACACAATCCACAAGGTGAGAAGGCAGCACTTTTTTAGAGTCTGCTTTTCCTTATGGGATCTCGTCCCATGTGACACTACCTCAAAAGGGTTAAAAGCACTATCCCTTTGAAAGGATTTGCTTTGTGTAGTTTTACAGAAGCTCTCTCTCTCTCTCTCTCTCTCTCTCCACACACATGGACACGTGTTTTTTCCTTGGCTGGTTCTTCCAACCCACACAGGATTAATTATCCCTCCAGAGCAGCAGTGGACTAACTAAGATAAATGAAGTCACACTCGCGGTCCGACTGACTGACTCGAGACATCAGGGTGGGGACGTTCGGGTGTGGCAGAGGGTCTGTGTTGCCAGGACAGAATCAAAACCCATGTACATTATTTTTTTGTAATAACTCTTTAAGAGGTTTAATTTAGAGGTTTCATTTATGTGACAGCAGTACTGTGGTCAAGATACACTTTGGTCTTATTTGCTTCAGTTATGTGAGGAATAAAAATGTCCTTGTTCTTTTGAAATAAAAGCGTTCAATGCACTACCTAGTTCCAGTCTAGTCCAAAAAGATCAAATGCTAACTATATGGTAAGCTATCTACTGCATGTCTCCTTATTTTTTTAACTTTCTATGCTCATCTCTCTTTCTTTTTGGGCAATAAGCACGATATTTGAAGCTTGTGCAGTCCATCCTGCGTTGTCCATCTTTTAAAAAGCATACCAAAAAGATTACTTTACACTACTGTCAGTCAGTAAGATTTTTAAATTTGATTTGTTTTTGAAAGAAGTCTCTTATGTTCACCAAGGCTGCATTTATTTACAAAAGTTATAAGCAAATATATAATTTTTTTATATCTCCTGATCACTAGGTGGCACTGTGCCAAAACTGAGCAGGCACCCTGAGGTCATGGTTGTCATAACACACCAAGTTTGGTCTGAATACGCTAAGTGTTGCAAAGATATAGCCTCATGTTCACTTCGGCATGCTCTTCGTAGAATTCGTTCGCAAGTTATTTAAGAAACCGTTTGACTAATCAACTTGAATTCCATGTTTTTTTGTCGGCATGGTCTGAAGATGATCTGGTTCGATTTAGGAGAGGGTCTAGGAGGCGTTCGAAAAAGTAGTTTTTTAAGGAAAATTCAAAATGGTGGAAAAAATGTAATGACGAAAATTACGTCATGAAAATCGAATCGTCTTGAGCCAAGGAATCTGAGAAAAAAAAGTTGTTTCAAGCCCATATGGTTCAAAAGTTATTAGCATAAATGAGTGCAAATTTGAACGGCTAGAGACTCTGTCCTATATCTGTGTGCCAAATTTTACTACTTTTAGTTTTATGGGCTGCCATAGACTCAAGAGAGAAAGAGGAAAAAGAAAAAGAAGAATTAGAAGACGACAACTAATGATTGCAATAGGTGCCGACTGTAAGGGAGTCACCAGATCAGCACGCTGTGCCCTCTCGTTCACTCTCTGATTCACCACTCCTGCTATTCTGATTCACCTCACTTGCACATCATCAATCACCCTCATTATAAAGAGACACTTCCCCATCACTTCCTTGCCTGGTCTCGTCCTTACCTGACGTACTACAGACTCTTCTACTCACCTGAAGATCCTCTACCTGAGACTTCACCCTCGTACCACCGATCGCCAGTCATCCCTCTTCTGTCTTCTGTCTCCCGTCATCAACCTGCCGTATCATGTTCCACCATCTGCAAACATAGATCCATATTACAAATCCAGCTAAGTTCTACATCCAGTTCTGATTCTCCACTGCAAACTTACCTGTCTCATCTGCTGTTCCACTCCGTGCCTCTGTTCAATAAAACACCTTATCACTATTTACCTGTCGGCCTCTCTCTGTACCGTGACACCTACATTGCTTGGCCCCTAAATAAATCAAGCATCGCATTAGTTCTGGCAAGTCACGTTAGTCAATTCTACCAATAGGAATTCTGATCCAATTCTACCAATAGGAATACAACGCCTATCACCGTATACATATATAAGCTCCTTCAGTATTATCAACAACAGGTATATTTCTCAGGAGCTAATTACCCTCCTCCATCCCCAGCTCCTCCTCTCATCAGTCAGGATTTTGTTTTCCCCTTGAATCAGAATAAATTCTCGAATTAGGTTGTACTTTAAATCTTGAATTAACGATATTGCATGCATTCATGTTGGTTCTGTTCTGTTTACCCTAAGGGGGGTTATTGCTGCTCTCCCTGCTATTATCATTGCTAGGCTGCATGGATGCGCAGTAGTGCTGCACGATTAATCATATCGCAATCGTAATCGCGATGTCAAGCCTATGCGATTATATGACGCAAAATGCTGCGATTTTATGTAAAATAAACAAATTAGGGCTGTTAACGCAATTAACGCAGCATCTGTTATTTTTGTCATCCTTTGGCTAGTGTTACATGATCCCGCTCTTATTCGTGCTAATGCTTTAAAGTTCAAACCATTAATGCGCGACAAGTCAAAAGAGAGCGCGCAGCCTGTGAATGTCCGACTGTGACTCACAGAACAGAAAGACGCGCGCCCATGCGCATGCACAGACCGGAATAGTTATCTTTCCGCTTGAACGAACAATAACTCACACAATTATGCCAACATGTCGTTTGTCGAGTATCTTCATAACATAAGAGCAGTCTTATGATGGACGTAAAGAGTTGTGAGAGAATGAGGCGCGTGTGAGATCCGCGTCTCTACAACGGCTGCTCTTAAAGGGCCAGCAGCCAAAGCTTTCTGTCAGTAAAGTTAATCAAAGAACAAAGAAAATTACTCACTGCTCTTGACTAAAGAACTTGTGTAGCTTTAATAAGGATTAGTCTATATATATAATTTATGCAGTGCAGACTGTTTGATAACTTATATTTCTGTATATGTCCTACATGACAGGAAGGGCGCAGGTAAATAATACTTTTTTATGGGTTTATGTGAGTATTATTAAGTTCACTTAAATTAAAAGCTGTTATATTTTTTGAAGCCTAATAAATGTTTTTGAAAAAATTATAGCTTTCAATTGTGGAATCACTGTAATGGTGGATGGCTATAATTAATGTTTTAAATGGGGGTGGATTCATTTTTATCCAGACCTCAATGGCTTATTGATCATTATAGATGTTATCAATTATTTAGTTGTTGTTGCTAGTTTGAGTTGAAAAATACACATTTCAGAATTATCACTGTGTGTGCATTTTGCTTTAGAATCAAGCAAGTTGACTCATGAAACCATTTGTTTATTAAATCGCAATCGCATATCGCAATCGCAATATTGACCTCAATAATCGCAATATGACATTTTCCCCAAATCGTGCAGCCCTAATGCGTAGGGAGTTCTCGCCCAGAACGGAACGGAACCATACCGTCAATCCAAAATGTATGCTAATTGTCAATCGTATTTGACAATAGTGGTCCTGATGGAACTGTATTTTTTTTTAAATGTAATTTATCCCTGTGATGGCAAAGCTGAATTTTCAGCAGTGTACTCCAGTGTAACATGTCACTGTTGTTAGGCCCTTACTGGGGAATTACAGTGTGTAGTTCAGGTAAGAGCTATCCTGTTGAAGACCTCTGGGAATGTTCTGTCCTTTTGCCTTCATCTCTCCTCTCTGTGGGGGTTTTAAATGTCAAATGAAGAAAAGATCTAAATTCCCAACCAGAAGAGGGCAAAGGCCAATCTTGATACGCTTGAAGTCAAATCCTGGTGCCGTTTTAAACTGTCTGGAAAATAAACAAGATGTGTCACATACATGAGTGGAAAAGGTCTCATTTACATAAACGATTCAGTTTGTATAAACGAGTTTTGGCATCTGATTTTATTGTTTAGAATATAAACTCACCCTAGATGTATACGCTACCTGAATGATACCTCTCAGATTGTACTATTACTTTTTAAAAATTATTTTGGACGAGTTTTATGCTGACAAAAATTTGGCTGCGTTTTAAATTGTACAAATAGCTGTAATTACACACAGACTGGGTACATAGTACTACATTGTAAAAATAGCTGTAATAACACACAGATTGGGCAAAAAAAATCATATCTGTGAAAAGCAATAAAGCAAAATGCATGTCAGCTGCTGGAAAAATAATGTGTATACAGTATAAAACATCTTCAGTGATGATATATAAGACTTGCAAACAGTCTCACCACACCAAGCAAATAAATAACTTAAATTCAAGTACTTAAATTAAATCAACCTAAACCAGCTGAGAATATAAAGTATCTCCCATGGGATCTGTGAAGACTACAAGTGGGAGGAAAATCAATACTGTCTAGTACTGCAATAAGATTTTAAGACAATACCGAATCAATACACAGACGCCAAGTATTGATTTTAATTAGTATTTTTGTTTGCCAATTTATGATTTTTTTTTTGTATTGTTAATATAATGCAAAGCCGCTTCATAACTTAATTAGATAAGTGAATTGTGTTATGCTTTGCCAAATGAGTCATACTGAAGTCAAATATAACAAGATTCATTAATGGCAATGCATTGCAATTTATAGGATTCACACTATAGCAATAGAATACATTAAAATAATGCAATATGCAATACGTTCTCACAATCTAACTGAGTGTCAGCTATGAGAGAAGAGCATTTAAAGGTCCATCATATAGTCATTTGTAGCCAGATCTGTATTGATCTTGTCGCTAGACAAAGAAATCATTCACACCTAGTCGCATAATAGCAGGTTGACATAGAACTTGCATGTTTGACTTTGAACGGTGTGTGTGTGTGTATATATATATATATATATATATATATATATATATATATATATATATATAAAACCTATTAGGGGTATAAATAATAATTTGGAGACTAATGCATCATTAACTGATTAATTAATTAATTAATGCATCATCATCACAAGAACAGGTTAATACTTCTGGTTTTCAGACAAAAACTGTGAAGTTGGGCATGCTTCTTTAGAAGGATTCATGATTTTACATTCTCCATGCTTGGGAAAAAATATCGAAAGTCCAATTCGGATTGTATAAAATTAATATTTGAAAGGTAGAGTGTTCACGTGTAAAAACTGTGGGCTTCTATGAACAGAGAAACTTCAGCCTAAAATCACTTTAACACGATAGAGTGATAGAGGAAGAAATAACCCTGTGCTAGAGTGATTTGCTTTCTGTGCCCTATTGATTTAATAAAGCATTCAGCGCTCAAGTGAGAATTCAATAATAATATCACACAATAAAGTTGAATTGAATTGAGTCTCAAAGCACTTTTATTTTGAGTGGCTGCTGAAGGACATTCTTTTCAAAACTCCGTCTGTGCAAAGTGAAACCTAGAATGTGCATTCAGTAAAGCTCATTTTATAGCAATAATGCATGGCCTCTTAAAAATTCAGGATTTAAAAAAAAAATACAGTATTTAATCTTAAATCAGACTGATCACCTTGAAATGTTACAATTGTATAATTAATAGCTAACATCATCATCATCATAAATAATTATAAACTATTACTGATTTTATTACTATTAAACAAATGGAGTTTTCTAAAGTATATCCTTTAACAGACACATATTTTACTAATATTTTACTAATACTAATATATAATTTACTAATATTGTTGTTAATAATTGTTATTATTAATAATTATATTTATGTTTTTTTTATATAGATGGGCAAAGTTCAGATACAAACACACCAGGAAATGAAAAAAAACAAGATATTTTGTATGTTATGAATAATGTTTTGGCTACAAATGCATGCGTTTGCATTTTTGTAACAATTTTGCTGCATTTTGTTACATTTTTGTAATTTCGTAATCTAATCTGGAACTTTCGATTAAACAATAAAACAAAAAATATCCCTTTTCTCTAATTTCCTTTAAGTGTAATTCTAGAATAATATTGAAATAAATATTTTAAAAGGCAGGCAGATTCTACAAATCAACACAACAGTGCCCTCTGCTGGAATTGAATAAATTAAATCTCACACACCTTACTGCAGTTAGTGGCAAGGTACATCTCTTTATTCACAGCCATTCACACAAAGCTAAGCAGTAAAGAAAGGCATAGCATTATAGGCAATATTCGCATATACTGATACTAATAAGCAAGCAGTAAAATGGTTACTGGAAAAGAGCTTAGTACCATTACAACATACGGTCACTTCCAGAACTAAACCCTTTCTTTCCCAGTCCTTAAAGAGCATTTAAAATAAGTCACAACCCCTTCCACGACGCATTAATGACTAGCGACATTCAAAATGATGCCCATTTGCCTGGTTACAATAAACAAATGCTGGTTTGCAAATTCCAGTTATAGGCTGCTGTAGCAAGCATGCAGACCTGCTAAGCCTACAAGTTGTGCACACTAAAAGCAAATTGTCTCTAAAAGTCACGTGACACAACATTAGTTAGACAAGCCACTATACTGAGATATTACCATAGTATTATTATTATTATTAACAAGGTAGTTCAAATGTTCTTTAAAAAGGTATATTTCAAAAGGTTCAAAACAACAACAACATGGTTAGGGTTATACAGATTGATTTTTTTTTTTTTTTTACCTGCAGTAGCCTACAGATTCATTCCCAAGTTGCATGGTGTCGAATGTATAAAGACAGTTTTCATCGCTGACAGATGATAAAAAGCTTTTAAGGTTGTGTTTCAATTTACTGTAGGTAAATATCCTGTTAATCCAGCCCTCTTATTGAATTATACATAATGTGCACATACACATGTGCTATGTTATCTGCGTCTCTCGCATTACTTTTTTGATGAGTAAAAATCGCTCCAAACGATTCAGTGAGTGAGTGAGCTGATCGAATCATTTGATTCAAAACCACGAACAGATTCAAACAGATTCATTGAAAATAACTGACTCAAAAGAGTTTATTTACGAATATGGAATCGCTATAGTCCTGATTAACAGTCGTACACAAATTAATGACTACGTCATTGAAAATGTTACTAATACTGATAATAGCCAACTGCCAAACATTGCTCTTTTAAAGTCACTTTCACCTGGACGTCAGTGACCATACTAAAATGGATTAGTCATCCCATCTGGTGATCAGGTCTGAATCACACTTTTTAACCTGAATATTTACTCAACAAGTTGATGTTTCCAGACCACACGCATACCCCATTATTTAATTAGTCACATTAGTTAATGTGGCATGCTTACTGTATGTCAAAGTAACATAGATAATGTGAATAATAGATTAAAAGATTGAATTGGAAGAGATGAACAACATTATGTAAAAACCAGCATGACTTTTTTAGATCCAAGTTTTCCAGCAGATTCATTCATTCATACACATTCAGCCAATCAGCAACCTCAGTCTCTCTCTCTCTCTCTGTCTGTCTGTCTCTCTCTCTGTGTGTGTGTGTGTGTGTGTGTGTGTGTGTGTGTGTGTGTGTGTGTGTGTGTGTGTGTGTGTGTGTGTGTGTGTGTGTGTGTGTGTGTGTGTGTGTGTGTGTGTGTGTGTGTGTGTGTGTGTGAGAGTTTGTGTGAGTGAAGTAACCTTGCAGTCTCTCAGCAGCATTGGGAAGCTGCAGTCACTATAAGAGGCTTTCCTACCGCAATCCCCTGTAACTGTCACAAGCACTTTGTCACTAACAGAGACCTTTCATGAGAACCTTAGCAACACTGTCTCCTTGTTGATGTCAATGAGGGTATTCTAATAATAATAATAATTCATTACATTTATGTAGCGCTTTTCTGGACACTCAAAGCGCTTTACATAGAAGGGGGGGAATCTCCTCAACCACCACCAATGTGCAGCATCCACTTGGATGATGCGACGGCAGCCATATTGCGCCAGAGCGCCCACCACACACCAGCTTACTGGTGGAGAGGAGACAGTGATGAAGCCAATCAGTATATGGGGATGATTAGGAGGCCATGATGTACAGAGGCCAAGGGGCAAATTTGGCCAGGATGCCGGGGTTACACCCCTACTCTTTCGAAAGACATCCTGGGATTTTTAATGACCACAGTGAGTCAGGACCTCAGTTTAACATCTCATCCGAAGGACGGTGCTATTTTGACAGTATAGTGTCCCCATCACTATACTGGGGTGTTAGGACCCACACAGACCACAGGGATAGCACCCCCTGCTGGCCTCACTAACACCACTTCCAGCAGCAACCTGGTTTTCTCAGAAGGTCTCCCATCCAGGTACTAACCAGGCTCAGCCCTGCTTAGCTTCAGTGGGCAACCAGTCTTGGGCTACAGGGTGATATGGCTGCTGTATTCTGAGTTGGCTACACATGTAAAGGTGATGTAGTGAAATATAAAAACCAACTTGTGAAGACATTCTAGTTAAAATGCTTGTAATGCAGCAAAGATTATGTTTATTAATACGTTTTTTTTTTAAATCTTGGTTTCCAGTAAAATCTATGAGGTAAGAAAAATAGCATATTTTATATTGTTGCTCACTCAAAAACGACAAATCTATCATAATTTATCCACCCTCCTGTCATACCAAACCTGTATGATTTTTTTTCTATGGGACAGAAAGAATATCCTAGTTAATTTTCAGTATAATGAAATGAGAAGATGGCTGTTGAGCTCCAACATGATGAAAAAAAAGCACCATAAAATTATCATGAAGTAGTATACATAATAAGAACTTCAGTTTTAGTCTGTTCCTCACACACAAAACTATTGTATGATTTCAGAAGACTTATAATATAACTTATGGAAAAATGTGATGGAAAGTGGTCAGGATATTCCTAAAAATGTTATAAAAAAAAATTCCTAAAACGCCAGTATGCCAGTCCTCAAGAAGTCTTATTCAGAACATACTGAATTGTCATTTTTGGGTAAACCGTTCCTTTAAGATATAGGGCCCTGTTTTAACGATCTAAGGGCATGGCCTAAAGCGCAAGGCGCAAGTGCACTTAGGGCGTGTCCGAATCCACTTTTGCTAGTTTAATGATACTGGTCTGCGTGCCAGCCGCATGCATGTTCTAAAAGGGTTGTCCCTATTCTATTAATGAGTAATGGGTGTGTTTTGGGTGTAACATGAACTAAACCAACCAGAGTCTCATCTCCCATTCCCTTTAAAAGCCAGGTGCGCTCACCAAGCTCTCTCAGCATTTCTGATTTCTAACACACACACCACGTTTACCGTGGTCTAGCGGCTATGAAAACAGAATCAAAAGCTGCCACACTCCGTATGTTTTTCCATCATCTCCTGTCACGTTCATATGTAAATTGCTCAAGCTTATTTTGTCAATTAGATCGAAAGATCTGGAAAAAACAACACACATTTACTCGCCCATAAAAGAGACAGAATAAAACACCAGGTGTAAACGGTTATGTGTCTCCCTTGTCTACTTGTGATCCGATTGATCAAAACGCATCTCAATACCAGGTGTAAACAGGGCCTTTGTTACTAAGCCAAATGGAACTTCACGCTTCTGAACAGATTATAGAAGAATCCCACAGAAATTGTGCAAGCCCGATAGTTTTAGAGCCTAAAACGGATGGCTCCTTACGATTCTGTTTGGGTTATTGCAAGGTGAATGCTGTGTCGAAATTTGACGCATAACGTGGTTTGACGAATCGGCTTGGTACAGCTCAACTTTTTTTGACACTGGATTTAATTAAAGGGTATGGCAGATTCCCTTATCGCCTATATCCAAAGAAAAAAACAGCCTTCACAATGCCGTTTGGATTGTACCAATTTGTTATGCTTCCTTTCGGGTTTTTCAGAGCACTGGACACTTTTCAGCGTCTCAAGCACAGGATTCTCTGGCCGCATGCTGCATATGCCACTGCCTTTCTGGATGTCATTATCATCTATAGTAATGACTGGCAGCGTCATATAGAGCATCTGTGCGCTGTCCTGCGAGCGCTGAGAGTGGCCGGACTGACGGCCAACCCAAAGAAGTGTGCGGTTGGGTGCGTAGAGGTCAGGTATCTGGGCTTCCACCTGGGTCATGGACAGGTAAGTCCCCAAATTAGTAAGACTGACTGAGGACTGATGCAGTCTGAGGATGATTTGGAGAATGATCTGATATTTTATTGTCTGTTGATGAACTGAGTTTATTGAAGCGCAGTGAGCGCGACTTAATAAAAGCACAAGCCTCAGTAACGCCACCCTGACTTCTTTGCTCAACTTGAATTGAGTTACACCTCACAATCCCAAATGAAACGAGCAGACAAAATGGCATCTTCCTTCTTACCTTTCCCAGATTTGTATACAATGCATTCAAAGCAGTATTTACAGGCCAGAGCAAACTTAAGAGGTCAAACCAAAACCGGTGTCGGTAAATAGGCAATGGGGTCAAAATGCCAAACAGTTTCTTACTTACAATTTCTAAATCACTCTCAGAGAACAAACAATGAACACGGAACTCTTAACACTAGAATGTTTGTCTAATCACACAGCCAAACCAACAATATACTCCTCACAATAACACAATGTTCTGCCAAAAGGGAGTGACATCAGGGCTTTTTAAGATGTGCCAGGAAACAACTGCAACAATCAGGATGGACAAATAATTAGCCTGCAGGAGACAATGAGCACACAAACACAGAAAGAGAGAAGACAATATAAAGGGTTGTAACAGTTGACAACCATATAAAAGTAAATACAACTTGAAAGGGCGTTCATGTCCAATTTCCCACCATGAAACTCGTATTTACTATAATTCTGATAACACATGAAGGCAGCATCAGACTTGTTCACAGAGAATATACACTATTTTGCTGTTTGGATAAATGTATCTTGTTTTAAGGATGTTTAGAAAAGTTTTCCTGGCAAACAAGATATTGATTGTTGGCTGTTTTTCAGTGTACTTCAGGTGCTAAGTCCAGTGCTAAGTGCTAAGAACAGTAATCAAAAACACAACAATAATACCTTATGTGTATTGGTTGTTAAAAAATGCATACGTGTAATTATAAGCCCCAACCGGGCGGCTGATGAACACAGCAGATCATCAACAGTTAATCAATTTACACAAATACACAGGCTGACCTGTTCTGTTGGAGGTTTGCCAGACGGTGGCAGTGTAGGAACAATTGCCTTCCTTATATAAGTCTGCTAATTCTTCCTGCTTAGTGATGGGGAGATGCACACATACGTCAAGTGGATTTAAATACCTGGCTGACTTGTTGACAACCTAACATCCTGTGAGATAAACACACTTGTCTACCCATAACCCATTTCTCCTCCTCCAGAAATTTCCCACAACACACTGACATTCACAAACCCCTAAACAACTTCAATCACAAGCTAATTGCCTTTCCCTCAAAATAAATAGGTTGACACAAGTGTCTGATATAGGGAAGGATGCTTGTTTCCCTGTGCACACAAACAAGGGGGCATGTTTGTTCAAGACACAGTTTTGACAGAGCACTTCTTGTAGAGCGTCTGCCTGTAATTAGTCCGTCAAGAGCAGTCTTTGCCGTTTCTGTTGCTCCAACCTGAAGCCTCGCAGGGTTGAGCACTCTCCATCAATGCACACTGGGATTTGACTTTGTTTATGTGAAAGCCGTTTCCAGGCTGTTCACACACATAGTGATAGAGGTGTGACACACACACACACACACACACACACACACACAAACACACACACACACACACACACACACACACACACACACACACACACACACACACACACACACACACACACACACACACACACACACACACACACACAGAAGAATGAATATGATACCCAAATAAACTATTAACACTTATTTTAATTAACACAAATGCATGCTTTTTATAGCCACACAAACTCTCAAGTGCGCACTGCAATGTTACCTTTGGAGAAACAAGAGGTGGGGCGTGTAAAACCCATCCCTTGTCCTTCACCCCATTGCTGAACACCATGCAAGCACTACAAGTTCCTCCCCCTGTTAAAGCACACACACAAACACACACATGCACACTTAATGCTGCAATCCTCTTTGTGAAAGTGACGCGCTTCTGTCAGAAACAGAGCTTAGCTGAAGTGAAACAGGGAGAGAGAGAGAAACAGGCTCATTCAATTTCTGCTTGACTACCATCCGGTTAACTACTGTTTGGTCCTGTCAGATTTTCTGTGATCTGGTTTTTCTTGCAGGTTGATCATCGGGACTACAAAAATCACACCCCACTTTTTGGGAAGTCTGCCAATCTCATACGGGACATTTTCATATTGGGATTGAAAGCTATTGATCAGGATCTGTCCAACTTCTTTTGAATTGCTGCAGATAAACTATTTTGCACTCGCACCATTCTACAACTTCTGCCTGTGGTTTGGAAGATGCTAATAGCTTATGCAAATTGGATACAAATCCAACTGAGGACACCCATATCTAGCTCTTATTATTATTTTATTTTGTAAACGTTTAAATCTAAAGTACAACCTGGTGTATGAGCAAACAGCAGAAACTGAGAGGTGGTCTCAGGTGAGGGGTGAGAGACAAAAATTAGGTGTTTTTGGAAGGGTCGGTGGGGCTCAAACAGAGCCACGGTGGAGGACGACCCGCTGGATTTCGCTGAAATGGACGGGTATGACCGTTATATGGATGGCGACAGGGACAGCTACCAGATTGACTACAGGCGTATTGTGGGGGACATGGAGCCAGCCAGGCCACGGATGTCGTTACGAGACTCAGAACATCACTTTCATGGCCCGTTTACCCATAATACACTACATGGGCATGGGCATGAGACGGCTGCCCAGCGCTACAATGCCACCCGGATACAGGCAGGGTATGAACCAGAGAGGTGAGAACATAGTGCAGGTCTATGAATGAATGAATGAATGAATGAATGAATGAGCAGGTCTTGGTTTCTTTTTCTTAAAATTCTGGCTTAACTATTTTAAGAGATTATTGTAGATTATTTGATCAAATACAATAGAGATGGACATACCGTATAAGACACAAATATACTTTATGTCTATGCACATTATATATACACATATGTATGAATATATTTATTTATTTATTTATTTATTTCAGGCAGCAATAATGAAAACAATATTGACCATATATAATAAATTATTAAAATGATGTATTTTGACCCATTAATAATTAATACTGTTTGAGTTATAACTCATGTTGGTTTTGTTCCCCTTTTGTGTATGTATGTGAATTATTTATTTATATTTTAAATTTGTGTTGTGGTGAGAATGTTGATGGAATAATAGAAAAATAACCGCTGTACATGAGTGGGAGAGAAGAAGGAGGGGGCGGCTCTGTTTTTTCTATTTTGACCTTTATTTTGTCCAGTCAAAACAAGTGAAGATAGTAATTTATTATAGTAGTTTATCTAGTAATTTATCTAGTGCAAAATTCCTTATCACCTGTAAATACAGAATAAATCAATATAATATATAAGTGAACAAATAAGCATTTTAAATAAGCATAAGGAATAAATTCAACTGCCGGCATAACTTAGAGTCACTTGGGTGTTAGTTCATTCATTAAAATTCATTACACCTGTAAATACAGAATAAATCAATATAATGATATATTAGTGAACAAATAAGCATTTTATTGAATCAGTGTTTATGATTATTATAGTGTGTATATACACTTAAGCTGCACATGTATGAATGTCATTGCATTGCGGTGGTTCTGAAATTGTGAATAAAATAATAGACAAGAAAAGCTGACTGGCTGATGTTAGTTATGATAAAGTGTTTTTGCTGCATAACTATAACATGACAGTTAAGTTAAATGTTAAATGAAATGAAAATTATGTCATTAATTCCTCACTCTCATGTCGTTCCAAACTCGTAAGACCTCTGTTCATCTTCAGAACACAAATGAAGATAAATTTGATGAAATCCGAGAGCTTTCTGACCCCCCATAGACTGCAACGTTATTACCACTTTCAAGGCCCAGAAAGGTAGTTTCGTTAAAATAGTCCATGGGAAGCGCAAAAAAAACCACAAAAATAACGATTTTAACAATTCAACAATTTCTCTTCCATGTCAGTCTCTGATGATGTTCATCTGAGCAACACAACAGATGTTTGTTTTTGTTGCGAAAAAAAAGTATACTCAGGATACAAGACACCTTTTCAAAAACCCCATGAGTGTTCAGTTGGATCTGGCATCACAGTTTATTACCTCATCCCAGCCTTGACACTGACACCTGCGAGACAGGTGCTTCTCTGAGGGTCTCGTCCCTCATTGTCACCTCTGCGGTTGACACATCTGCCCTCAGAGGTTTACTAGTATTTATCTTCCTCAGAACTGCAGATCTTTAGCTTAGCTTGGCCACAACAAGGAAAATGTGACTTTTAGAAAGACATGACCTAACAATCTACAGTGTGTCTGTATAAGCTATTCAAAGCACCTTTCACATCTTTTATGTGAAACGTTGCTGTACATCAAATGAAATCTATGGACTCCCCCAAACACACACACACATCTTTTCTCTTTCCCAGTCAGCTCTTTTGACAGATGAGAAGAGAACTACTTTGGATTACATTGATAGACCCCTCTTTAGGTTTAATCTATAAATCCCATAAAGAAAGAACAGCATGCCTGTGTATGTTGAGAGGGCAAGATTAAATGTCCATCAGGAATAAATTCAACTGCCGGCATAACCACTAAGAGTCATTTGGGTGTTAGATGCTGCCTATGTTCAAAGAGCCTTTAATGGTCTTTAATGGTTCATGGGCTCTAAATGCAGTGTAACTATAGTGCAAAATGCATTACAAACCCTGTGTTATAATCAAGACTTCATTAATCATTAAAGCTTAATTTGCAACAATTAATACAAACCACTAAAGTCCACTGAGTTGTTAAATACAAAAAAATACAACACTCTCAGGGAATAAAATGATATTTTTAATGGCAAGCACATTGAAAGATTATTAATTTTTATGTGCAGAAAACATAACCCCGCTGGAAGCTTTGCAAAATTGCCTATAAAAGGTTAAAATATTATTTATATTTTTATATCCTGATATTTTCTAATATATATTTGCTTTAAAGATTTTTTTAATTGCCAAGGTATCACAAAAAATTACATGAATGAAAAAACAAATGCAAATGTACATACTTATTAAAGTACATAGGCTATAATTAGGATTGAAAATTATAATATAACAAAAATATTAATAAAATAAAATATTACATCTCGATAAAAAGAAGCTTTGAATTACTTTGAAGATGAAATAGCATTTCCCTTCAAAGAACTGATTAAAAAAAAGATTCAGTGATGTAATGACGTAATACGTATTGCGTGTTTTAGGCTAGCCTACTGTTTGCTGACATTCTGCCGTATAGTTCCAGGCAAGCGTAGATACATAACGCTGTTCATTACGGGTTTCCGATTTAGTTTTATAAATACGGTCATTGCATGTGCCCCAATTCAGTTTTTGCAGACATGACTATAATTACTAATATAATTATAATCCGCATATTCATTAAACTACAAATCAGACATGTTCAGAAATTTGTGGTTCAATCCCTGGGTCCTTATGTGCATACTATATATCCTAAATAGTAAGCATAGGCTATATATGTGAGATTAGAATAACTGTGTCCAGAAGTATGTTGAAAAGAGTAGCCTATTCCAAAAGTCCCTGGATGGTTTACTTTTTCTGGTAGATTTTCAAAGTGTGGATCTATATGCATACTCTAACGGCTAATATTGGTCACACCCATTGTGCTTTGAGGGGGATTCGGTTCAGATCTACAAACACAAATAAAAAGTGTATAAATTCTACAAACTAATATGGCCCACAACCCATTGCACTTTGGAGGAGGATTGTACCCCAGAGTGCAGTTTGGACGATGGGGCGGGTCGACACATTTGGGCGGGGCGCCCATCCCCAATTTAATTGGTTTATAATACAGCAATCTCATTGGCTGTAGACGATTAAGGTCAGAGCATTGGCATTTCTATATGTACGTTTCTGTGAACGATTTGGCCGTATTATAGAAATATTAAATGCTAACTTTAATCGTATCCTGGCGAAATACCACGATAGTAAAACTATTTACAAGATTATTAAAAAATATTCACATGGGCTTCTGAGGCACACACGCACATTTGCACACACACGCAAGGTCTCTCGCTCTCTTACTCTCTGCTGTGCGCAACACGGTTTGGAGCCCGCGAGCTCTAGATTCCGGGAGATTTGAACTAATTTGCGGGCATCAGGGAGCCGCTATCAATATGCGGGGAACTTCCGGGAGACTTGGGATGTCTGCATATCACTCCATGGGACCGAACTATCATTGGCATGTCGATGGGTGCGATAAACTTAAGCCATTTGAGCACAAGCTCATTTTAATGTCGTGGTATGTCGCCAGCATGTCCACAATCACTCCATATGAATGTCCTTCTTCAAAGTAATGTTTAATGTGTGTTCCATTTTCGCATTTAGCAAAACAAAGTTGATCACAAATTTCTTACTTCCTGTAAAGCTTGATTGACAGGTGTCTCGTCCAATCAGCGACAAGTTTGCCATTCTCAAAATGTACCTACCTTTTCCGTTTTTTATGAAATGTCGTTGTGTTTTCTGAATTGTTATTGTGTTTTCTGAATTGTTATTTTGTTTTCTGAATTGTCAATGTGTTTTCTGAATTGTTATTTTGTTTTCTGAATTGTTATTGTGTTTTCTGAATTGTTATTGTGTTTTCTGACTTTTTATTTTGTTTTTATAATTGTGATTTCTTTTGCTCCTCTCGGCCACCGTAAGTCTGCCATATAAGATTGCTGTATTATAAACCAATAAAATCGCCCCGCCCCGCCCCTATCGTCCAGACTGCACCCTGGGGTTAATCGGAGGAATCGGTTCAGAACTACAAACACAAATAAGTGTTAAAAAACTACAAACTAATATTGCCCACAACCAATGCTTTGAAGGAGGATGCGGTTCAGAACAACAAAACACAAATAAAAATGTTAACTACAAAAATGGTGGATGTGCACGACAGGTTTAGAGAAAGGGGTTTGTTTGAGTGATAGGCTAATCAACATTTAAACCGATGAAAAAACATTTACATTTTCCAACTGCAAAAACAATGTGAACTTTTAGAAATATCAGTTTTCTGATATTTAAATAAAAACGCAATTTTATGACTTAATAGTAAGTCATATATATATATATATATATATAAGGTTTAATCGAAACTTTAAGACCTGTGATGTCAGTCAGGTACTACGAACATATGCGTTGGACTTGGAGTACAAAGTCGCTTTAAAATACACCAAAAAGTAGGCTATTCAAAAAATGTTAAAAATACATTTCTGACCCCCCCAAAAAAAAGAAAAGAAAAAAGAAAACAGGTTTGGGGAGTGTTCAACGACTCAACCTTTCCTCTTCCCTGAGTGTGTTCAGTTAGCATGTGACTTCAGTTCACACGGTTGAAGGTCTCTGGACACACGGCTGAGCGTCTCATGACACTCTCATCCAGAGCAGCTTCACCCTCCTCAGAACGCTGCGGAACTAGAACTGTTCCCCGCGTTGATATGTAATGGACTTTAATATAGCCGTCACCATGTGAGATACTGTTCTGTATACGAGGGTGAATATTCAGCAGAAAGAAAGGAAGTGTTTTCATTATTGGTCCGAAAGAGAAAGTAGCTACTCGAACCTGTAAGTGGATTCATATTTGTTTTTCTATCTAACGCGCTTATAAACCGAATGTTTCTCGATGAGAATGAACGCCAAGTTAGATGCAAGTTAGTCATTTTGAATTCTTGCTTCTCATTTTGAATACATTTCCATTTAGTATTTTTGACCTTTATCTCGCTTAACTATCAGCCAGGCATCGTTCCTGTTATCTATCTATCTATCTATCTATCTATCTATCTATCTATCTATCTATCTATCTATCTGTCTATCTGTCTATCTATCTATCTATCTATCTATCTATCTATCTATCTATCTATCTATCTATCTATCTGCTATTTTCCTCTATACTATTGCATGTTACACTGCAGGACACTGTTATTTCTGCTTGACACGTCAGTTGTTGTATTGGTTTATGTATTACGACGTGGATGGTTGGCAGTGCAATTATCTCATGACAAAGTTGAAACCAAATTTTATTTGCATGTGTTACAACCTCTCTTTTGTGTGTGTGTGCATGATTGTAGCATGGCTGATTACCTTATCAGTGGGGGAACTGGGTACGTGCCAGAGGATGGACTCACTGCCCAGCAGCTCTTTGCCATCGGTGATGGTCTCACATACAAGTAAGTCTAAAAGATGAGGATCATGTGCACAAAACACTTTATTTTTTTCTGATTCTCTGCTTTGTAATCAGACACATAGGTACACACACGTACTGTCATACAGTAAGTCAGATCGACAAACAGGGACAGCGTAATGTCAAAGCAGGACCTATCATGTGTAGTTTCACTTTCGCAGACACATGCACTCTAGGTAGGCATCTCTCTGGACATCTGTCAGAGAGATGGCTCTCAGCTCCATGGCAACCCTCTGTGCATCTCCATAGCAACGGGGAGCTCAAGTGCTCGGTCCCAGCACATGCAGCCCATGTTTATGGGACGATGCAAAATCAGAGTGCATGTGTGGTCCTTTTTGTCCCTGTTTTTCTCTCTTACTCACGATCCAGATGTAATATCATGCTGATCGTCTGCTTTAATATCAATTAGAAATACAGCATGGGATTTTATTAACATTAGTCCTTTTTATATGCTGTACACCACTGCATTAAATGAGCCTATTTGTGTGTGAATACAGGCATGTGCTTTCCCAGCCTTCTAAAACCCTTTCTAACAGAGCAGTGGTCTCCGTGTCTATTTTTATCATGCTGGGTGGAATGTTTAATCTGGTCTAATGGAGGTTTTATGAGCGTTAGGCCACATGGGACGGGACACTGAACTGTGCCTTCTTCTCACACATCCCCCTGAGACAGATAAATCCAGTCCCTATCAAAACATTATTGTGCTTTAAAGTAAGGGATGTTGTTTTAACACTTTCTAATAGTAGCCATGATACACTGTGCTTTTCACAGAAGTTAGATCCTAACAACATTAATAACATGCTTTTGTATATCAAGTACCACTGGGTACCACTTCAGTTTTGGGGTCAGTAATGAACATTTCTATTTAGCAATGATGATGTATTAAATTGACTTAAAGTATTACTGTTTTACTGTATTTTTGATCAAATAAGGCCTGGTGAGCATAAGAGACTTTCAAAAACATAAACAAATATTACCAACCCTAAACTTTTGAATAGTGTCTGTGTAAAATTAACCTAAATCTCTTATCTTTTTAGTTTGCCCACACTTTTTCAGTACACTACAGCTGCTTTAGAAAGAGGCTACGTGTGTGTGCGTGTGACATTGCTGATGCGGTTAAGAACATTAACAGGACGTCTCTGTACGCCACACCTTAAGTAGATTATATAATTCCTCCTTGACAAGATCAGAGACGTACGCATACAAGTGCATCATTTGTGGCTACTCAAAGTATTCATGCTACAGGCAAACACGAATATATTCATTTACTTATGCACTGCATCACAGTAATCACTCGGCTTGCACTATTGTTCAAAAGTTTGGGCTCGGTCAGATTTTTTAATGTTTTTGAAAAAGTCTTTAATGCTCTTTTGTGTGCTTAAGAAACATTCCTTCTTGTTAACAATGATGAAAACAGTTGTGCTGCTTAATATTACTGTGGAAACCATGATAATTGTTTTTCATGATTCTTTGATGAATAGACAGTTCAAAAGTTGAAATAAAATCTATTATACATTATAAGTGTCTTTACTGTCAACTTTGATCAATTTAATGCATCCTTGCTGAATAAAAGAAAAAACAAATCTTACTGACAGTATATTTTCAAAAGGTAGCGCACAGCAGTCACACACATTGCTGTCATGTTTGCATAAACTATCAATAATTCTGAATCAACCTTGGTTTGTTTTATGCTTGTTTAATGCCTGGTTTCACAGACAAGGCTTAAGGGATAATTCACCCAAAAATGAATATTTTGTCATCATTTACTCACCCTCAGTTTGTTCCAAACCTGTATGAGTTTCTTTCTTCTGTTCAACACAAAATAATATATTTTGAAGAATGTTGATAATCAAAGAGTTGATCAAAGGAAGTCAGTGGCTGCCGTCAGCTGTCTGGTTACCAACATTCTCTAAAATATATTTTTTTGTGTTCAACAGAAGAAAGAAACTCATACAGGTTTGGAACAACCTGAGGGTGAGTAATATTCATTTTGGGTGAACTATCCCTTTAAGCCTAGTCCCAGACTAAAATGCATGTTTGACGTGTCTTTACTGAAAGCAACTTGCACTGAAATTTGTCTCAAGATGCACACCGGTAATTTTCTAAGGCTCTTTTAGAAAAGGACTTAAATATCCTAATTTAACTAAGTCCTACTCCTGGCTTAATCTAAGTCCTGTCTTTGAAACCAGCTCTGTGTTTTCCCTTTTTTGACACAGATTTGAGTGTTTGTATAAGCGTTCTGTAATTTTGATAATGTTCTTCTGATTCATAAATTGCTGATCTAAAGGTCATTGTTGCCTAACTCTGCCATCTGCCCTTCCTCATTCAGTGATTTCCTGATACTTCCTGGCTTCATTGACTTCACATCTGATGAAGTGGTGAGTACCAATGCTTAGCAGAGGTTAATGACAAATTGCACTTATATTAGTAGACAATTTAGTGCAAAGGATCAGTTTTGATCACTCTGTCGATGAAAAAAGAGCTCTTCAACTATCAACGTGGCGGAAAATCTGCAAAGGACAGTATGTGTTAACATGGCTGTGTTAGCATCCATATAGTCCCTGGTGTGCTGGGCATGTTGTCACAGGCAGTGAAGCTCATGTGTGTGTGTGTGTGTGTGTGTGAGAGACAAGGACGAAACAAATATTAATAATTCCCCTTGGAGCCACAACTTTAAACACATTTTTAATTAAAGATGCAGCAAATTCACTTTCCAGCGATAGATTATTAGCAAATAACTTAGTTAAACTGGAAATCACATCAATTTAATTGGGAATATTTTTGTTTGTTGAAAATAATGCTAATTTCTTATAAGATCGGTTTAGGGTTTTTAGGGATATTTGCAGGACTATAACGTATTTGTGTGTTTGCTTATGGCATGTGCGTGGTGTTATTTTACATTTTTGCGATTGTGTAATTGGGAATATAGGAGTCTAGTTAAAGTGTTTGGATTTTTCCCTGTAGACTAGGTGGATTCGCTTCCTGCTGATGTAAACGCAGATACACAACGCTGTTTGTGACTTCTTTAAGCACTTCTGAGAATTATGCTAAGCTACGGCTAATGATGGGACGCAGGTGTTGGAGAGAAAGAAAAATAAGACATGGCAGTGTCTACAATTCAAAGAAATCAATTGGTGGGACTCTCTGAGTCAGTGTTATTTTAGTGTTATTTAACTAAAATGTAGTGTTTAACTAAAAATAGTGTTATTTTAGCTTTTATTTTTTAAATAGTGGTTTTAGTTGTGCATTTTTATTCATTTTTATATTTCTATTTAGATTTATTTTATTTTTTATCTCAGTTTAAATTTTTGTAATCTTTCTTAGTACTTCAACTTCAACTCATTTAGTTGCCAAGGCAACATTTCAAATATTCATTTAAGTTCAGCTTTATTTCAATTAAAGAAATATTTTGGTCCCACTTTATATTAAGTGGCTTTAAGTACTATGTACTTACATTGAAACTAATAATTTGATACAATGTACTTATTGTGTACATACATGTTTTACGTTGTACTTATATTTTGAATATACCTGCATGTAATTACAGCTGTAATTAATGGATGTAATTACATTTGTAATTACACTGTTGACCCTTCCCTTACACCTTAACCCACCCTTAAACTGACCCATACCACCACACCAGCCCCTAACCTTACCAGTATCACACCTCAATAACAGCAAAATACAACATGGTTTACAATACAACATGAACACAATAAGTACATTGTACATATTTTTCAATGTAAGTACATAATACTTAAAGCCACTTAATATAAAGTGGGACCAATATTTTTAATAGTTTCAGTTTTATTTAACAGTAACAACACTTCCCAGTTCCCAGTTCCCTGTACTGTAAATGTTTAATTTAAAGAAATTGTTCAACCAAAAATGGCATTTTGTCCTTATTTGCTCACCCTTATGGCTGTCCAAACCTGTATAATTTTATTTCTCTCATGAGACACAATAGGTAATTTTTAAATACACCCAAGTAGCAGACTTCAAGTCACCTTTATTAATATATACTGTAACTTTATGCAATACAGATTGTTTCAAAGCAGCTCTGCAGTGATAAACAGGAAACCAATGATGCAAACAGAATTCAATTCTACTGTAAAGCAGCTCTAAAAAGACAATAGCAAACAGTGATTATTCAGCTGAATTTAGTTCAATGTTGATTCAGTTCACGAACTGTGTAAAGTTAATTGTTTATTGAATGAGTTAATTTCATCAATAAATAAAACAGTTCTGGGGAAAACAGTGATGTCATCATCCAGCTCAGTTCAGTTCTCACCCAATAGTGTCAGTCAATATTGCCGAATATTGAGTGAGGAACCCAAATTCCCATCGGTGACAGAAATTGTGGAGAAAAAAGCAGGCACTGTCAGGGGGCCAGTTCTTGTGTCAGTTCTTATGTCAAGGTCCAAAACCATCATAAATGAGTTGAATTACTCTCATGTCGGTTTACATAGACACTTTGCCCCCTTAGATTTTTCGTAACGGTCAATGTGTTATGATGTCAGGATTTGACCTCTGCTCTGACCCGGAAGATAACCCTGAAGACGCCACTCATTTCCTCTCCCATGGACACAGTCACAGAGTCCTCCATGGCCATCGCTATGGCTGTAAGTAACACTCACAGAAACGATATATTTAATTCGGTAAAGTTGCGATTGCTTTTCGATTTAATTCACTGCTTTGTCCTGTAGCTCATGGGTGGAATTGGAATCATTCATCACAACTGCACACCTGAGTTCCAGGCCAACGAGGTCCGGAAAGTCAAGGTCAGTCATATTATTGTTGAGAGACGCACTTTTGGCGGAATTCAATACAAATGTAAAAGTTGTATTTTGTAAATCTGGTTAACTGTTGATTTAAAATTCACAGGCTTATTTGATTCATTGGTTCAATATATACTTAATATAATATATAGCAATAACTGAAATGTGTTGTATCTGTCATACTGGCAGAAATTTGAGCAGGGCTTCATTACGGACCCTGTAGTGATGAGTCCACGGCACACTGTCGGTGATGTGTTTGAAGCAAAGGTACGGCACGGTTTCTCCGGCATCCCGGTTACTGAAACCGGCAAAATGGGCAGCAAGCTGGTGGGCATCGTCACATCACGAGACATCGACTTCCTGTCAGAGAAAGATTACGACAGGCCACTGGTGGAGGTTTGTGTTTAAAATTGTCTAATTTAGCTTTAATAATTTGAATTTGAATTCCAATTTAAGTAATCTAAGCATTAATTTAACAGGCACTATTGAGTGAAAATGAATGACTACATTTTTTAAAAGAAATTAATACAATTTTGAGATTTTAATTAATTTTATTCAGCAACGATGCATTAAATTGTTTAAAAGAGTCAGTAAAGACTTGTTACCAAAATTGTATATTTCAAATAAATTCTGTTCTTTTGAACTTTCTATTCAAAGAATAGAATGATGTAGAAGAAGAATGTATCACTGTTTCCACAATAATATTAGGCAGTGCAATTGACAGCATTGATAACAATAAGGAATGTGTCTTGAGCAGCAAATCAGTATATTAGAATGATTTCCTAAGGATCGTGTGACACTGAAGACTGGAGTGATGATGCTGAAAATTCAGATTTGCCATTACCAGAATAAAATGCATTTTTAAATATATTTAAATTTAAAACAGTTTTTTTTAGAAAAATAGGAAGTTTTTTTTTTGTTTTTTTTTTGTAATATTTTAAAAACATATTGACCCCAAACATTTGAATGGTAGTGTATATGAAAGATTACAATGTAAAATATACACATTATACACTAGAATGTAAAATATCATTGATCACTGTTGAATCGAATCACAATAAAAGAGATAAATTTATTAAAGGTACAATATGTGCAATTTTTGTAATAAAATATTCAAAAACCACTTCCACAGTGTGATATTTCATGCAGTTGTGTACTTACATTATCCCAAAAGTTGAGTTCAATTTTGAGTTCATGTTGACCTTAAACACTCATAATAGTCCTAAATGTTACTAATATCAGTGAATGATAATAGTTTCTGAATGATTAATCTTCAATCCTCCAGGCAATGACAAAACGAGAAGATTTAGTGGTTGCTCCAGCGGGTGTAACGCTAAAAGAGGCAAATGACATCTTACAGCGCAGTAAAAAAGGTATGAGCGTGAACTCCTGTTTGTGTTGTGATGTTTAGCACAAGCTTGCTGATCAGGTTCCTGTTTTCTCTTTCAGGTAAACTACCTATAGTGAATGACAGCGATGAGCTCGTAGCTATAATAGCTCGTACCGATTTAAAGAAGAACAGAGACTATCCTCTAGCCTCCAAAGACTCTCGCAAACAGCTCCTGTGTGGCGCTGCCATCGGCACCCGAGAGGACGACAAGTACCGGCTTGACCTGCTCATGCAGGCTGGAGTGGATGTGATAGTACTGGTGGGTACAAAGGGGAATGGGGTGACCTTAAACTTTAGCAGTACTCAGTCCTATTTCTGGAGATTTAGCTTCCTGCGGCACATTTGCTGCATTCCATTCAACTTGTAATTTGGAAAACTGCAACAGAACTTGAAATCAGAATTTCAATTTCTCATGCAGAAATTAATCATTTGTTCTGCCGAGATGCAAACTTGGCAACACCCAAGTAGCGAGTCAAATTTCAAACATTATAGATGATTCAGTGTGACATATTCATCATAAATGTCTTTACTGTCACTTTTGATCAATTAAATGCATTGCATATGCTGAATAGGCAAAATTACTGACCCTAAACATTTGAATGGTAGTGTAACCATATACATCGCTTATGCAGATTTTAAGTTTGCATACTTTGTATCGAGTCAAGGGTCAAAAATCTCACATAAGTACACACAGTGTTTGACCTCTTAGCTCTTAACCCTACATGATATATAATGGTTTTTCTGTTGTTCTGTCCCAGGACTCTTCTCAGGGGAACTCTGTGTTTCAAATCAGTATGATCAACTACATCAAACAAAAATACCCAGAACTACAAGTGGTGGGAGGAAACGGTGAGGCTTTTCTGCCCTTTGTGGTGCTTCGTTTTCTATAAACTGAGGGTAGCTTGAGTAGAGTGATATTAGACATTTTGAAGATTGTGCATGGACTTGATTTTCCTTAATGAAGTTTCTCTTCAGTTTCTTATTCTCTTGTCTGCAGTGGTGACTGCTGCTCAAGCAAAGAATCTTATAGATGCTGGTGTTGATGCTTTACGAGTGGGCATGGGCTGTGGATCCATCTGCATCACACAGGAAGGTGTGTGTGTGTGGACTTCTTACTGACTTAGGAGGACAAAACTGCTGTGGAAAATGCCCAGAAGTTGGTTAAATTTGGAAGAACTTTATGAGGACATACTTTAAAGGAAAAATGGTGCCTTTATTCATTTTGAAAAATGGAACAAAGTTTTATTTTATTATCTTTTTTTTAATTTAAAAATGAATAAGAATTAAATATTTATATAGCAATGCAAATGTGTATATGTGGACATACTTGTAAAAATAGTTTTGGGATTACAATTGTCATCTATTTTATATAGAAGCTTGTTTCCGCCACAGAAAAAAACATTTTAAAAGATAATTGCGACTTTTTATCTCGCAATTGCGAGTTATAAAGTCCAATTCTTAAGGAAAAAAGTTTTTTTCTCTGAATTGTGAGTTTATATCTCATGATTCTGACTTTATAACTTGCAATTGAGTGTTATAAAGTCAGAAGTGATCCTCGTAATTGCGAGTAAAAAAAGTCAGAATTGTGAGATAAAAAGTAAAAAGTCAGAATTGTGACAGAAACAAGCTTCCATCATTTTATTTTAATTTATTCTAGAAAAAATTAATAAGACTGACCTTATTTATATGGCAATGCAAATGTGTATATGCGGTCATACAAATGGTGTCTTTATTCACTTCTAAAAATTGTTTTAGGGTTAGGATTTTTGGGATAGCAATTATCTATTTAATTTTTTTATTTTATTTTTAAAATTTTATTTTTTTGTTAAGAACAAGAGAAATTAATTAGAAGTTATTTAGCAATATATATGTGTGTGTATCATTAGTGATGGCGTGTGGGAGACCGCAGGGCACGTCTGTGTATAAGGTGGCTGAGTACGCCCGGCGCTTCGGGGTTCCAGTCGTTGCAGATGGTGGCATTCAGACGGTTGGGCACGTTGTCAAAGCCCTGGCGCTGGGAGCATCCACAGGTGTGTGTTTATTTGAGTGATTTGCCTGAACGATCATTGTTATTAATGGCTGGGGATTTGTTTGCCTAAATTTTAATGTCTATGACCATGCCCTTCCCTTCGGCCTGGTTTGTCTTAGTTATGATGGGTTCATTGTTAGCGGCGACCACAGAAGCACCCGGGGAGTATTTTTTCTCAGATGGTGTACGACTGAAGAAGTACCGTGGTATGGGCTCTTTGGATGCTATGGAGAAAAACAACAGCAGTCAGAAACGTTACTTCAGGTAAACCAGTATTATGCTCAGATATCTGCATGTGTACAATAATAAAGTGTCTCTTCAATTATAAAAACAATACATTTTGGCTCTGTGCACAGGAATTGTTTTTTTTGACATGTCATTTTTTCTCTTAAAGTCATGAACATTTTTACCAGTGTCAAACTCAAATGTGTTCAACAGCATCCTCTGGTGGAAATGAGAGTATTAACTCCTTTGTCTTGCTAAGACTCATTTTATCGCTAGCATTTTAATTATCCTAAATACAAACAATTAAATCAAATAAAAACTTAAAATCATGAATATAATATTTTTTATATTAATAAATATTGAAATCGTTCTTTGTTTTGGACTTTATTTGTAATATTTTATAGTAACAATTCATATTTTAAATTATAAATAAATCTAAATTATATTTACCTTAATTTTTCTTTATTTTCTTCATATATCACATGCATCAAATTTCATTTTATTAGGGGCAAAATATTTGTTGTGGAGGAAATGATACCAAAATAAATGGACAGTGCTGATTTTTGAAAGATTATTATACTTTGTTTTTCATGCAATAAAATATTGAAATGGTTTATTTTTAGTTCACTTTTTGTTTAGAATGTCTTGTAGTAATTTATAGTAATAGTAATTATTAAGTTTTTACAGTTTAGGTCTGAAACTATACATAAATAGTAAAAAGTACAAATAAATGATGAAAGCATTATTTTAATGTTACCTTCATATAACAAAAATAAAAAAGTTTAAGGTAAAAGTGTATAGTAAAAATCATAAAAGTGCCCATATTTGAAGAAACACCTCAATAGTATACATATCATCTGTTATATTTAAAACTTTTATATTGTATGCTATATATAATGGGTTGTGTGTGTGTATGTGTGTGTTTTCTAGTGAAGGTGATAAAGTGAAGGTAGCTCAGGGAGTCTCTGGCTCAGTTCAGGATAAAGGCTCGATACACAAGTTTGTTCCATACCTCATCGCTGGAATTCAACATGGCTGTCAGGATATCGGTGCAAAGAGTCTGTCCATTCTGCGGTAAGAGCGGCTCTTTCTCTTATAGATAACTTTTAGTAGATATACACATTTAAAAGTATTTTTTTATTCTGGAAAAAATGAACTAAAAATATTGATACTCATACTCTGCACTAGAAAAAACTGTCCAGTAATTTTCTCTGGAATGAGAACATCCCCTTCTTTTGAATTATAAATATCACCTACATCCAACTAACAGTAGCTAGTATCAACTGGTTCACTGTGTCTTCAGTCGTGCTAATATTTCTACAGTATTTTCTGTCTCAAACATTTCATTCTGAAAGTGTCCTCATTGCTCTCATCCATGGTATTTGATTTTGCCAAGCTGTACACTGTAAAAAATGATATGATCAATAATGTATGACAACATATGTTTTTACATTGCGTTAACTCACCAAAATAAGTTAAGCAATTTTTTACACTGTAAATATTTGTTATCACAAATATTTTTCTTTCGTCAAATCAACTTAGATAATTTATGTGGTTCAGATAACATAGTATTTTGAGTTTCTGTTAATTAAACCAATCTCCAACTCAATTTTCTAATTTCAATTAACTTAAAGTTTTATGGCAACCATTTTACTTGTTTTTTTAAGTTAAACCAACAATATTTTTAAGTTAAGTTATACAAGATTCAACTAATTTTTAAGGTCAGTTTAATGTTATTTAAGTTGAAATGATTGTTGAAGTTGATTGTACTTAAAAATTTAAGGCAGCAACTTGTTTTTTTTTTTTTACAGTGAATGTTAACCAAAGATTACTGGCTATATAAAAAAAGAAAAGCTCTTTAATATGTCTCGCCCCAAATTCCACAAACAAATTCCAACACGAAAAAAGTATAATTTCTGTTTTTATGTATATCTGGTTAAGTCTCACCTTCGTTACATATAGATCGATGATGTACTCCGGAGAGCTGAAGTTTGAGAAGAGGACAATGTCTGCTCAGGTTGAGGGCGGAGTTCATGGACTGCATTCGTAAGTCTCCGCCCACTCACTTAGCCCCGCCCACTCACTTAGCCCCACCCACCTGACATACCATGTTCATGTCTCTTTCCTCACAGCACATGCCCTTAAAAGAATGGCTGTAAACACATTTCCCATAAAACTAAAAGTTTAGCAATTCCTCCCAGACATCCTTAGACCATCCCTTCTTAAGTTGTCATGGAAAAGTAGAGTTTACATGTGAAAATGTCTTCTCTTCCTTTCTCTTATGCTGTCACCATAGCTATTCTTTTGTGCCATGTAAGTACTCATCCCTCATGTCTCTTATAATAACGTTGAGTTCTGGTGGAGGGGATTGTGTTGTAAACACTGGTAAGGTCTGGCCTCTTTAGTGGGCATAAAATGAGACCATTTTAGTTTCTTCTTGCTGTTGAATCATAGAGACAAACCACTGTCCCAGTGTCCTTCTGTGGTTATGTACTTGTAACACTCTCTGAGGCTTGACTTTGAAAGGGAGGTTATCTTGAAAAAATCCCACTCCTACTTTTAAAGGGATAGTTTACCCAAAAATAACAATTCTGTCATCATTTATCCACCTGCATGAGATCAAGAATTTTACAACATTTCTTTTCCATTCTATGGATGCATATGGTGGGTTGGCAAGCTCCAAAAAAGACAGAAAAGCACCATGGAAAGTAAACTACCATTCAAAATTTTGGGGTTGGTAAGATTTCTTTTTTAATGTTTTTGGAAGAAGTCTCCTATGCTCACCACAGCTGCATTTTTTTTTTTGGTAACATTTTCAATTATAATTTCTTATTATTATCACTGCTGAAAACAGTTGTGCTGCTTAATATTTTTGTGGAAACCATTGATGCATTTCTTCAGGATTCTTTGATTCTATGTGAAATAGATTTTTTAAAACTTTATAAATGTCTTTACTGTCACTTGATCTTACTGACCCCCAAATTTTCATAGTGTATTTTAGTCAGTGTATCAAAAATAAATAATCCAAATGACTATATTTAATATCTTCTGATGCCTTATGATACATCTGTGTGAAGAACGGACTGAAATTTAAGTCGTTATTCAAATATGACACAAGATTTGACGTCTAATGAGGCCAATGAGAACTCATGCGTCTCGTAACCGATTGCGAATTGCAAATTTAAATATGTGGCTGAATAATTTAAATTTTAGTCTGTTCCTTGATCAAATGAACTTTTATGATACTTTCATGGTGCTTTTTATTAAAATTTTTGGGCAAACTTTTCCTTTAATTGGCTGTGCTAATATGTTAGTAAAAACCCTTAATTCGGACTATCACTTTGAATGTTTAGACAATATAACAACATTAATGTTTATTTTCTGTTTCTGGCAGTTATGAGAAGCGGTTATATTGAGCCGGGCAGCAGGGGGCACATGAGAGCAGGACCCAATGTCCCGTCACCAGCCGTCACCAAACACAGCAGCTAAACGTCATTTCTGTTATCCTCACCCCTGTACTTTTTCCTCATGACTCTTGACTCTAGATCAACATTAAAAAATCGAATAAAACGGTCTGCTTGTTATAAAAGCCAGCAACAGCACTGAATGTATGTATGAATGTTTTGATTCTCTTTAAAAAAAATTTTTTTGGGTTCTCCCTGTAAGAAATAGAGAGATTATTTTCATCTGAAATATGAGGATGTCACAGTACATGTGTGTATATGTGTGAGAGAGTGTCTATTAAGGTTTCTGATACGGTATGTGGTATATATGGTATTTTTTGTCAAACTGTCCTGTTCAAAACGTTCTAATTAAAATTGTCTGTTGGGTTTTTAGCAATAATACTTGTCGTGGTATATGAGAAAATCATGTGCGTACCACATTGCCATTAGTGTTATGAGTTAAATGTAATCTGAGAAATGTATTTGTTTTTTCTTTTTTTCCAGAAGGGCAAGTTTGCAGGCTGTTTGTGTCACAACGCTTTTCAGACTATCCAGTTAGTCACATAGCACTAGAAATATGATATTTTATGGATCAGATTATCAGTATCAGCCTCAAAATCAGGGATTGTGTACTGTTACTCGCCTTACACTGGTCAATAATTTAGACAGACATTGCTCATATTTTAAGTTTATTTTCATAGTTTCACACATTTGCATCATTTAGATAGATCAAACATTTTACAGTATATAAAAGTAAGCAATTGAGATTTTACAAGGCCAGAAGTGAAGGACAGTAAAAAGCATTTGCTGTGAAATTAACACTTTTAAATTTGGGCTCCATTTTGTAGTTTTAAGACTGTTGTGTTGTCATTCTGAATATAATACAGTTTAAATAATAAAGAATGAGTTTTATAAACTGTGTTTCTTACTGTCTTCCTTTAGTATCAGTTTCAGTCTATAATAATTTGCTTAAATATTTTGAATACGTGTAACAACATTTTCATATTTTAAATTGTATATTTAAATTACATACACTTTTATGAAGACAGAAGCATAATGAGAAATGTAATTCAGAAAACTTAATTGTCATTTAGGAAAAGCAGCCACTGGGTCATTTACTAAGCACAGAGAGAAAAAGCATATTTTAAATATTTGCGAAAAAAAAGAGACGATCTTAGAGAATATAAGCTGCTCTGTCTTTTAGTCTTTTGCTTTTTATGTTAAGCTCCTGCTGTCAATCATAAAGATGTGCATTAATAAATACGGAAATAGAAAAAGCCGTCACAACTTCATGTTATTACACATCCACAGCCAACAGAGGGCAGTGTCTTTGCACCAATATGTCAGAGGCATAATAGGTACATGGTAGATCTTTATGAAGCACTTTATTTTGTAAAGACGGAGGGCGGAGGCTATGTTCAAAATGGACTACTAGCATATTGCTGCATACTGTGCAGTTTATATTTGTGAAAGATATGCATTATACAGCAAAAAAAAAAAAAAAATTCTGTAGTAGGCTCTGCTACATTGTTGTCACATGACCTTTATTATATGCATAGTACAGAAAATTCACATACTGCAGAAACAACGCAAGCCGTATACTAGCATGCTATTCCGAACATAGCCACAATATGCAATATTGTCCAAAATTGGCAGATAAAAATTATTTCAGTACGATTATGTGACACGTACATGAAATAACTAATTGGCATTTAGTATTTAAAATGAAACTGCAGGGATTTTTCTGTTTTTCATTGTTATCTTCACACTGCCTTTTGCTAATGACATCTTTCCCATAAGTCTATGCTCGAGCTGAACACGTAGGCCTCATTCCAGAACAGAATGTTACCCAAGTAACAAAGCTGCCACAAATAAGTGTGTTATGATAGTGCTGCAATGAAATGCAAATGAGTTCTATAAGAATGTGTCTCTATACAGTAGTAACGTTGCCAAATTAGTGTTTATGTGATCCATGCTGTAATAGCAAAGCCAAAGACTCATCATAAAACATGTTCGTAAGTGCTAGCTTTATTGCTGAAAGGTAAAGTCTTTTGATCAAGTCAAGCAATTTCAACAAGATTATATGTGATTTGTCAAATATGGGATGTGGGTTTCAGGGATGTGGGTTGCTGGATGTGGGTTTCTCGCATTGATCAAGAAAGAACATCGGTCTTTCAGTGGTTGCTGTTTGTCATTTTGTCCGTGTCATGTCTCTTAAAACAGCAATTTCCTATCAGCATCTATCTTAAGAAAAGTTCTGTACATTGGAGTAGTTAGGGCTGAAATTACTTAAGGGTGTTGGGTTAGTTGATTCAGAGACTTCTTCCCCTATAGGTCAATCGTATCACTGCTGATACTGAGTGCATCTATCTGCCTGCAGACGTTGATGAATTCAGCCTGAACAGCAAGCTCATCAACGTGAGAAGTTGTCTCCACATTCACACTCCCTCTGGAGGATGTAGACCCCAAGACTGTGTATCGTCTGTGGAGTTGCTGCCCAGACTGAGAGTCCCTGCGTAGGCTGCTCTGAGACTGCTGTGCTGAGTTTAACCCACTGCAATGGACCGAGACCTGAGCTGGCCTTCCAGATATAGTGCTCCATTGCCTGGGTCGGTTGGGTACAGTAGAGGGGTCCACATCCCCACAGGAGGCAGTGCGGTATAGGCTGGGGTCAGTGGAGATTCCTCGACAGGGTTGTCCATCCGGGGGTCCGCGTGTGCTAAGAGAGAGCCTGGAGGAGCCGAACAGGCTATGTTGGAACAGGGACTCGCTGTTCAAGGCATCGTCGATGCTTCGTCGCAGGTCGATGGGTGAAGGGGGCCGAAGGTCTGCTGTGGAGTCCGCGTCCAAGCTGGCAAAGGAGGATGCATGTGATTCTTTGCTCTTCTTTGCGGTGTGGGAAAGCTGTGTGGAAGACACGTGCTGAGGGCTGCTGGGATAGTGGAGGTCTAAACCATCAGATTCGCTGTGCGGAAGCTCTACCAAGGTGTAGAGCGGCACGCTTTCACTTTCCCGCCGTATTATTCCCTCACACAACCCCAGCTTCTCGGCGGGCCGTAATGACCAGCCACACCGACTTGAGAAGATGGGTTTTCCCAGTGTGGTTCCTTCTGTAGGTTGCTTTTTGAAGAACCAGCTGCAGCCACGAGGTTTGGAATGGGGCACTCCGCAACACAGAAGGGGGTGAGTGATTACAAGAGCGAGGGTGAGACATACCCCTGTTTCACACACTCGGCAGCTGAGCTGGAATCCCCACCAGGGCCAGGGCATCAGGCCGACCATGACCCCACCGGTTAGCCCTCCTGCGTTGAGCATGGCATAGAGACGGAGACTGCCACATGCTAAGAGAAAGAGGGCAGAGAACACCCCAGCCCTGGCTGCCCTTTCCCACATCTGTGCCTCAGTGAATGGACACCTACTTGCGTGGCACGATGGCCGCTCAGGAGAGCTCTCGTTCAGCCGGTAAATGTGCTTGATGTCTGGCCGGGCGCAGCAGTACAGAAGCAGGTACGTGAATGACAGGAGAGAGGACATCAAGACGAAAGCTGCAGGCGGTAATAGAGGCACAATTTGCAGGGTGGGAAAAAGTTGCAGTATTGCCATGGAAGCCATCACTATCGCTACGTGCAGCAGCACTAGGGCAGCCAACAGGCAGGTGCTGCGCTGCAGGGTGTTCTGGGAAAGTAGCTGGGTACAAGAGCGAGCAGTTAGCAGTAGCAGCAGTAGGCCAAAAGATGCCGTTAAACAGGGATAGGCAGCTTCGTGAAGCAGTCGTGCCCAGACAACGGGAAGGCGCTCTTTTTGGCCGTATGGATCATAGAGGAGCCACAGAGCTCGGCTGGAACCTGTCAGTAGCTGGAGAAGGTGGAGGAGGCTGAAATGGGCACATCCAGAGGGCCAGCGCAATGGCAAACACATCAGGCTGAGCACAGACAGCACAGCCACAAGCGAGAACACGCAGCTGAGCCCGTATACCTGTAACTCCCAGGCCAGGCCCCACGTTGCCATTGCAGCATTCCAGTCAGTCAGTAGAGGGACTAACAGAGGCGGAGTCAGGGCTTTCAGAGCTGGGGTCATGACACCAGGGGGTGTGGTTTCATAAACAGGAGGTGGAGTGGACAGAGTTTTGTTAGTTGAAGCATGATTCTTCGAAGAGTCAGGTGACTGACAGATCCCAATGCCAAACAGGTTGCAGTCCGGAAGTGTGGAAGACTCACGCCAGTTGCCACCTGGAGATGCTGAAATACAACATAAAGTTTAGTTTAAGATGCATTTAGTTTTTTTATATTTCAACTTTGTAAAAATGTAAAAAAATTTAATGTGCAAAATAATATAGATGATACAACATTCATATAGTTACATTATAACTTATAGTAAAAAATTTAGTCTGACAAGGTAATCCAGCTTTAAAGTCTGTTTATGCACTCATGAGGTTATATTCACAAAACAAAAAAGCTAATGTTCTCCACAAGCAGCTTATGCATTTTTTTTTTTTAGTTTTTTTTTTTTTTTTTTACCGAATATAAAAAAGTTACACTTGAAACAGCATGAGGTACTTAAACCACAGAGAAAACACAGAACAACAAACCATACACTGATGTATCAAAGAGAATCCTATATCTCGAAGCATACAAATCTAAAAATCTAAAACAGGTAAGTAGATTATGTGCTACAGTATGAAAGGCTTTAAGCATTAATATAAAAAAATACACCAACAGCCATAAAGTATATAAAACAATGACTATGTTAATTAGCTAGGGGAGAGGTGGAAGTAGGCTGTTGTAAATGGGTCGCACACTTCATCCCTGACACACATTCACAAACGGCACAGATAAGAGGGCATTGACCCTGTTGCTGTTCTCATGAGTGAGACTATTTAAAAACTAGAAACTGACACACTTTCATGACATTACATCAGATAAATATGCCTGCATGGAAGTGAGATGAAGAGGCTTTAAGTGTGTGTTTCTGAATACTGCCTAATTTTTTTTTTTTTTTTACAAATAGCATGCGTTTATTGTTGATCAAAAGGCACTATGTTGTTTATTGCAGGGTTAATTGATTAATATAGAATTCCAGTAATTATTTTTTTTTACACTAGTAATGATCCAGAATACACTGGGGCTGAAACTCTGAGTCAGCATTTGTCCTTTAGCATGTGTTAATTAAGGTCCGAGGATCCGGTTTAACTTTCCCCTCAAAAGATTGAATGATTGACCTTTGTTCACAGGAAGAAATTCTTTGTAATTTTTCAGTCACGTAAACAAATGGTCATTTAAGGCTTTATTTATCTAAAAAAAAGTTAACCAATGTCCATACCTAGTCAGTATACAATTCTAAATATTAATGATATTAATTCATTGTATTATATGTATTAACGTTTTTGGAAGTAGTATCTTATGCTTTCCAAGGCTGCATTTATTTGATCAAATTTGATCAAAACAGTAATATTGTGAAACATTATTACAACTTTTTATTTATTTGTATATATTTTAAAATGTTATTTATTCCTGTGAAAGCAAATCTGAATTAGCAGTCATTACTTCAGTCTTCAGTGTCACATGATCCTTCAGAAATCATTCTAATATGCTGATTTGGTACTCAAGAAACATTTGTTATTATTATCAATATTGAAATCAGTTTTTTTTATATTATATTATGAGAAAGCTGTGACCTTGAATTTTTGTTGTTTCTGATTCAACAAACAGAATTGCGTCATAAGAGTAATTTGTGTGTGAAACGGACTAGTACCACATTGTGTGTTTGTTTTTGGGTGCAGTCTAAAAAGAATGGCCTCATAAGAGACTAAAATTATGAAACAGGTTACATATGCAATAATAATGAACCAAGATAAAGGAGCATACTGAAGACCTTGAGTCTTATATATTATGTAAATTCAGAAGCTTTGTAAAGCACTGGAAAGCTATTGTGCTCTGCTCACCACCAGTAAAACATAATGTGTTAGAATAGAGGTCATTCTGACAATGAAGGCTTCAGTACCTGCTTTAGGATAGGTTTCAGTGACCTTGATCACTGTGGTGTTCGATTAGCTATTTTGTTCCTTTTTCATTTGGTCAAGACCCTCACGTTCTTCTCTTTCAAGGTCAGATCTTGTCACATTGAGAGTCAACTTTGTCAGACTGTCTGGGAGAGAAAGAGAAACCTGTTCTTTAAAAAGAGGAACTGAGAGCTAATGCTAGCCCAAAAAGTTACCGTACCGTTTTTCATTTCATTTAACCTGCATTTTTTACCCATTAGCCTCAGCTAAATTTTAATTTCAATAGCTTACAAGAAAGAAAAAAAAACTGTAAATTGCAATCAGTTTCCCAATGATTCACTAGAGGGCTTGTAACCCACTCACATCTGCAGTGATGAACGGCTTGTTCGCTGCTGGAATACTGATATTTTCACTGCAGCTTAAGGAAAAAGTGGACGCACCAGACATTTATGCAGCAGATTTTATGCCAATACAGCATTACCAAATAAATGCAGTAGAAGTGCAATGATACCGATATCCCTTTATTACAGAATTTCCACATTTTCCACTATTCAATTTAAAATGTGTCACAAACATTTTTCTCCAGCGCCGTTGATCCGCCAAGATATCATACCCGAGTAAAAGTGAATTTACTGTCTTAATTAAAAGTGATGCAGTAAAAAGACCATGTACGGTGTACCGCAAATAATGACAATAAGTCCTTCATTCACACACAAATGACTCTTAAGAGACAATTATTTGTAGTGAATCAAAGACTATCCCTGCGTCTCAATGTCCTACTATCCATCCTAAACAGTAGCCTATGTGAGATTAAAATAAGTGTGTCCCAAAGCATAGAAGCCTAAAAAAAAGTATGCCAGAAGTCCCCGGATGGTCTACTATTTCCTGTCGATTTTAGAAGTGTGGATCCAAAGCATTCTCTGGTGGATGATGGATCCGTGCACACTCTAAAGCATCGGTTCCCAACAGGGGGGTCGCGGTCCACAAGGGGGCCTCAGCGAGCTCTGTGGGGGGTCGCGTCATATTTGGAAAAGTTTTGAGCAATGAGCATTAAATAAAAGTAACTTAACTTTTTTCTGTTCAAAATGTATATGAGCGAGTACATCATTAATCCATCAATCCGTGTTTTTGTCTTATCCTGAACCACTATGGTACACCTATAATAAGTGTTTACATTGGGACTATTTTACACTGGTTCGGATCGCAGCCACTGCGGAGTAGCCCAGTACCTGCGTGACTCGTAATAGACGTACACAGAGAGAAGTAGTTCCGGCTACAATGTTCTTCCGAAAAGACGCATTATTCTGTTAATAAACGCAAGTTTTTTATCGCTCGCTAAAGCGCCAAAAACATAAAAAAATAAAGCCTCACAAATAACTTGCAAGTATTGAGGCCCCAGACAGCAGTCATTTAGTAATAGCATTCTTTCTTTTTTTTACCTACACACCAGTGTGAATATTTTTGTTTTTGCATTTCAAAAAGGGCCAATATAGGCTTCTCCTAGGCTTACGTTTTTAAATTACAAAGGGCCTACTGATGTTTTTGTTATTGTATTTTAAAAATTATAGGCTATTATTTGTGCATAAACATATCTGGTTGTAGTAATCATACCGTTTGTTTGAAAACAACATATTTTGTCATCCTTGCTGCAAGCTTACAAGAGCGATAATATCATTAAATGTGAAGGGGGCCCTAAAATATTTTCTTGGGAAAAAGGGGGTCTCAGACAAAAAAAGGTTGGGAACCACTGCTCTAAAGGCTTATATTGCCCACAACCCACTTTGGAGGAGGAACTACAAACACGAGTAAAAAGTGTTAAAAACTACAAAACATGGCGGATATGCGCGACCGACGGTGAGAGGTTTAGATAAAGGTTTGATTGACTAATCAAAGTTTAACATGATAAAAATATTTATTTCATGTTATCCGTGTTATATTTCATATGCAATAACAATGTGGACTTTTATAAAGATCCGTTTGACCATTAGCCTACCACCCTCGGTGCTCTTCGGTCATTTCTGACCAGAACATTTTTATGGGGGTAGAATTGTTCCATTATTCCAAATAAATAGATTATGATCCACAAATAAATGTAAAAAGATTCACAAAAATATATCAAATTCACAAATAAATAGATTAATATCCACAAATAAATGTAAAGAGTTTCACAAAGAATTATAAAACTCACAAATAAATAGAATGAGATTTGCAAATAAAAAATATATTTACAAATGTTGTTTATACCACAAACACAACTCTGCCTGGCATTTATTTGTGAACTGTTCTTTGTGCATTTGTAAATCTCCTCACGCATTTGTGAATCAGTTCCAGTGCATTTGTGGATTTTGAAACACTTCTAGCGTCGACATGCAGACAAATCCACAAATAAGTGGACTCCACCCACCCTTTACCTAAGCCAACCAGATAACGGCCACATTGAGCTGACCAATCGTAGCACGTTCTCGCTACAACCAATCATGTTAGGCTTTACAATCAGAGTGGTCTTGCCCTGAAATAACTTTGCTCGTTCATCTGTGTTTGAACACTTCATTTTGTGTTTACACCAGCCGTGACGCGTTTCAGAAGCGGCTCTCCGCATCGCTTCACTAAAGAGGTGTGCTACGTCTATTTTCAACGGAAAATCCCCCCTTGACGCCGGGCCTGAGTAAAATATGTTTAAAATTTGGATTTCGTTAGAGTTAGACCATGAGACTGTGTATCAAGCCAAGACACACTTATTGTTATGAGCCTTTGAAAATGCCAGAGAAACAGCGCTTACGTTATGGGAACAACGCGTTATGGAAGCGTCACGTTATTCATGATAAAAAAGAAAAGCATCAATATGTTGCTGACTAATGAATAACTGGATTCAACCTCGTGATAAATACGCGAGTTTGTGTAGGCTAATATTGGGAAAATTACTGTCACAACAGCTTTCCCCACTTCTTCAGTCAAGTTTTAAATAGCAGGTCCGTGGATCTAATGATTAAATATAGGCTATAACATGCATTTAAAAGTGAAATGCCCAGCAGACAAGCGATTTGATTTTATCCGTTAAAACGCTTGATCACACAAATAATATTTCATATGAATCAGACTTAATAATATTGTATTGTAAAATTTATTTACAGCATCCAATATAAATGCAAATATGTATTTTTTCAGCATTGCATTATTTATCCACTCAAAACCCCATTAGCCTACACGCTGTTACATCTTCAATGATGGTCATTTGGGCTGATATTTTGTATTCTACATAATATGTATGTCCTATAGCTAGCTATTTGTCACAACGAATGTGCTTTAAAAGACAAAATCATCCGTTTTGTAATTTATTACATCGTGTCTACCCCGTGCGAGGCTTTCTACATTGGACAAAGGAGCAAATGTGCAAATGATGTGTTCTTCGTAGTTGTGTGTAGTAGCCGCTACAGAAGAAGAAGAACGGGCATCCGTTTACTATCAGTGAATCATCGTATCGCCCTGTGCCGCGTTCAGTAGACGCTATCACGAATTATGAATTTTCATGTAGCCAGCATAGTCAATAAAGAAGATTATACGTCATATATCTTCAGGTAAGAAAACAGACGTCATGGGAAAAATGTGTAACATTGCAAACATGTTAGTTTTACATGATTTGAAACTGCTACGGCAGGGAAGATAATCAGCTATTTGCTTTTGACGTGCGGCTTGACTCCAGTAGAGAGGGTGTTATGATGCTCGGGATCTGTCTGTGATGATCATTTGTGTGTAATCCTGAGTTAATAATAAAGAATAATTAATATAAAGAAGCCTTAAACTCCAACAATCTTTTGGAAACGGGGTGTTTTAACCACACAAACAGCTAATTTGAATGAAGCTCCCATTGATGCTTTCAGGGGTGTCATCTGCAAAATTAATCAGATCCAGTTCTCGCCCCGAGCGTAAAGCCTAACGTGATTGGTTGTAGCGAGAACGTGCTACGATTGGTCAGCACAATGTGGCCGTTATCTGATTGGCTTAGGTAAAAGGGTGGGTGGAGTCCACTTATTTGTGGATTTGTCTGCATGTCGACGCTAGAAGTGTTTCAAAATCCACAAATGCGTGAGGAGATTTACAAATGCACAGGAACCGATTCACAAATGCCTGAGGGGATTTACAAATGCACAGGAACCGATTCACAAATGCGTGAGGGGATTTACAAATGCACAGGAACCGATTCACAAATGCCTGAGGGGATTTACAAATGCACAGGAACCGATTCACAAATGCGTGAGGGGATTTACAAATGCACAGGAACCGATTCACAAATACGTGAGGGGATTTACAAATGCACAGGAACCGATTCACAAATGCGTGAGGGGATTTACAAATGCACAGGAACCGATTCACAAATGCGTGAGGGGATTTACAAATGCACAAAAACGGTTCACGAATAAATGCCGGGCCAAGTTGTGTTTGTGGCATAAAACACATTTGTAAATATATAATTTTATTCGCAAAGCTAATTTTATTTATTTGTGAGTTTTATATATTTTTGTGAAACTCTTTACATTTATTTGTGAATCTTTATTTATTTGTGAATTTGATATATTTTTGTGAATCTCTTTACATTTATTTGTGGATCATAATCTATTTATTTGGAATAATGGAACAATTCTACCCCCATACATTTTCTGTTTTGAATTTTTAAAAATCACAGCTTCATCGGTTCACGAAACTTGGTGATTTTTATGGCATTTGGAATGTGAACATGGTCACACTTGTGCTCTTCGGTCAAAAATGACCGACCATAGGAAATGAATGGGAAATCGACAAAAACACAAAAATTCTCTACAAATCGGCCACGATGCAGAAAAAAAGTGCTCAGCAATGAAGGGTGAAACTCTAAAACATCAATAGTGAAAAACAGACCCCCCCCCATTGACAGGTGGCCCACCCAATCAGATTAATAAAAACAATTTAAATTTTTAATTTTAATAATAATAATAGTAATAATAATAATAATAATAATGAATTAATAAAACATCATTTTAATCGTTTCCTGAGGACATTTAAGGTATGTAGGCCTACAGTAGCTACGAAAAATAGCTACAAAAGAAAAATATTATGTCCATCTCTGGCTCAGCGCCAGCCAACGCGCGAACGCACAGTTTGAATGTCATTGTACATATTTGTCCTATCGAATACTATCGAAAGCTCGGCCGAACCTATGGGCCGAACAGCTGATACAGGGCGATTTTTATTTCTCATCTTCATAAATATAGCCTATCTAGTAGTAAAGCTAATACAAGGGCAAGAAATCCTTTGCTGACACCCTAGATTCAGGCCCACCTCGACTTAATCCAGGCCCACCCATCTGTCACGTTCTGCATCCGCCACTTATAAACACAAATGAACTGGTAGGGCTATTACATACAGCATAATTGAGTCAGAAGACTGAAATAACAGGTTGAAATGAGATCAGATCCAGATGGATTAAGCTGTAATTATTATAATAATATTAGTATATAAAAAATAATTAATATAATTAATAATTATAATAATAATTATATATAAATAATAATAAGCGGTGATAAAGCATGCTGTTTATTTTAGTAATTTTTTTTAATTGAATTTTAATGTTACCTGTAACAAAATGCTTTCTCTGTATTTGTTTTTTTTACTGTAGTAATAATAATGGAAAAACGTGTACACTTCACATGAAAAATTATTTTTATTTTTTTATAAACCTTGACAAAAAGTATTATTTGAGAATTTCTAAAAAATACATTCAAATGTAATCTTAAAAAATCTTAAAAGTAAGTCATTCTGTCCAAAAACAACTAGAGAATTCACATATCTCTCCAAAGAGAGCTATACAGGCATCTAGTGGTAACACCATTAAATTACATGTTTTATTTTATTTTCTATCAACAGATGGCGCTAATCTGACTTAAAAAATTGGATTTAAAGCAACACTATGTCGTTTTAGCATTTTTTGCTCTCAGGGTCCCCCTACAGTTGGGAAACAGTATTGTCTTCTACTACTGTCGTAAAAAGGCAGACAGCAGGCGACTCCGAGCCGGATCCTTCTCTAAACCGGCAAATCCGCGTTACAGTCACGTCCGTTTCATTTATGCGCAAAAACCGTGCCAAAAGTGTAATAGCGGAAAAATGAAAGTCTGAAGAATACAGATCCTATTTATTTTGCGTTTGCATGAAGCTGCAGCTTCAAAATACATGAATTACACTTACGAATAACAGTTAAATGCTGCAAATATTTTTTTCTTACACTTTAAGGGCGATTTACACCTTTACAAATCATCTCTTGCGCATGCAAATTTATTTTACGCTTGCAATCTTATGTACTCTTTCACAAATCTTACCCTGCGCATGCGATTCTTTATGTCATCATTTTACCTTCATAATACACGTGTGCATTTGTTGACAAGCCGATACTGTATTGAGTTCTCGCGGGCAGACTGCCAGCGTTGCGTGTGAAATGTCTTCATCCCAGGTACATTGGCATATATATATTTCAGCATGTCATATGAATATAATTTAATGGGTTTTATTTTTTTCAAACGTCAAAAGATCGCGTAGCTCACGTTTACAAGCTAGCGTCATTATAGTAGCCTATTGTCTACTGTTTTACATAACGAATATGCTAATTCAATTCAATGTTTGTGTGGTAGATAATAGCCATGTATCGTCAATATTATAATATCAAGCTACCATAGATGAATCTGCAAATTTGAAAATCGATTTCAAACCGGCACATATACTTTGAGCGTGGATGGGGTTCTGCCCTTATCCAACAGCTCCTGAAGGAAGGAGAGCACTTCCGTGACCCCGCAGTCTACGGGTGAAAAGCCCTGAGCTTGACACCAGGCAGAGAACACTGACCATTTCGAGGAATAGAGCCATCTAGTAGACGGGGCTCTAGCCTGCGTGATTGTGTTTAACACTCCCTCCGGGAGGTTAGCGGGTACCCATTGATGGCCCATGCATGTAGGGACCATAATTCCGGGTGAGGATGCCAAATCGAGCCCTTTGCCTGAGAGAGGTCTCTCCTCACCGGTATAGGCCACGGGGGAGTGCTGGTCAGCCGCATTAGGACTGGGAACCAAATCTGGTTCGTCCAGAGCGGAGCCACGAGCAGCACTGGGCATCCGTTTTCCCTGATTCGTTCCAGCACTTGAGGCAGGAGCGAGACGGGGGGAAAAGCATAGAGGGGGCAGCGGGGCATACGTGGGCCAGCGCATCCCTGCTCTTGGAGAAAAAGTTCGGACAGTGAGCGTTCTCTTGGGACGCAAACAGGTCCACTTGCGCTCTGCCGAATGTCTCCCACAGCAGTTGGATCGTCTGCGGGTGCAGCAACCATTCCCCTGCTGGGACATTGTTTCTGGACAGACTGTCTGGTCCCAGATTCAGGCGACCAGGCACATGCGCTGCTTTCAGTGAAATCAGGTTGTGCTGAGCCCAGACCAGGAGGCGTTCTGTCAGCCTGTAAAGGTTTCGGGACCTGACGCCGCCCTGGCGATTTATGTATGCCACCACTGACATGTTGTCCGACCGGACCAAGAGGTGGTGGACTTTTAACTGGGGACAAAAGCGCCGTAGCGCTTTGTCGACTGCCAACAGTTCTAGACAGTTTATGTGTAGAAACTTCTCCCGTTCTAACCACTGGCCAAAGAACAGTCTGCCCTCGAGCAGCGCTCCCCATCCCGAGGTGGAGGCGTCCGTGGACACCACCTTCACACTCGAGGGAGTCCCCAGACTCACGCCTGACTGATACCAGTCGGCTATTTTCCAAGGTTCCAGAGCTGAGACGCATTTTAGGTCGACCCAGAGGCGAAACAGACCAGAGGTTGATGCCCGGGGCGGAACTCGTGCTCTCAGCCACAGCTGCAGTGGGCGCATGCGAAGCAGACCCAGCTGGTGTACTGAAGCTGCTGAGGCCATGAGGCCCAGCATTTTCTGAAACCTTTTGAGCGGGACTATAGAGCCGCGGCGGAAGGATTTCGCGGCGCGCTGAATTTCCAGTCCCCGCTCCGGCGACAGACGTGCTGTCATGGACAGCGAGTCCAGTACTGTTCCCAGAAAGAAAATTTTCTGACTGGGAGACAGCGAACTCTTCGCCCAATTGACTGTGAGACCCAGATTCTCGAGATGCTCGAGTATTGTGGTCCTGTGTTCTATGAGCTCTGAGTGTGACCGAGCTAGAATCAGCCAATCGTCCAAGTAGTTCAAAACTCGCATGCCCGGAAGTCTCAGGGGTGCGAGAGCCGCGTCCATGCACTTCGTAAATGTACGGGGTGCCAGGGACAGGCCCTCGAAGGCGAATCTCAAGAATTGCCTGTGACGTGACGCTATTTGTATTTGGAAATAGGCGTCTTTTAGATCTATTGACATAAACCAGTCCTCCTGGCGAACTTGCGAGAGGATTTTCCTGGTTGTAAGCATTCTGAACTGGCGCTTCGCAAGCGCTTTGTTCAGCTGTCGCAGATCTAGAATGGGTCTGAGACCCCCGTCTTTTTTCGGTACCAGAAAATATCTGCTGTATAGACCCCCTTCGCTCTGAGCATGAGATAAAGGTTCTATGGCCCCTTTGCTCAGTAGTTTCGCTCTCGGCTCGAATTAGGTGAGATACTTCATTTTTTACCGTCGTTTCGACTCGCGCCGTGTAACGGCGGGGACGTCGAGCGAACTGCAGCGAATAGCCTCTTTTTATAGTGTTCAGCACCCATTCTGATACCCCGGGAAGCTTTGCCCACGCATCTGCGTGAATAACTAGAGGTGGAATGAAATCTGGGCTCTGGCTGCGGCATAACGGCGGCCGGAGAGCTCTGGTGTGCTGAGAAATAAACACTGTGTTTGCAGTGTATGAGGCGGAGGGCGTGCTGATCACAGCAGACAGCCTGGCCGCCCTCAGCTTCTCTATGACAGATTGTGGAGAGAGAGCGAGCGGGACAAACCCCGTGGGGTTGAGCGTGTCTGTGAGGGAATGTGGGCGCGGGACAGCGGGCACACTCACTGCACTGAGAACACCGTCGGCTTGTGCTGACTGAATGTGTGTTGGTTTCGTTTTTACAGAAACCGTAGGACACGCATCATGTAGTGTTTGTGGGCACTGTGTAGTGGGCACATTCACAAAATTTTTTTGCACAATCGACATGAGTCGATTTTATTTGTGCTAGCCCTGAACTGTGGCGGGCTGTGTCTGTGTGTGGGAATGGGCACTGAGACGTGGGCATTCTTACAATACCGGAATAACAGAAAATACACTCTTTTTGGGATTTATCTGGGTCGCCGTAAAAATGGCGTTTGTGTGCAGGCAAGCGGGCTGTGCTACCGGCTTGTTTCCTGCGAAATACACTGGAAGTCACATTGTTTGGAACTGAACGAGCGAGAAGTTTCGGTGGAGTCTGGCCGCGGCGAGACTTAAACACCGTGGGCCTTAGCTGACTGTATGTGTGTTGGTTTCGTTTTACAGAAAACGTGGCACATGCAGTGTGTAGTGTTTGTAGGCACTGGGTTATGGGCACATTCACTACATTTAATGCACAATTGACATGAATCGATCTCATTTGTGCGAGCCCTGCACTGTGGCGGGCTGTGTTTGTGTGTAGAAATGAACACTGGGCTGTGGGCATTTTTGTTACACTCATAACACCATCGGCTGTGGCCGGAATACCAGAAAATGCACTGCTTATATGATTTTTCTGGGTCGCCGTGGAAACGGCATTTGTGTGCAGGCAAGCGGGCCATGGTACCGGCTTGTTTACTGCAAAATACATTGGAACAGTTGCATTTTCTTGGAACTGAACGAGCGAAAAGTTTCGGTGTAAGTCTCGCCGGGGCGAGACTAAATTTTATCAGCTGCGAGAGCTGGGATCGAACACGGGTCTCCCGTGCAAAGGCTTTGGGTTTCGCCACTGAGCCACAGGGGGAAACGACAAGAACTTAAATTAGCTCGAGCAGATAAGAGAGCATCATCACAGTTTTGTGTGCGTTGGCGTTTGTTTGCAGGTGTGCGTGTTATACAACAGGCTCATTGGTGCAATATTGACATTTTCAGCCGCTCAAACTAAGAGGAGCTGAGAAATGTTTGAGAAATGGGGATTGGTCCGGCCTCGGCGGAACTAAAACACACTCTTTCCTCATTTCGCCGGTGACGCACGCCCACGGGGGGCGTCGAGCAGATAAGAGAGCGTCATCACAGTTTTGTGTGTGTCGGCGTATGTTTGCAGGTGTGCGTGTTATAAAACAGGCTCATTGATGCAATATTGACATTTTCAGCCGCTCAAACTAAGAGGAGCTGAGAAATGATGTTTCAATTACCAAGATCAGAGCCCTCTCCCCGGACAGCACGCCAAATATGTTTACCAATTTAATCTATCCGACTGATTTGTAAGTGTGAACTCGTGAAATGTTTGAGAAATGGAGATTGGTCCGGCCTCGGCGGGACTAAAACACACTCTTTCCTCATTTCGCCGGTGACGCACGCCCACGGGGGGCGGGGCAGCTTTCTTATAACGTAAAGAAAGCTATCCGCGGTTTTGATGCTGGCCCGTTTCCCTGACGACTCGCGGGCAGAAGTGGGGAGGTCCACAGAGCTCGCCCAATCCTCACTGTCCGACGCCAGGATAGAGCAGCTGGCCTTCTCTACAGATGCAGCTATCTCGTCGTCATGATGGTGCGCGCGGCGGCCGTTGTTCGTCAGTGAGCGACTCGATTGAAGCCAGTGAAGCTGGCGGGCGAACCGGCAAGCTTTCACGGGCTGGAGAAGGCTCGGGGACCCGCTGAGTACGTCTCTTTACGGCGCGGCACTACAGCGGGTGGGAGTGCAGACTCGGAGAAAAAATGCCAGGCGAGTCCTCAGAGTCACCATGGCAATAGCTCGCAATGATGGCAGCCGCTGTCGGCGAGCGCGAGAGCTGCATGATCCTTACCCAGGCGGGAAACGCAGAAGAAATGGCGGTCCCCGACGCTGGAACGAAGCATCTTAAAAATGACGCTGCTCTTTTAGATAAAGAGAGAGAGAGTGTGAGTCGCGACGGCAAACACACACTCTCAGCAGAGTAAAAGGATATTGACGCCGAAAAGCGTAGCAGGTACGGCGACTGAAGGCGGCGAGGTGAAGGCCAGCGGCTTCAGGTTCAAGGGCTCGTCCCGCAGAAGGCTTGTGTCAACGACGCGGCTTCTCACTCTGGATCCAGCGATGCGTGAGCTTCGCTGAAGAGATGAAAGTCAGTTTGTATCAGCCTGTCGAGCATATTTATAGGATGAGGCTACGCCCTTTCTGGCGGGACGTGACGAAATGGGCGTGAATTGCTCCCATTGGATATGGCGTCACGCAGGGCCGCTCTTGATAGGCTTCTGCTGTTGCCGCAGGTCAGCCAATAGGCACGCAAGCTGTCTTGCCTATGTCTGCATGCTGCCGCACAGCGTTTTACATTAATTCAAAATTAAGGATAATTTTTGGCTTCAATATCTCGTGGAAAAGAGGTTTTCCCCATAGCGTAAGATATTACGCAGTACGAGAGATACTCTCGTAAGAGAACCCGAAGTTACATAGTGCCAGTAAAAGCGATACAGACACTGTCAGACTACGGCAGACGTGTCATTCAACCTATTGTAAGTCGATGTACCATCTCAAGGGTCTTGGAAATATATAATGAAGGTTGAAAAACTACATAATGTTGCTTTAAAAGGCCCAGTATTAATCTGAAATACTGCATTAGGCCTAATTGAACAAATATATATATATATATATATATTTTTTTTTTTCAATGGCAAAAAGTAACCATAATTATTGCATAAATATTAATAAGTACCAACAAATCCTCTCAAAATACAAAAGAAAAAATATTATTGAACAAAAATAAATTACATTGGTTTTACTGGGGTGGAGGAGGTTTCATTTTTAGGCCACACCCAAATGGGGAGCACTTGAGGGTTGCATCATGCATTAATATGAGGAAAGTTCTCTGCATGAAATTCTGCGACTGCAGATCAACAATTTTAACTGTGACAAGATGATTTACAGACCAGTTTACTGTGCCAGGATGCGACAGAGAGCAACCATTAAAGACGCAATTGTATGACGTCATAGTATTTCCCAAACTTTGTTTACTCTTTTGCTACACACTCAAAAGTATACTTTTTCTTCACATAAAGAGTAGGCTACATACTTTTAGGGCGTAGTACGCAATATAGCCTACCGTGCGACCAGTCCGATTCACAAACAAATGACTCTCATGAACCGGTTCTTTTTAGTGATTCCTTAGCATGCAGCGTCACCAGAGTAGTCTGATTCACGAACACTCAAATGAGCCGTTCTATTTTGTGATTTGCGAATCAAAACATAAAGTTTTTACAAGAATAGTGTAGTTTCCGAACAAATTACTCATATAAGCTGGTTTAATAAGGCGTGGTACCATTTACAAGCAGTCTGACAAATCCTTCACTGAACAGAATCTAACAGAATGCTTAATTAATTAACATCTGACTCACTGTAAGTTATTATTATTTTCAGCTACACTAGTTGTTGAAAATGATATACCAGCTTTACTTAAGCATTCCAGCTTCACCAGTTAACTTAAGCATGTTATCAGCACCAGACCAGCATGAACTGATCCAACAATGAAATTCATCATGGTCTTAAGTTGTTTTAAAAAAAAAAGAAAATCAGTTCATTGAAATACTTGTGTCTTGCATTTATTTTATGAATAGATACTTTCACACGCTATCAAGTTCTGTCGTGACATGGAGAGTTGGCTTTGGTGTATCATTAATTGGATTACCTGTAGGAGCATCTGTCAAATCCCTTGTTTCTTCAGATGGCCACAGATAGTCTATCAGCCCTCTTGGCAAAGTGGTACCATCTAAGGTTCCTCTGGCATATGGTGTTTGGGTAGCACTAAAGGACTTCCATAGTGTCTGGTAGGTGCGAAATCTTGTTTCAGCATGAGTCTGAGGTGTATTTGTCTCTGTATTCCAAGCATTTGGTGTCTTGGACTCTGTACTCCAGGCCTGAGAAGGAAAAGGCTGCAGTGTTACCAGTGCAGAAGGTTTAAGTGATTGGTCAGTATTTCCTTGCTTACTAAAATTTGGCCGAACAGATGCTTCCGTTTCAGGTCCCTCTTCATCGTTCTGGATGTCTGAAGGAATTTCAGTCTTAGGAGAAGTCAAAGATTTGATCAGTGGTGTTCTTGTGGCTGGAAATCTTGATAAACCACGATTCTCCATTGTGACATAGGGTTTTTTTTCAACTAAAGGGTCCACCTCAAGGTTTCTGCTAGACATCTCTGATTGTAGTGCATTTGGGGATAAACTGAGGATGGCTGGAGTAGTCGTGTCCATTTGCTTCCGTAGGAACGTCCACAGTGAGCTGCTAGCTGGCCCTGGGTCAGTGCTGGCCCAAGCTCTTTCATTTCTATTTAAATATACAGCATACAGACCACCACACAGCGAGAAACTGAAGAGCAGCAATAGAGCTTCACTGTGAGGGGTCATGCTGACGCTCCTCTGAAGAAGTTACACCTCACAAAGTCACCAGGCTGTCTCCCTTTGACTTTCACATTCTGCGCAGGTTCTGAAAACAAAAACAAAAGAAACATTCACAAGATAAGAACAGCTGGGTCACTGGATTCAACCAGAAAGTGATTTCAAATAGGCATGCACCAATATTAAAAATCTATACTTATTTGAAAAATAAAGTAATAAAATAAAAACGTATAAATTAGTATACATCTATAATTCTTTGCAAAATAAAATAAAAAATTACAATATTTATAAAGTGTTCTAAATCTATACTTCCTTGCGAAATAAATAAAACAAAATGATGAAGTAAAAATGCATAGTTTAGTATACCTCTATACTTATTTTTATAAATTATAATTTTTATAAATTATTATAAGTCTACACTTCTTTGCAAAATAATATTTTAAAAATTAATTAAATATTAAATAATCAAATTAAAATGTATGATTATAAATCTATACTTCATGGCAAAAAAATATTATATTTATTAATTAGTTCTTCTACTTATACTTCTTTGCTATATATATATATATATATATATATATTCGAGGCCCGCACAAATTTCGAGGCCCGCACAAAGCGGGGCGAGTAGGATCTGTGTGAGGGGGTTACATTGGTGCAGTGATCTGGTTTTATTTAGGGGGGTGAGTGTAACAGAGGCCAGCTAGTATTCGCTGTGTGAGTAAACCTCACTCCTCTGATCTCAAGAGGTGCTCTAGCGACTGATGCTGGGCGAATAGGCAAGGGGCGAGCGGGGCGAGTAGGACCTGGGCGAGGGGTTACATATAGATATAGATATATCAAAAAAGGGGTAGTGTTGAGGATAGTGTTATGTTAAGATTTAAATATCCAGTATTGGCCTGATAAATTTTCAAATACCCAATAAAAATCCAATACTATTGAAATCAGGGATCCACAATATAATGTTTATCAGTCTAAATCTGTAATTTTATTAAATGTATATGACATCATTTGATAATCAGTATGGTCCTGATATGTTATATGATATTGTGAATCTCTAATGTCAAATAAATATCTTCACATGGAACTGGTCATATTTTGTCCCCCAACAACGGCACAAAGCTAAACGTTGAGTGGCAAATTACAGCCAGAGCTCTGAATTTACACACCACCATTATAACCCGATCCCCTCGAGTCATGTGACCCAATTCAGGAAAAAATAAATTTGTACCTCACAGAGGAGGACGGCAACCAAACACACACTAATGCTTTCTATATTAATCAATCCTCATTATAAGATTGCATGTATATTGTGACTAACAGTTTGCAATTAAATTAGATGTATGTCAAATGATCTGACAGCTGCTGCAGTGCACACTCTGCTTCTTAGCTCACACAAACCTTTTCTTTTTCTTGCCTTTTTGCATTTTAACTCATTTCTAAAGACTCTTTTCTCTTTATTATGTCTCCTGGAGTGGATGCAGCATTTATCATTAATATCTGAGCAATAGAGAGATAAAAAGAGGGGGATGCTGGTATACATTCCCAACCAGTGCAGCACTGTTTAATGCATCTTCTCTTCAGCAGCAGCATCCAGTGACACATTTCCACACCGAACAACTGAACTCACATACACATACATGCATAGACATAAACTTTAACTGTGCTAGAAGAATTGTGCTCACCATGGGACGCATGGATGAAGAGTCTTAAACAGGAGTAATCCCTCTCTCCCGGTCGTCCTGCTGCGGAAAGATTTGATTCTGTCTGTGCTTGCGCACGCCTGTGTGTTTTAGTGCTCACTCTCTCTCTCTCTAACACACACACACACATACACATATCTCTCTGCTTTTCGCATGGACACACACATGCTGCCTGACACACCCCCTTTTAGTATCCCATCTCCGTTCTCTCTCTTTCTCTCTCTCTCTCTCTCTCTCTCTCTCTCTCTCTCTCTCTCCCTCTCTCCAGGTGTCTGATCCCTCTCTTCTGATTCAGTTAAGCTGCATCTCTAGTTTCCAGAGCTGGATTAGCCATGTTAGGTTTGACTTCCTTTCTCTTACATCACTGAGCACCAGAGCAGGTCATATACTGCAGTGATGCTGCTAAAAAGGAAAACAAATACATTTGTACAGTACGTTCACAGCTGTAAATATAAGAGGATGAGCCTCTCCTCCCAATTCAGTTAAGGCAATCAATAATATTGAACGCAATTTTCTGAATCCCACAGAGAGAGTCAGAGATCAATGTGCGGCAATAAATCAGAGTGCTAAAAGCACTTCTACTCTATTTTTAATCATGGTGGATTGAAATAAAGCATTATGCCAAGAAAAACCTCGCTACTTAATCATTTAAACTGGCAAGACAACCTTGGACAACCAGCTTCACCCACAAAACAATGTGGCTAATGCTTGTCCACCAAGCTAGACCAGTACAAAATCAGAAATAAACCAACCTGGACTAATTGACAAATAATTATGGTCTAAATTGGACATTTCAGCAAGGACAGGCCCTATAACTGAGGTTTACTTCAAGCTGGGCAGTGTAGCTAAAATGTGTACATAGCATGTCCCATTTAAAACATTTTGGGACAGTAATATTTGTATTTATTTTTGAAAGAAAGAAATTAATAGTTTAAGCAAGGATGCATTAAATTTATCAAAAGTGACAGTAAAGATATTTATAATTTTCTATTCATTAAAGAATCATGAAAAAAAATCTATTGTGGTTTCCACAATTTTTTGCTTGAGCAGCAAATCAGCATATTATAATGATTTCTGAAGGATCATGTGACACTGAAGACTGGAGTAGGCTAATGATGCTGAAAATTCAGCTTTGCATCATAGGAATAAATTACATTTGAAAACATATTAAAAACCGAAAACAGTTCTTTTACAGGTTTTCTGAATTGCTAAAACACATTTCTTGAAACCATCACTCACTTTCTCAAAACCTTAAACACAAAACCAAATTTTCAAACCACATTCAGAGAACCTCTGACTCTTCTGGCAAAATCAAACAATTGCCTCAAAACCATTGTATCTGTGCTCAAAATCAAACAATGCTTTCAGATCAACACACAGCGAGCCAAAATTATAAACACTACAAATCATTCGTTAGACACTACATAAAAAAATGGAGAACACTGAATCCAAAGCATGCAGTTACAGGAAAAAAAGTATATCCTAAAGCCAGATCCAGACTTGACAACATTCTCCACTCCTGCTCTTCCTCTTCCTCCTTGTTCACCACCTCTTACACACATACTCTTCTCTCCCTCGTTTCCATCCATTGTTGGTATCAACATTTAGTGCAACATTTTGAGTCAGTTTTGGCACTCTGCGGAGTTGTATTATGTACAGTTGGTTTGGTCCCATCATTAGAAACAAATGTGAACTATTTTGAGTCGTTGTGTCAAGTCAAGTCAACTTTATTTATATAGCGCTTTTTACAATACAGATTTTTTCAAATCATCTTTACAGAGATAACAGGGAAATAATGTTGTAATAATATTGTTAAATATAAAATTAAATGTCCCCAACTAAGCAAGCCAAAAGCCAATGGCGACATCGGCGAAGAAAGGCGACATCGTTGTGTGTAAACGATGACAACAGTGTTGTAGTTGAGTTTAACTTTTGCCTGCCTGTTTAGGGGTTTGAAACAAAAGTGCATCACTGTGCAAAATGTGTTTTAGTGAGTGAGAATGTGTTTTGCAAAAAGAGTTCATGAGATTTGTAAACAGTGGTTTAACTAACTGAACTTGTTAAATGTTTTACAGAAAGAGTGATGTATTCGACAAATTGGTTTAGGCTATTGAGAATTTGGTTCAGAGAATGGGGTTTAGTGTTTTAGCAATTCAGAAAAACTGTAAAGTGTGTCATTTTTATTGTATTATCTGTATATTATAATTTTTACTGTAATAATATTTCACAATATTTCTGTTTTTACTTCATTTTTGTTCAAAGAAATGCAGCCTTTGTTAGCATAAGAGACCTCTTTCAAAAACATTAAAACAATCTGACCTCAAACCTCTGATGGGTTCATACAGTAAAATTCACTTTTTAGTAAGCTCAGACCAGAGTTGTGTTTTTTTTTTTAATAATGGCTACACGTTTTCATTGGCTGATCCTGATGGTATACAAATCTATGTGGGTAAATGAGTAACTGGGCAAACACTTCACTTCCATATTCAGAGCATATATAAACACTACTACATATTTAAAGCCATTCCGCTTCAGTGAATCCAGGATGGATGGTCCATTGGGATGCACCAGTGTGTGTGGTCAGACAGAATGAGCAGGATGTAGATCAATCCTTATTAAAACAGACCCGAGAGAACACAAACTGGGGCAGTCCCATAAAAAGCTAGTTGTGAGAGGACTAGTTAGGACTCAGGGAATATAAATGGATGGATTAATATAGCTGAATAACATTATGATATCTGGTGAATCACACCAGTGATACAATTAAAGTAATCGTATGTCACAATTCATCAGAGGAAATTTGAATTGATAATCAACCCTGAATCAACACATTTTATTATAAATTCATTCTATAGGTTATATTAATTTGTTTTCACATATTCACATGTACTATGAAAGCATTGCTCACTGCATTTGACTAGCTAGTGTGTGTACAGGAAGGTACCAAATGAGCCGGAACTAAAAGGGGGTTTGGTTTGGAACAATGACCCAGATGAGCTGATCAAACATATGACATCAGCGTGGCCCACAGCCAGTTCCCCCTAGGCTAGAGGATGCTTTTACTGCCCTTCCAATCATCTGCATCAGTGCTGCTGAAGGGGGCTTGTTGGGCTGGACCCCGCAATGCTGACTTATGCAAACAAGACAGCAGCAACAATTCACAGCACACTTCCTGCAGAAAAACAGTTCAAATGGATACTACTATGAAAGACTAAAGAAAAAAGTACAGATTTCTCGAAGGGACAAAACTGTAATTTCAAAAGGGAAGCTGTTTAGCATAAACAAATTGAAGGTCTACCAAATGAAGACATAACCCCAAGCTTCAGACCCAACTCTGTCAGTCCAAAAAGCAGAAAAATGTTTTGAAACTAAATGTTGGAGGCATTATTTTGAAGTGTATTTTTTTTTGTGACACTAGAGGGCGTATTAGTATTTTGAGTATATTTAAGTGTGGTGATAATGAGTAACAGGTGCGCTGATGGAAGGTCAACAAACTTTTTGACCGTGCTCATGCCTAACAGTATGTTTGAATCAGAAATTTTGGTTTAATGTTTTATTTTTGTTTATTTTGTTATTTGCAATGCCAAATGGACAATAAAAGGATTTGGCTTATCTGAAATTGATTCTGAAGGTATGGACATTTATTTATTTGATTCAAGACATAAGCACGCGTCAGAAACAGACAAATGAAACCATCTGCGTCACTACACTAAACAAAGTTTTCACCTTATTTATCATTCTAAAAAACAACAAACAAAAAAAAAAAACTCACCGTTAATTACTTTTCCCCAATAAAACGAAAACGAAAATAAGGCACAAGTTAGCAAAATGTAAGGTACACTACTAGTAAATAAAAAAAAAAAAAATACAAAAATGTATGTATTACCTTTTGAGTACTTTTGAACATAAATTAATTACGGTTTGAAATTGAAGGTATGGACATTTATTTATTTGATTCAAGACATAAGCACGCGTCAGAAACAGACAAATGAAACCATCTGCGTCACTACGTCAAAAAAGTTTGACCAAAGGAGCCTGAATGAGGATATCGACATCGACTGGAGCAGATCGAATTGGACGACTACAGGAAAAGTCAGCTGATCTGAAGTCGGATGAGGCTCATTCGTGACAGTTTGTTGGATTATTTTGTGGATTATTGCGTGGGATTGATCGCCGCGGATTTCGAAGGACTACAAGCCCGCACGTGCAAAACGAAGAGAACAGAGCACACGAACAACAAAGTCTTCAGCGTTTGTGGAACTGAGGTATGAAAGCGCTTTCACTTGAACTTGAGTCAAACGACTATATAAAACCGTGTGCACACATACAAACAAAGACAAATCCAATGCGCATTGGTGGTAAAAAAAAAAAAAAGAGGGGTTTGTGAAACGAAGTACTAAACTGTTTGTGAAATGCTTAATTGTGTTTGTTAATGTTTACACTTTAAGCTGATGTTTATGATGTAAAATATGCAGTTAGTAAAGGTTTAAAAATGGCGGATGATGAAAGTGAGTGTCCTGCTTCTGAAATCGAGCAAGATGGGGCTCCGATTCAGAAAGCAGAGGTTGAAAATGTTGAATTGTCTGTACGAAAACGAGAGGTTAAGCTTACTGCAAAGGGTTAATGGCAAAACTCGATATTTTACAGAAACAAAGAAAGTCAAAATTTGGCAAAGCATCCCAACTGAAAAAGACAATACTAGAGTTAATGGGTAATAGAGAATATGAAAATGAGGTCAAAGGTATGTTTGAAAAGTTTGAAACACAATGCAAAGAAGCAAAAGAAGCACACAAGTCTTTGATTGCTTTATTGCCTGATGAAGAGAAAGACCGGCATGAAACATGGTTCAAAGCAAAAATGATATGGGTTGTGGAATTCAGCACTGTGGTATATAAATGGTGTGAGAAGCTACAGGAGGAATTTGATCATGCTGCAAGCGAAATTGAACCCAAGGATAGCATTTCAAATGTTGAAACGCGGGTTAGTGGTCGCACTTCTCACAAGAGCAACCGCCACAGTTCGCGCTCCAGCAAATCTAATGCCTCTGTGCAACTGGTATGCATTCAACTTGAAGCAGAAAAAGCCGCTCTTGTCGCTCAAGCAGAGTCTTTAAAAGCTATTGCATGATATTGAGCAACAGTTGGAAATGTTACAGAAGTGTAAGGAACGAACAGATATTGATGCAAAAATCGCCGCATCCAATGCAAAGATATGTGCTCAGGACTTATGAACAACGAGCAAACAGCATTGCATCAGATGGGATGGAATCCTATGTCAACAAACAGGCAAAACAAGCAACTGCATCTCTTCATCCAGAAGTTGAGAGACAGTCAAGGACTATATTGCAAAGCAGCACAGGTGCTACCTCACAACCACCAACATCATCTCATTTACAGCAACCTGCATCTTCAAGACCCAGAATAGCCACTTCAGTAGATGATAGAAGGTCTGGTTTCACACAGAGTATGCTTCAAAAACATCAAGAAATAACGGAGTTGTTAATAAACCAGCAAAAGTCTCAACATTTACCACCACGTGATATTCCAGTGTTTGAAGGGGATCCATTGCAATTCAGTTTGTTCACTAAAGCTTTTAAACACTGTGTGGAGGACAAAACAAATAACAAAGGTGATCGCTTGTATTTCCTTGAAAGATACACAAGAGGGCGCCCAAGAGAAATTGTTCGAAGCTGTATGAATATGGCACCGGAAAGAGGTTATGATACAGCTAAAACTATGCTTAAACGGCAGTTTGGAGAGGATTATTTTGTTTCTGCTGCATATATGGAGAAGGTGCTTGGATGGCCCATGATCAGGTATGAAGATACAACAGCTCTTCAAGATTATGCACTCTTTTTACGTGGGTGTTGCAATGCTATGGCAGATCTACAGTATATGCAAGAACTGGACATGCCAACAAACATGAGAGCAGTAATTCTAAAGCTTCCATTTAAACTCAGAGAAAAATGGAGAACAGCTGCATGTGATATCATGGAAAGACAGAAAAGAAGAGCCCAATTTAGTGATGTTGTCAACTTCATTGAATACCAAGTTAAAATCATTTCTGATCCAATATTTGGGTCTATTCAACATGTAGAGATGAGAACAACTGGTAAACCGAAGGATGTCTACAAATGGAAGTCACCATTCCAGTCAAAGCCAAAGTTAAAAGGGGATAGTTTTGCTACCAATGTTAACAAACCCATTGTTGGTGAAATCCAAAGGGTAAATGCTGAACATCCTAGCAGGGAATTCAAGAGTAACTCCACTTGTTTGTTTTGTTCACAAGGTCATTCTTTGGAGCAATGTAAAGAGTTTGAAAAGAAGAAACATAAGGAAAAGGTAAACTTTATAAAGGAAAAAGCTGTCTGTTTTGGTTGCTTGCATGTTGGACACATGAGCAAAGAATGTAAAAGGCACTTAACTTGCAAAGTGTGCAACCAGAAACATCCCAGTGTTCTTCACATTCATTTGAAGGAGTTTAAAGTTGATAAAGCTGTCAACACAAACCATGAACAGAATGTAGAACCAACTATCAACAATACACTTGTATCTGCCCAAACATGTGGTCATATTGGGGCCGGGAGTAGCAGTGGTATCTTGCCTATCCTTCCTGTCCAAGTAAAGTCTGCAAGGGGCAACAAAATTGTTCAAACTTATGCATTTCTGGACACCGGCAGTACCTCTACCTTTTGTTCAGAAAGCTTAATGAGGAAGCTGCACCTGAATGGACGAAAGACAAATATTTGTTTGCTTACCATGAGTCCCAAAACAACAGTCTCAAACTATGTGGTAAGCAACTTGGAGATTTCAAGTCTTGATGGTAATCATTTTTATGAATTACCAGAAGTGTACACACAGAAACAAATGCCCGTAAACCAAGCTAACATGGTCAATCAGGAAGATGTAACCCAGGTTACCTCTAGACAGAGACAAAATAAACTTCAAATTGAACAACAGAGTTAAAGTATGAAAACGGCTGACAGAACAAATATAAGACTGCAAACAAATTAATTAATTATATAGAAATAGGAAAATATAAAATATTGAATGTTATAAATATGTCCAATAGCGTTATCTCCCTTTGCAAAGCCTCCAATGAGATCGCATTTTGAATGAAGTCATTGAAACGTCCTCTATCGCGGCACTTTTAGAGATCAGCGCTTTCTAGATCTTTCCTTTTCTCTGTGAACCTCTGACGCGAGCGGATGTTTGTTCTGCTCCGGGAGATTTGAAGCTCCAAAGTGAGGTGAGAACTGACGTAAGAGTTGTTTAAATGTCTCTAAATCATTTATATGAGGATAATGTTGAAATAAGTAGCAGTTAAAATGAGTTGAGGTGATGTGATTGTTCACATTATGTGTTGACCGCATGTTAATGACGCAATATTAGCGCTAGCTTAAAGCTAATATGATGTGTGTCGTGTACAGGTCCTTCTCAAAAAATTAGCATATTGTGATAAAGTTAATACTACTAACTACTGTGTACTATTAACGCCATTTCATTACAGACCTTTCCATCTTGGATGGTTGCATGTTACTTCAAACTTTGCTATCTTGCCATTGCTCTTTTCTGTTGTGCTCTGTTCCTTTCAGTTCACCTAGAGACAGAACCTTTCTGAGACAACAAGGAACGCTGAATAATAGTTTGACAACCAAGCCGTTAGCATCAACAGGTGACCCCTAAGCTACCGCCCCGTTAAAAATCTTTATTCAGGCCCATGCTGACCTACCCAAATAGTCCCACCGAATGATTTAACTGTCTGCATCAGTTAACCAAAATTTTCATACACGGCATAGCCCGTATTATAGCTCGTTAAACGTAGAACGAACTTGCATTGGTCTCTCTGCGTGTGTTGTGTTCCTCTTGCCCACAGTGAAGTCAGTATGTTCCGGTCCTACAGTCCCACAACCCGCTGGGACAATCTGGAGACATGGCTGAGATTCATGACACCTCCATTCCTGCCCAAGGTCGCCAGTGACTCAGAACCCCGAGCCCAGAGCATCGCAGACATGGACAAGCTGATGGCGCACAAACCAAGCCAAAGCTCCCACGACAAAGACCGGTCAGACACGTCAAAACCTCGCTTGCCAGCTCATCGCAGAAGCACGCCTTCACGAAAGGAGCCGCATCGCCCTGGAGCACGAAGTCGCAACGCTAAGGATGCAAGCCGAGGATGACAACGACCCCAAGCTACAGAAGGAAGTGGAAAGACTTCAAACTGCCCTGTCCGATCCTCATCTGCACATAGACCGAAGAGAGCAGTCAGAGAAAAGAACCAGAGAGGAACTCAACGAGAAACTCCGACAAAGTGAAGCCCCTTGCAAAGAGCAGAGACTGAACTTAAAGACACTCGAAAGCCACGGCCTGCGAAAGAAACTCGCAAGAGGCCCCTGCTACCATCCACAAGCTCGTTCAGCAGAGACAAGATCTCGAACACGAACTTGACAACGTTCACACAGAGTTGCAACACTCTTATAAACTGCAGCATGACCGGAAAAGGGGAAACACACACCACAAGTTTCCCCTGACCGGTCCGCACCTTTCAGCCAAGAACCCAGAGCTGTACAGGGGGGTGAAAGCCCACTGTTCAAAACATCACCAGCCAGCCCACATAGCATGACTACTCAACAGCTAAGAGAAGCTTACACCAAGCAAAAGACTGTTTCCGAAAAGACTTTAAAAAACCCCACAATCTACTCTGTCTCTGAACCCTACGCAGAGCTGCCACTAGAGGGCGCCACACAACACCATAGCCCTGTTTACAGAGAGTCAAGACCGTTCCAGGCCAGCAGAGGGCAGCACAAGTCTGAGCACACGTCAGACAAACACAGTGCCGCCACGTCCGAGACAGCCGAGACCCTGAAGTCGCTGAAAAGCTTCTTCACAAAAGACTTTCCAAAGAATACAAGAGGGACGAGCCTGACATCCTATGCCTGAGCGTAAGACCTACAACAGGCACACAGAACACGGCTCGTCAGCCACAGACCACAGAGCAAACTGTCACATCACAAAGTGACAGCAGCACACAGCCACCACAGCTGACAGCTGCACAGCCTGAGCGAGACAGCACAGTTTCCCACAGCTGGGCCCAAAAGACCTAGAAATGCTGCTTTGTCTGTCTGTCTCCGCAGAGAACTACACAAGACCGGCCCTAACCGCCCGTCGATCGCCACACCAGCCCCTACGCCAAGACTCCTGGGGAACCTGATCAAAAGGGGGTGGGCCCGGAAACTCTACCTACCCATCACTCTGGACAATGAGGTGAGCCTTGAAGCCCTGGTAGACACCGGCTCAGACCTCACTTTATTGTCAGCTCAACTCTTTGAAAGACTCAGTGCTAAAGCTAAGAGCAAAGATCGAACTCTTATACCCCAAATGTGTGAGTTGAACGTGCAGTCGTACAGCCAAAACGACATTCGGCTCGAACAGTCACACAGGTCACCAAAGCCAGACTGGCCGGTCACAGAGGTCACGAGAACTACAACAAAGCCAGACTCCAAGGTCACAGAGTTCCCCGGAACTCCAGCAGGCATCCATGGGTACACAGCCTCTGCACCAAGTCAAGGTTCAAGTTCGCTACCCTGCACCTTCCAGCTCGCCAAAGACCATGCAATGCCCACTCAACGATGGATGACCTAATGCAGAAGGCCTCTAACACAGAAGGCCTCCTCAGAAAGAATTCCTAAAACCCCAATGATTTTGAACTGCAAAACCAGAAGACACTGCACGAACACAGCGCAAGACTCTGCTAAAAAGGTCCCTGATCAGCATAGGACATAGAACTTGTAAAAGTAGATGAAAAGGTGTGCTCAAAGAGTTGCAAGACTCTGCACGCGTAAAATTTGAATTTTACTGATTTAAAAGAATCTTACATGGACGTGTAAATCTCAACGGCCTACAGACTATGCACGACTCTTTTGAAACAAACAGTTTCTAGATGCTGGTTGAATTGGCACTGCTAAACATTAGGCTTCCTGACAATGAAGGGTTACAGCAAACACTAGCTCCAAATAGGGCATACGTCACCCTGGCGTCAGAGTGTAGTAAAACCACCTGAGCCTTAAACTACTGTTAACCTACAGGCGTGCATTTGATCTTTGCGATCCAACTAGAACACAACGTGCAATACGCATTTTTGATCACTGGCTTGTCTAAATGCAGATAAAACGATAGATGGAATTGACATCTCTACTTTAAGTGAAAGAGTCTTAGATTTCCAACTAATATCAGTAAGTTCAGCCGTAAAGCGTAAGTCTGTGTGACAAAGGAATCTCATTTCAGAAGCCTCTAATCGGTACCGATATCTATTCTGCTTTGGTTAAAAAGAAATCCAAATTGCAGTATGACTAAACCGGTGTCTGACAAAGAAAGCTCAGGACAGAGTTATATATATGTAGACCTGGGTGATGCTCCCCTTTCTACAATGTAAAGGCCTTACAAATTATTGTTAGATTGATGTAATTCACCTAAATTTTAGCTGCATCTACAAGCAGAGAGCTACCTAACGATCAAAACTGTTTACTCGATGAAAAGTCAGCATTTGTACATGAGAGGGACGTAACTATAGATGTTTAGACAACCTTTGACTTACAGCAAATCCAAATTTCCTTACTCGATAAACAAATAGAATAAGTTGTGTAAACTAAAAGAGAAGAGTTACATGAGTAAAATTAGCAAATGCCAAAACAGTCGCATTTTACTTAATGTAACATCAAGTTCTCGAAAGACTTAAAATATATGCGCCCCTTTTTAACCTGTTTAAACATGTATAACTCATTTAAAAGGTGCAGACATTCTTCAGGTACTGTCGAATTGTTCTGACATGCTCTGGTTCCCATGACAACGACTTGTCACAGGAAGCGCTAACTCGTTATGTCACTTTGTAAACAAACCAGCCTAGGTGGCTAAGCTATCCTAGCCTAGCATCCATCCAGCTTACGCTAAGCTAAGCTAACCTAGCATCCATCCAGCTTATGCTAAGCTAACCTAGCATCCATCCAACTTAGGCTAAGCTAAATAATAACTTCTACAGTTAGCAGTTAGCAGCTAGCGTCATTTACTTGAAGCCGTAATTACAGCTTTTGTTTATACAGTGCAAAGTATTCTAGAATACTTTCTTTAACCCAGTTAGGGTTTGTAATTCTTCACTTTCCGTACTTTCAATTCTTCTCAGCTAAAGTTCACCTTCACTAATTTAGGCATAGTCCTTGCTGAGCACTGTAGGCTAAATTTGCAGATGCCCCGCCATTTACACTTAAGTTTAATTACATGTAAAATGTGTAGCTAGAGAAGTATCCGTATAGTAATGAGAATCTTCATCAGCATGTTGACTAAACCTTTGGAGGGACACACACAGTGGTCTTGAACACGCAACCGCTGCAACCCACTATGGAGTGGTGGTCCAGGCAAATCCAAAGTTTATTCACTAATGCCACTGATTATTCTCACATTCAGATCATTCCCGTTGTTTTGATCACTTTATTCCTTTTTGCTTTTAATTTTAAATTTTTTTTTTTGCTCTTCGTTAATTCTTTCATTTCTTTGACTTTGATAATAATAGCAGTCAGCTATTCCCTTTGCTATTCGGTCATCTATATGATTTAATTTCATTTCCTCTCCTGTTCAAATGTGGTTCCATTTCCCATAGGGCCCAGAAAGGAAACAGATGCACCTTTATTCGTGATGTTGTTTATTTTCAACAAGTGCACTCATTTTTGGGACCCTGCAACACAAGTAATTTCAACAATTACTAGGGCATAACTATAGGTCCTGAGGATTGATAATAAGCATAATTTGAATATGTAAGCTGTCCTTTTTCCCCCTATCATTCACTTCGTCAAGCCGTAGTGAACCACTAGTTCAGTCCAGAGAAATAATTTAGTCATAAGAACCATCTTGAGTCATTTATTTCATCTCGGCTATGCCCTTTCCAGGAAATACTCTCGGAACCACATGAGTCTTAGCCTCCTAACATCCACAGCTAAGATGATAAGGATACAAGACACACATCACTAGCTAGATACACATGAAACACCTAGCTTTATGCTACATACCTAGCAAACCCGTTAAACCGTGATTCTGAACTTTTAGGGTCATGCATTAGTCTCTCACCACAAGTGTGACAAAATGTCACAGAGCCTCTGCTTAACCTGACCTTAACCTCCCAGCTTACCAATGGACATTATGAGAAACCACCTCTCAGACCCCTCCAACCACCCTAGCACGCCGTCTGAACCCACCGACGACTGGTGCCCCAGACACCTGTAATACACCTTGCACATGCTGCGTGCACAAGACAACATTCAGCGTTCTGCACCTGATGCCATCACTGCGCCACAGCTTGTAATGCCACAGTGCAAAAGGGGGGTCATGCCAATGTATGCACATGATGCACCATGTGCTGCACACCGCAGCACCAGAGACATTTGCAAGACACCGAAGCAAGTGGCATACCGGCGTGAAAAAGACTGTCCAAGCCAACCAAGGACAACACCTGCTGAAATTTTTCCCCTCTTTCTCTCTCTCTCCCTCTCACTTTACCAGGATGCTGCTGTGGTTCACCATCCTGAGGGAACAACCGGGACTCCTGACTACCAACTTCAGGACCCACACCCAGAAAGTTCATGTTCGTCTCGACCCCTGCAATGTTTACAGGGCACCCTACCCCAGCGCAGTAGCCCAATACCGCTGGGCAGGTGCCCGATGGACAGACTCCCTCACTCACGCCGGGGCCGATGCACATGCTCAGCCAACTTGAGAGAATGACTATCACACAAGCGGAGTTAGGTGGACACAACCACCGCTCCAAACAGTTCCAGGGAGCTTTGCCCGGAGCCGCCGCCACTCTGTTTAACACTTGTATGTCCAGTGCGAATACAGTGAACCTAGCCACCGTGAGGCGGCATGCAGCCGAAATTCAGACTGAGATTCCACAGATAAAAGAGCAACTCACAACACAGAGTGCACCCCTGCAGACCATCGACAAGACACTAAAGGGAATTGTGGTAATTTTCAACACTCACAGCGTTCTGCTGACCCAGACAGTGAACTCCATGAAACAGCTGTTTACTGTCTTCCAGAATGACTTTGCTCAAACTCAGCTGGTAACAGCCCTGATGACAGACACTCATCTCTATCTCTGCCCTAACAAACCCTTCCTCAGAGACAACACTGACGGAATCTGCAGGCTGCAGATCAGCAACACCCGCTGCCCTGCCGAAGCTAAGCCTCGCACTCAAGTCATCGAGACCCAAGCAGAGATTGTAGGTGACAGGGCTCGTTAACACTCCTGTGCGCACAGCTGCACTCAATTATGACCAGAATGACACTGACACCTGTGTCACCTTGCTCAACCAGAGCATGTCATCCAAGTACCAAAAGGCGCCATCCTTCACCTTGACGACCTGGCATGGTACCATCTTCCAAGCAAAGAGTACAAATTAGAACTGGAAATCCCATCCTTCTCCAGGAACCACACTTCCACCCTAACTTCAGAACGGGAGTTGTGGTTTGCGAAAGGGGGGGTCCCAGCAAATTGACATTGCTTCTATCAACACAGCCCTCCGAGCTTGGTCTCAACTGCCCTACTTGACTACCCCACCTGTTGTCCAGGCCTGGACCACAGTGGACACTTCGCTGTGTAGCTCTAAGGTACTCAGCCACACCCTGACACTGGGCTTGGCCTTCATCCTATACAGGAGACTCAACGAGATGCGAACATCCACAGCCAAGCTCACGGCACCTCCGAAAGAGGGCACCACGCCAGAGGCCGCGCTGAACCTCATCAAGCTGAGCCCTCGGCCCTAACAGCACCTGCTACCCGATCATCATGATTCACCTTTCATCCGTCCATTGTGATGATTGTTGTCCGATTAAGTCCAAACAGGGACTTCGTCAGACAAAAAGGGGGACTGTAGGGACTGGGCTAAGAGGGTGAATCTGAATAACTAAATACATCCTGCTAAAGACCAAAAATCTTTGAATGTAAATTAACCCACACACAACCACACACGCATCCCCCACAAGTGAAGCCCGCTCAGGACAGAGCTTGGTGTCCAGTTACGAGACATTTTTATGACTGACTGGAATGTCCCAAAGAAGGATTCTAAAGAGAAAGAAAATTATTTTTTAAAAGACATTTAACCAGATATATTCGATGTGTTTTTATGTGTCCATTTGCCCATGTCACATTGGAATGACTATGATTTTATCGTAGCTTAAAGTGAATTACAAATACCTTCATTATGCATTTTAAATATAACTGTCTATTCCCATAACTTGTACACATAGTTCTGGACACCTCCAGAATGCTTTCGGTGTGATCAATCAGAATATGTACAGTAATATCCAGTAAAATATAGTTTACTATGTTTTCCATCTTTGGAGTGAAAAGAGACCAAAACTAACATCACTGGAGTTCTTAGATAACAGCGTTTACGACCCAAAGGAATGTTCACAGAACTGTGGCTCTCTCTGAATTCTAACCAAGGAGGAGAAATGAATCCTGTATTCATATATATATATATATATATATATGCTATTATATATCCATTTGAGAATTGTATGAACAATGTATCTAAGTTCCCTATTTCATGAGTTGCCTTTTTGTGGTTTGGTCCATGTTTCTCGACAACTCTAATGGGATAATGTTTCAAACTTTGCCAACTAATGTTTAACCAAATCCATTTGTGGCAAGTTTGGTCTCGATAAACTCCAATTTTCATTCCCCATTTGTTAATTGACATTAGATTTTGCTAAACTTTGTGACACATTAGTATTATAAGAATTGTGAAGATTCTTCTCTTAAACACCCAATGAAACTAGAGATTTAAATGCCTGATTAGAACACAAAGGATCATAAAAATTCCCTCCAAAGGGACAGCTCCTGATTGGACCCTCTTCCAAAAGAAGGCGGAAACGTCAGGTCTTCAAAAGGACTGAATACCAGTTTATCCCTTTCTTACCCCTCTCGTCCTCGTGTCATAATGTAACGTCTCGCCTCCGGGCGAGCTCTTCGCCTTTCTTTTATTTGTTTCTAGTTTAGTTTGTGTTTTTCAGTCTTAGATAAGCCTCCGTGTTGAATTCCAATCGTCGAGTGAAAAGAACACCGCATGACATATCTCTTCAGCAAATCCATCTACAAGGGACCTTTAAACGAGCGCGCGCTCGCTTTGAAGGAGAAACACGCGCACGTAACCACGTGACGCGCCGGACCGAGAGACGCACGCGCGCTTCTTCACCAGCCATGCAAAGATGTAACGTTAACTCCGCGTGATTTCACCGTAGAGATCTTTATTTCTTTTCTTTGTTAGTCAAAGTTTTGTTTTCCGTAGTCGACTCTGTTCACTTCCACGAAGTGAAACGAACTTAGCCGAACTATTTTCCTTTGGTAATGTTACCCCAAAAGACTTTGAACCTCCGTTCAACACGCGCGCCAAGCAGCACCACGTGACGCTTCCTAAAGGACTCTGCTCACGCACGCGGCCAGACAGGGCCGTGCAGGAATGCCGCAGGGAGACCCAGAAACTTGTGCAAGTATATCTCTTTATAGAGCTTCTAAGAAGCATTAAGATGATGTTTTCGTGTTGTTACAGACAGGTGACTGTCAGGGTGAATGTTGCCAATGCTCTCTCTCTCTCCCTCTCCCTCTCTCTCTCTCTCACTCACACGTGTATCCATTGTCCAAACGCCCCGCGTTGTTGTCATTGTCTGTTAATGTTTGTAAATACATGTATTCCTGTAACGTAGTAAATACATAAGTAGTTCTGCCTTATTAAATTCATTATATTCATTTGATTGATGTACTGGGTTTTTGCTCACTTTCAGGTCCCTTAAGTGTCCAAAGGTCGTATAGCTACAAGCTTGCAAAATAAAGATACTTTAAAGAGTATGTGTTTATAGGGCAGGAAACCCAATTCTTGTGGCCACAGAATTGCTTTTCCTGAAATCCTATAAAGTAGGATGATATTGTGGATCCCCACAAATATTATTCTGACAATTGAGCTAATTAATTTTGCCTGTTTTGTAGGACGTGGTCCGTGTAATTAATTACAATCAACTTGTGGTTAATTGCAAGGATACGCATGCATGCATGCAGGTAAAATGACATATCATCCCTTAACAGGAGATTTATTAAAATATAAGACTGATCTAATCCAAACATGTATGAATAATTATTAATTACCAATTATTAATTATGATATGCAAATCCCCACGGATTAGATCCGCCCCTGAGTCTTTACACCTGAAATATTTCAGTTGGTGTGCAATGAATCTAAAATACATGAAAGTTTAATTTTTATCATTACATTATGGAAAATAATGAACTTTATTACATTATGCTAATTTTTTTAGAAGGACCTGTATATCTCTAACGAAGGATTCAGAGAGAAGAGGTGTATGCTTGAGTGACATTTTGAGAACGTGTACTATCTGGAACTTCCCTGTTTATTCCAATGTACATGTAAACGAGTTCCTTGGTAAGTTAATATAGTTTCAATAATTCTCATTTCAGTATGGTTCAATAAGGTTCATTAGAGATCATATTAAGTGTGTTACATCAAATTATTGCTTATTTGGTGCAGTATTAATGGTAAATACAGCGTTAAGTGTAAATTGAAAACCGTAATTTGGCCATTTCAGTGAAATTAATGCCATGAAGTGCAATGTGTGTGTTAAATGAGATGTTTACAAGCAAGTATGAAAAAGTTTATTTATTGCACAAAGACAATTTATTGCACAGAGTTCTATGAATGGACATTATTTGCTGTGTTTTATTAGAAGTTGTGTATAAACTGAAATTATTTGTATATAATGTCAAATGCTAATTGCTATTTTGGCCTTGTATCTTCAAGGCCAGGTTTTTGTTTTTCTGATTTTGTTTCCATGTGAGTGCTGTGATGTTCAGCTGATGAGTGTGATCCGTTCTGCCTGTGAATCGAACGAAGTGCGAATCATTCCTGGATTGTGGACTGTCTCAGCTCTTCCTGTGTGCTTAACAGTGGGGTTGGACTGGCGAGCCGCCCATTTAACGAATCCTTTGATTTCCCTGTTGAAAGAGAAACTGAAATTGAACTTGCTCATCTTCGAACGGTAGGATTAGAATTAGGGATGTCCCGATCCGATCCACAGCATCGGTATCGTGCCGATACTGGCCCAGAACGCTAGATCTGAGATCGGAGGAGAGAAAAAATATGATCCAATACCTATCCAACAATGCTTGAATATAGCATTTCCCTTGCTGCGACATCCAATTAAGCGGCGATAAATTATTATTTAATTAATAATTAAATCTATTTTGCGGGCAAAAAATGGGTTTGGGCGGGTGGATAAAAATTGGGCTGGTTTCGGATCAGTTCGGCGGGTTTTTGTAGCCGAAACACCGGCACTTCAGATCCTTCTTTCGGCGACCCTCTGTTCAGCAGGCAGTAGTCTGTCTCACTCACTCACGCACACACACACACATCTCTGGCTGACGTGCCCCCTAAACTCACAACAGACACTCCATCCCACTACCTTCGGTGTACTATAAACACGGTTTTGCAATCTGTCTCCTCAGTTTATAAACCGTAGGCTGTAAACTGTATGCTACACAGGATTTTGACGCATATCCAAGCAAGGGTTTGTGCAGAGTGTGGAGCGCGCACTGCATGGCACGTAGCGCGGGCGCGAACACTTCCGTTTTCCTTTCAACAGTGGAAACAACTTAAAATACTCTATCATTTCTGGTCATACAGAAAATAACTTATTTATATGTAACTTACGTCAATATTTATTTTTTTGCGCAGCTTTTGGTGTGCATACAGTTCAAATTAAAATTTTGGTGTTCAACTTTGCGTTTTAAAAATACAACAACCGTTATTTTTTCGTTTTACAGGTTAAAAAGGAAAAACGAATGGACTCAAAAGTACATGGATCAATGGGTAATTTTAAAGCTTGTTAATGATTAACTTTAAACCTGTTGGTAGCTTTAAGTAGCCTACTGAAGTAGCCTGCCTGCCTGTATTTTTTTTTTGTTTTTGTTTTTTTGTAGTGTTTGAATAAAGGGTGGCAGTCTTTCATAATCAACTGTTGTTGTGGACTATATACTGGAGAAGTATTTGTTCTCCATTTGAGTGAGATGTTTTTAGGTTGCTAATTGAGCAAAGTGCTTCCATATATTTTATTAGGCCTAGTATTAGTTCAAGAATAAAATAGAATAAAATAAAAATATCGGATTAATATCGGTATCGCAAATAGCCAAAGCTGCGGTATAGGAAGTGAAAAAGTGGTATCGGGACATCCCTAATTAGAATCATACATCAATTCATTCTGTTCTACCCAGGACAGAATTGGACGACTGAATTAAGTACCTCATGAACTTTTGGGACTGAGTTAATGAACTGATCTGTTCATTGAGAAACATCAGACTTTTGGACAATTCTGGGAATTTTACGTTCAGAGTGAACGTAATTTTGTTTTGTTTTTTTGTTTAACTTTTCTATTTTTTTTATTTACATTTGTGTGAGGTTATATGAGTCCATGTTCAACTAGGTGATTAATCATCACAATCTAACAACAAGGTATCAAAATAAAGAAAATAAGTCAATTAAATGGTTTAAAACTAAAGAGAAATATCCACTTACCTTAACAACGAGAAACAGCCATAAAACCTTGAAAGGAAGAGAGGGGTAAAATCAACAACCTTAAAAAAAAAAAACTTCTGTATTAATCTCTTAATTTTATATTGTTTCAATACAAAATATAAAATTCAAACTTGTTCTTACCTTATCTTGTTATCTGAGTGTTCAGTGCTGCTGCATTATGTCTCTCCTCGGACTAATCTAAATCTTTTGAGCCCACTGGTCGGTTAGTAAAGTTTGACGCAAAGTAGTTATCACGTGTCATGGGTTACAAAGACCTAACTAAATGGCCATATCTTGATGATATTCAAATTCCGCACATTCAGGCTGAAGTGGAGTTGTTGATAGGTACCAACGCCTCCAAATTACTTGAACCATGGGAAGTAGTGAATAGTCAGGGAGATGGTCCCTATGCCATACGAACCCTATTGGGGTGGGTTGTCAATGGTTCTCTAGGCAGCTATCAAAATGAACAACACACTGCTAGAGTAAATAGGATCTCTGTTGAATCCTTGGAGTTGCTATTGGAAAAGCAATACCAGCATGATTTCAATGAAAAAATGTCAGAGGACAAAGAATAAATGTCCAGAGAGGAGGCAAAATTCATGGAAAACATGGAGAAATCTGTGAGCTCCAAGAATGGACATTATAGTTTGAAACTGCCTTTCAAAAACAAAGATGTTATGTCTAACAATCTTAACATTGCCAAACAGCGTCTTGTGGGGATAAAAAGAAAGTTTGAAAAGAATGTTAAGTTTCAACAAGAATATACAGACTTTGTCAACGATATGGTTATCCAAGGTTATGCTGAGAAAGTGCCAGAGCATCAATTGGATAGATCTGACGGTAAAGTTTGGTACATTCCACATCATGGTGTGTACCACCCTCGTAAAGGCAAGTTACGTGTGGTATTTGACTGTGGAGCAAAATACCAGGGCACGTCTTTAAACGATCAACTACTACAAGGCCCAAACCTCACAAGCTCTTTAATTGGAGTTCTTCTGAGGTTCAGACAAGAACTTGTTGCTTTCATGACTGACATTAGAGCAATGTTTTACCAGGTCAAAGTGGCAGAAGAAGGCAAAGACTTTCTTCGCTTCTTGTGGTGGCCAGGTTGAGATGTTACACAGGATTTTGCTGTCTTCAAAATGACTGTTCATATTTTTGGAGCAGTTTCATCCCCGAGTTGTGCGCGTTTTGCTCTGAGGAGAACTGCAAAAGACAATCAACACTGCTTTAAAGAAGAGGTAATTGACACTGTGTATAATAACTTCTACATGGATGATTGCTTAAGAAGGTTATCTACAGAGTATGAAGCAATCCAGGTGGTCAAAGACCTGACCACGCTATGTCAAAAGGGAGGCTTCCATCTAACACAATGGGTCAGTAACAGCCGTAAGGTCTTACAGTCCATTACAGAAAAAGATAGATCCAAGAATCTAACTAAGCTAAACTTGGATCGAGACCAACTACCAGTGGAAAGGGCCTTAGGACTTCAATGGTGCATACAGACTGGCACCTTCAATTTCAGAACTGTTTGCAAAGAAAGAATGCCAACTAGACGTGGAATATTGTCAGTGATTAGTAGGCCTGTCACGATAACAAATTTTGCTGGACAATAAATTGTCCTAGAAATTATTGCGATAAACGATAATATTGATAATAAACGATAATATTGTCGTTCTGAGACCATTTTCATCTAAAATTAATGATAATGGCATAATAATGCAGGTACACCTTTTCAAAGATCAATACAATTTTATTTCTAAAGACTATTTAACACTGAAAACATTTTAAATATCCGCAATAAATTAACAAAACAACCAAAAACAATAAAAGCAATGGACTCTCAGTCTCTGTTCACAAAAAATGCACTTGAATAAATACCAAAAACAATAAATAAAATGGATGTAAACAAAATTGCACTTCAAAAAATATTAAACATTAGGCTCAGACATAAATAGTGATACATTCCATAACAGGCAAAACTGCCAATTAGGACCTTTGTAAACAAACAAACAAAAAAAGCCTTTCAAAAAACCTTTCAAAACTTTTGAAAAATAATTTCGCCAGCATAAAGCTTTGTTCAAATACAGCAAAAGTGAATTGCAGTCTATGTCCACCAAGCGAGCGAGGGACAGAGAGCGAGTGAGGGAGAGAGAGCGCGAGGGGGAGAGAGAGCGCGAGAGGTACGAGTGAGTGAGAGAGAGCGTGAGAGGGAGAGAGAGCACGATAGGGAGAGAGAGGGATGAGCGAGAGGTAGTGCTGCGCGAATGCGCTACGGCGCTCTGCAATCAAATATGATTTTAAATAGGCTTAGTAAAAAAAAACAATAATAATAAAAAAACAATCGAAAATCAATGTGTGGCGGTCAGTGACGAGGAAAACAAACAAGCATGCAAATGGAAATTATCACGGCCGGAAAATTTATCGATCTCATTTTTTTTTATCGTGCGATTAATTGATTTATTGACTATCGTGACAGGCCTAGTGATTAGTTCAGTGTATGATCCTTTAGGATATCTTGCACCACTGACACTTCCAGTTAAACTCATCCTCCAGGAGTTGTGGAGAACAAACTGTAACTGGGATGATGAGATTCCTAAAGTTCTTGAACAAAGGTGGGTTAAATGGATTTCTGACTTGGATCAGTTAAGTACTTTTAATGTTGACAGATGTTTGAAACCATGTGATTTTGGACAGCCGGTTAGTGCCCAACTACACCATTTTTCAGATGCCAGTGGAAGTGGATATGGATCTGTGACCTACTTGAGGCTACAGAATTGTAACAATGCTGTTCATGTTTCCTTTTTGCTTGGCAAAGCCAGGGTGGCACCTCTCAAACCAGTTACCATTCCGCGTTTGGAGCTGACCGCTGCAGTCCTAGCAGTTCGCATTGACAAAATGCTCCGAGAACAACTTCAGCTTCAACTGGAAACTTCTTGTTTTTGGACTGATAGCACATCTGTCCTGAAGTATATAAGGAATGAAAACAAGAGATTCCGCACCTTCGTGGCAAATAGGATTTCTGTCATCAGAGAAGCTTCAAATGTGACATAGTGGAGGTATATTCATACTTCACAAAACCCTGCAGATGATGCGTCCAGGGGAATGACTGTACAACAGCTAACAACCAATAAAAGATGGTTAAATGGACCAAAGTTTCTAAGAGAACCAGTTTCAAAATGGTCAAATGACAACATTGAGTCAAACATTGTGGATGATGATCCAGAACTAAAGAAAGAGCTTTCAACAAATGTTGTAAACATTGAAGAAGCCAATAATGCAACCCATAGGCTGATCAATTACTTTTCTGATTGGAAAAGACTCAAGACTGCAGTTGCATGGATGCTGAAAATAAAGTTCTACTTGAAATAAGTTGGCAAAGAAAACAATTGACAACTTTAAATGATTCCAATGTGTTGGAAAAGAGGTTGCAACAAACCAAAGCTTCATATGGAGGAAAATCCTTGTCTCCAGACGACCTTGCGGAGGCGGAAAAGGCTATTATCCAGTTCTGTCAATGGGAAAGATTCAGCGTAGAAATTTCATCACTGAAATCTGGAAGATTTGAAATCAGAAAAGACAGTTCTATTCACAAGTTAAGCCCCATTTTAGAAGATGGATTGCTGAGAATCGGTGGCAGGTTATGCAAAGCTGCTATGCCTGAAGAAAAGAAACATCCAGTTATTTTATCTAAAGACCAGCATATTTCCAAGCTGATTCTTAGGCATATTCATGTACAGAGTGGCCATAGTGGAAGAAATCATATGCTGTCTATATTAAGAGAAAAATACTGGATTACTCAAGCCAATGCAACAGCCAGAAAAATTCTTTCAAGCTGTACTTTCTGCAAACGAAACATAGGAAAACTAGGTGAGCAAAAAATGTCAGACTTACCTGAAGAAAGAATAACTGCAGATCTACCTCCATTTTCAAATGTAGGAGTGGATTACTTTGGTCCAATTGATGTAAAAAGAGGTCGATCTTCTGTGAAACGCTATGGCGTAATTTTTACATGCATGGCCAGTAGGGCAGTCCATTTGGAGGTGGCATACTCATTGGACACTGATTCTTGCATAAATGCATTGCGACGATTCATATGCAGAAGAGGACAAGTATGTCAAATGAGGTCTGACAATGGAACAAATTTTACTAGCTCAGAAAAGGAATTGAAAAGGGCACTGGCAGAGTTTAATCAAAATAAAATCACAAAGGTTTTAGCACACAAAGGAATTAAATGGAGTTTTAATGCAAGTAATAATCTTACGCCGGGTGATATTGTACTCATTGCAGATTCTGCAGCTCCACGCAATTCTTGGACTCTTGGAAGAGTACTAGAGACTTTCCCAGATAAAAGAGGTTTAGTTAGATCTGTACGAGTTCAAACCAAAACAAACACAGTAGTAAGACCAGTAACAAAACTTTGTCTTTTATTAGAAATGTGATAAAGGGATGTTCAAATGCATGTTTTACCTATGTATAATAATGGTTTGTTTGATGGCTCCTTATGTAAATATATTATTTTGAATTGTTTATGCCTTATGTCATTAACAATTCAGGGGCCGGTATGTTGGAGCCATTATTTTTAAGTGTATTTTTTGTGAGACTAGAGGGCGTATTAGTATTTTGAGTATATTTAAGTGTGGTGATGAGTAACAGGTGCGCTGATGGAAGGTCAACAAACTTTTTGACCGTGCTGTGCTATGTGGAGAGTTGGATTGTGTTCATGCCTAACAGTATGTTTGAATCAGAAATTTTGGTTTAATGTTTTATTTTTGTTTATTTTGTTATTTGCAATGCCAAATGGACAGTAAAAGGATTTGGCTTATCTGAAATTGATTCTGAAGGTATGGACATTTATTTATTTGATTCAAGACATAAGCACGCGTCAGAAACAGACAAATGAAACCATCTGCGTCACTACACTAAATAAAGTTTTCACCTTATTTGTCATTCTAAAAAACAACAAACAAAAAAAACTCACTGTTAATTACTTTTTCCTAATAAAACGAAAACGAAAACAAGGCACAAGTTAGCAAAATGTAAGTTACACTACTAGTAAATAAAAAATAAATAAATACAAAAATGTATGTATTACCTTTTGAGTACTTTTGAACATAAATTAATTACGGTTTGTTGTACTTATTCCATGCTGGGAATATGGGGAACTGAGAGACCCCTGAACATTAAACATCGAAAATCATAATAATCGTGGTTGACAAATGAAACTTTTGAGGAAAAATACAATACGGAGAAGTTACATACAGCAGTGTTAATTTTGACAGCAAATTTTGATTTAGTCTCAGTCTTTTGACTAAAAATATGACTAAAACTAATTTTAGTCATATTTTAGTCATCTGAATTGTTTTAGTTTTAGTCTAGTTTTAGTTGACGAAATACAATAAGATTTTAGTGATTTTTGATTTTAGTTTTACTGAAATTATACTGTACTAAATTATACTTATTTAGTTATACTGTAAACTAAATCTAATGGTTTTAGGTAAATTGTAATGCGTTAATTCAGAATTTCTCTAAAATTTCCAAACCCATACACACCCGGAGAAAACATATATTAACCTATTAATATGAATGATTTTTAAGTTTGAACATGCAATACAGATACAGATTTAACTACTGTGACTTAAAAAAATATCTTAAAATTAAATAAAACCACTTTTCCTAAAGTAAAACACAGTCTTCTTTTCAATTAATGATATATGCATTCTTTATAACAACTTACATACATCATCCTTTATTCTTTCAAGTAGACAATTATTTGTATGAATTAAATATAATTAATCCTTATTAAAGCTATTAACAAACAGTAAATGCTTTTCTCTTTTTATTTTGTTGCTTGATCAAAATTAATGACACAGACCGCATTATGTTTATTGCCACTGTCACTTTAAGACATCGGCCAATGGGACTTTGGACTTTAAGACATGTCCAATGACATGCAGATACGATTGCACTGATGCACACCCGATACAACTGTTTAACATAACCGACATAGTTTACATGAATACTGTCCAAACCGGACATTTAGACATGTTGTGTGTATTTGTCCATTCAGACACGAAAGAGAGCTCATCAGTTCAGTACTCGCGCGCTGTATGCATATTATGTGCACGGCTGCACGCTTCGGGTTGGTGCGTGGTTGGTTTACATTTTTAACATTTTATGAGACCACGGGGTAGATCAGCACGTTACAGTACAAATGTGTGCATCTAGCACACACGCAGGATCAGTTCTGAGTGGATCGCTTCCCAGATCGACACTATCTAACATTTTCATCTAGTTTTTATTCGTTGACGAAAATGTCAACGATTGAAAAAGTCAATGATTTTCGTCATAGTTTTTGTCATTCAAAACTAGGTTTTATTTAGGTAGCGTCTCGTTTTCGTCAGTGAAGAATGTCGTTGAAGAAAAGTTTTCGTCATTATATTCGTCAATGAAATACACTGACACAGCACAATTTTTAAGACCCAGACATCAAAATTTAAGACTTTTTAAGGTATTATTTCCAAATTCATAAATTCAATGCTTTTAAGGCTTTTTAAGACCCCGCGGGAACCCTGAGCATGGCCATTGTGAACAGTATTTATCATGCACTATTGAATGTGCAAAGTAGAGCTAGGGCTACTGTATGGTGAAAGGCAAGATGTTCACTAAAAAATAAGATGAACAAGTCACATGGACATTATTTTTGATATTTTCAGAATTTAAAACAAGTAAATAAAGGGTTAGTTCACCCAAAAATGGAAATTCTGTCATTAATTACTCACCCTTATGTAGTTTCAAACCTGTAAGACTTTAGTTCATCTTTGGAATACAAATGCAGATCTTTTAATGAAATGTGAGTTTTCTGTCCTTCCATTGACAGCTAAGCAACTACCCCTTTGACAGCTAAGCAACTACCACTTTGATGCTTCAAAAAAGTGAAGAGATTGTAAAACTAATCCATTTGAATTGAGAGGTTAAAAAGTTTTTTTTAAGAGACTACCACTTTATATAATAAACTGATTGAATTTAGGATTTTATTCACATGTAAACATTGAACAAACAGAAGCTCAACCGCATTTGCTTTGACAAGCGAGAACAAACCTCAGTGGTTCTTGCTGAAGCTTACGTGCTGCGAAACACACCGCTTACCACAACTGACGTGTGAATTGATGAATATTTATATGTGAATAAAAGCCTAAATTAAATCTGTTCATCATATAAAACGAATGTATCTCTACAGAAAAATGTTGACTAAACTGCTTGATTCAAATTATTTTACGATCTCTTTTTAATGGTAGCACACAGGTAGCAAAAGACATGTAAAATGGCAATATATTAATTACATTTACATTTTCCATACCATATGTGCAATGTTTGGGGCAAAGTGACAATTCAAATTCAATAATATAATTAAATTAGCCATTTCCTACACTTGTTTTAGCATATAATTTAAACATATACTTAACATTTTTATAAGTTGCAAAATTTTAATTAAAATGTATTACAAAAATTATTAGAGATGTTAAAAGGGATAGTTCACCCAAAAATGAAAAACTCTTTCAATAATTATTCACCCTCATGTCTTTCCAAAACCTGTAAGACTTCCGTTCATCTTCAGAACACAAATGAAGATCTTTTTAAATAAATCGGAGAGCTTTCTGTCCCTCCATTGACAGTCTAAGCAACTAAAACTTTGATGCTTCAAAAAGTTCATAAAGAGATAGTAAGACTAATCCATTTGAATTGAGCAGTTTAATTCAAATTTTCTGAAGAGACTCGATCGCTTTATGATGAGCAGATTTAATTTAGTCTTTTCTTCACATTTAAACATTGATTAGCAAACATAAACAGAAGCTCAACCGAACATACTTGACATGTGAGACCAAACCTCTTTCTCAAACGTGCTGCGCAACACACGAGAGTGAACCTCATTTTTTCTCGCATGTCAAGAGAACATGCTTGAGCTTCTGTTTACCGCTTCTGATGTGTGAAATGATTAATGTTTATGTGTGAATAAAAGCCTAAATTCAACCTGTTCATCATAAAGGAGGCAATCATGTCTTCACAAAATTTAGACTAAACCACTCAATTCTTATGGATTAGTTTTACGATCACTTTATGAACTTTTTAAACAATAAAGTGGTAGTTGCTTAGCTGTCTATGGGGGGTCAGAAAGCTCTCAGATTTCATTATTAAGATCTTCATTTGTGTTCTGAAGATGAACGAAAGTATCACAGGTTTGGAATGACATGAGGGTGAATAATTAATGACAGGGTTTTTTATTTTTTATGTGAACTATCCCTTTAACATGTTCAAGCTAAAATTGTAGCAACATTATCATTTAAATGCTATTTTTCTTAATTGCATTTACACTCACAGTTATACCCGCGATGAACGTAGCAAAATTACATGTGGATTTGAAAATGCAATCATTGCATCAAGTGCCTTAACTTTGAGTGTAAATGCAACTAGGAAAAATAACTTAATTATCATTTTGCTACAATATTTGCTTGAACATGTTAAACATCTAATTTCTGTAATAGATTTTAATTGTAATTTTTAAAAACGTATAAAATGTTCAAATTTATGTTTAAACTATATGTTAAAGCTAGTGTAGTAATGCAAATTATTATATTATTGATTTTGATTTTTTTTTTTTTGCTCCAGATGTTGCACATACAGTATGGAAAATGTAAATTAAAATACAAAAATACATTGCCATTGTGCATGTTACATTTCAAATTGACATTTGGTACCTGTATGCTACCATACTTTATGAATGTCAGTTTTATGTGAATATGCTTTCAATTAAGTGACACAAATCTTTCTGATTTCATTTGAAGTGCAGTTTTACTGTGCTTTATCAAGATTGACATCACTCTGTCATTATGGCAAACAAACAACTTCATCAGAAAAAATAATATCCTATTAAGAACCTCAAATAACTCATTGTACTGATACTTGCCTCACAGCTGAGGATGCAGTCAGACTTTCAGATGTGTGATCAGTGAGACCAGACAGTTTACCCCATCATCTTCATGATCTAAAAATCAAAGACACATTTGCTGAGTTTCAACAAAGTTCTCTGATAAAATGAATGACATGTATATGACAGGGAAGAATCAGGTAATCGCATTCATTTAAACACAGAGAACGAGTGATCAACTATTTGTCTGTTTAGCGTTCAATCACATTGTTCATTCAACAACTGCATTACAATATTATGGACTAATGTAAAGTACATGGCACCAATGGTTAAGCATTCATTTACACTAATTACGTATTAAATGTGTACTTACGACACAGAAATTCAATAGTTTTACAATATATTTGCAGACGGCTAATATCACTGACTGGATTCTAACGTTAATTACGCTATTTACACTCGCTAATGTCATGTTGAGTGGCTGTAACGCTTTATACATTTTGTATTTGGTTAAACATAAAACCCACCTTTGAATTTCATCTTCTCTTCCTCTTGTTATTCGAGTCCAACCTCTAAAGTTCTTCTGACGATAAAGAGGGCAAAGCCATGGTTGCGGTGGTGCTCGTGCTCGTAATCCGCTTCCCGCTCTCTGAGATTTGAAAATGCAGTAACAGCAGCGGCCTTGGTCAATCAGTTTCATGTTGCTAATAGCTAAGTTAACAGTTTAGTGGAAAATGGAGAACAAACGCCATATTATGTACACGCGATGACTTAATACTAGTCAATAATTGCATTAAAAATATTAAAAAAGCGTATACAAGTCAAATGGCTAAAAAGCATTTAATGCTAAGCTAATTTAATTCGCTAAATTAACGTTAAGTGGCTGAAACATTTATATTTTCGACTTGTGAACTAAATATAAACATAAATTATCAGAACCCACCTTTAAATTTGTTCTTCAAGTTTGATATTTAAAATAAACCCTGTACGGCGCTGCAGTCGTGTAGCTGCTTCCCGCTGTCAGTTTGGAAAATTCAATAACGGCTGAAGTGATTTCGACCAATCAGCGTCTTGTTGCTATGCCAAATATACTCAACACAGCAAACAATCATGAATGAAACAGTAATTTGGCCTATCACTGTACCCTTATGTGAGAACATGTACCTTAATTTCAATTGTACCTTAAAAGGTATCAAACAGTATCATCAGAGGTCTTTCCTGTACCATTAAAGAAAAGGTACAAAACTGTTCTTTGAGGAATATTATTTGTACCATCGTGTACCTTTTTTTCTGAGAGTGAATTTTAACCAAATTAACCATGGTTTTTACTATAGTAAAAACCATGGTTAATTTTGTAGTTACTATGGCTTTACTACAAAAACCATAGTTCATTTTATGGTTACTATGGTTTTACTACAAAAACCATGGTTAAACCAAGGTTACTGTAGTAAAACCATGGTTCATTTTGTAGTTACTATGGTTTAACTACAAAAACGTACTCGGTTACTAACGTAACCTCGGTTCTCTCTAGAGAGGGAACGAGTACTGCGTAATAGCTTACGCTAGGGGAAAAACTCTTTTCCGCGAGATATTGAAGCCAAAAATTATCCTTAATTTTTTATTAATGTAAAACGCTTTGCAGCAGCAAGCAAACATAGGCGAAACAGCTCGCGCGCCTATTGGTTGCTCTGCAGCAAATGCAGCAGCCTATCGAGAGAGACTCTGCGTGACGTAATGACCAATGGGGGCAATTCGCGCCCATATCGTCACGTCCCGCCGGAAGGGGCGTGGTCTCGCCCTATAAATATGCTCGTTAGGCTGATACAAGCTGGTTTTTATCGCTGAAGCGAACCAGAGCGTATTCCACGCACGGCAAGATACGCAGTACTCGTTCCCTCTCTAGAGAGAACCGAGGTTACGTTAGTAACCGAGTACGTTCTCTTACGAGAGTATCTCTCGTACTGCGTAATAGCTTACGCTAGGGGAACACAATGCAACACGCCGTGCGTACAGGGATCCAACACCAAAGTCCCAGGGGCCGAAGCCCAGGGCTCATGTAGTACATAATCACCATAAACTCACATAGAGTAGAGGAAGAGAGGCTGGAAGCGTCATTCCCTATAAAAAAGCACCGAGCGGGGCTATTATATGACAATCAAACGCGCAGCCAGGGTGAGAGCATTCAGCCTGATCTGGGTGGCCATACGTGAGTCAATACTCATGGGGCTGCAGTAAACTCAGCATCTGGGCCGCACAGCGGGGCAGATAACACTGAATTTAGACCGCCAAAAGCTTAGCTTGTAAGGCGGGTACCTCCAGGTTATAGTATTTTATAAATGTAGACGGCGAGGCCCAGCCCGCGGCCGTACAGATATCTTGCAGGGAAACCCCGCTAGACCATGCCCACGAAGAGGCCACGCCTCTCGTGGAGTGCGCCCTGACACCCAAGGGGCACTGTAAGCCCTTCGCAGAGTAAGCGAGCGCAATGGCATCCACTATCCATCTGGATAGGCTCTGTTTTGAGGCGGCGAGTCCCTTGGAACGCCCGCCGAACAAAACAAAAAGCTGCTCCGTCTGTCTGAAAACAGACGAGCGTGACACATAAGCTCTTAATGCCCTGACGGGGCAAAGGAGACTTGCATCCTCCTCCTCACTGAGAACCGGAAGGGCAGACAGGGAAATTACCTGGGCCCTGAACGGCGTATTGAGGGATTTCGGGACATACCCGTGCTTTGGTTTGAGGATGACCTTCGAGTCATTAGGCCCAAACTCCATACACAACGCGCTCACTGAAAGCGCCTGTAGGTCCCCTATGCGCTTCACTGAAGCGAGAGCCATGAGAAACACTGTCTTGAACGACAGGTGTTTCATGTCCACCAGCTGGATTGGCTCGAACGGGGCGCCTTTCATGGCCTCCAGGACCGTGGAAAGGTCCCACGTCGGGACTGAAGGGGGCCTTGGGGGGTTCAGCCTCCGAGCTCCCCTAAGGAAACGCACGACTAAGTCGTTTTTCCCCAGCGACTGGCCAGACACCGGTTTTGCAAACGTTGCTATGGCTGCCACATATACTTTGAGCGTGGATGGGGTCCTGCCCTTATCCAGTAGCTCTTGAAGGAAGGAAAGCACTTCCGAAACCCCGCACTCCACAGGTGAAAGGCTCTGGGCCTGACACCATGCAGAGAAAACAGACCATTTCGAGGAGTAGAGCCGCCTGGTAGACGGAGCTCTAGCCTGCGCGATCGTGTTTAACACTCCCTCTGGGAGGCTAGCGGGTACCCGTTGATGGCCCATGCGTGCAGGGACCATAACTCCGGGCGAGGGTGCCAAATCGAGCCCTCCGCCTGAGAGAGGAGGTCTCTCCTCAATGGTACAGGCCATGGGGCAGTGCTGGCCAGCTGCATCAAGGCAGGGAACCACGTCTGGTTCGTCCAGAGCGGGGCTACAAGCAGCACTGGGCATCCGTTCTCCCTGATTCGTTCCAACACCTGAGGCAGGAGCGAGACAGGAGGAAAAGCATATGGGGGCAGCGGGGCCAAACATGAGCCAGCGCATCCTTGCTTTTCGAGAAAAACTCCGGGCAATGAGCGTTTTCGTGGGACGCGAATAGGTCCCCCTGAGCTCTGCCGAACGTTTTCCACAGCAGCTGGACCGTCTGCGGGTGCAGCGACCATTCCCCTGCTGGAACATTGTTCCTGGACAGTCTGTCTGGTCCCACATTCAGGTGACCAGGCACGTGCGCTGCTCTCAGTGAGAGCAGGTTGTGCTGAGCCCAAACCAGGAGGCGTTCCGTCAACCTGTAAAGGTTTCGTGACCTGACGCCACCCTGGCGATTTATGTATGCCACCACCGACATGTTGTCCGACCGGACCAAGACGTGGTGGCCTGTTATCTGGGGACAAAAACGCCGTAGCGCTTTGTCGACTGCTATCATCTCCAAGCAGTTTATGTGAAGGAGCTTTTCCCGTTCTGACCACAGGCCAGCTAGCGGTCTGCCCTCGAGCAGCGCTCCCCACCCCGAGGTGGAGGCGTCCGTAGACACCACCTTTACACTCGAAGCGGTCCCCAGGCTCACACCTGACTGATACCAGTCGGTTTTTCTCCAAGGTTCCAGAGCTGACACACACTGAAGGTCGACCCTGAGGCGAAACAGACCCGCTGTCCATGCCCTGGGTGGAACCCGCGCTTTCAGCCACATCTGCAGTGGGCGCATGCGGAGCAGGCCCAACTGGAGTACAGAGGCTGCTGAGGCCATCAGCCCCAGCATTTTCTGAAACCTTTTGAGCGGGACTATCGCGCCGTGGCGGAAGGATTTCACGCCGCGCTGAATATTTAGTACGCGCTCTGGTGACAGGCGTGCTGTCATGGACAGCGAGTCCAACACGGTTCCCAGAAAGGAAATTTTCTGACTGGGAGACAGTGAGCTCTTCGCCCAATTGACTGTGAGGCCCAGCTTCTCGAGGTGCTCGAGTAATGCGGCCCTGTGTTCTATGAGCTCCGATCGCGATCGAGCTAGAATCAGCCAATCGTCCAAGTAGTTCAGGACTCGCATGCCCTGAAGTCTCAGGGGTGCGAGCGCCGCGTCCATGCACTTCGTAAATGTACGAGGTGCTAGGGACAGGCCGAACGGCAGGACTGTGTATTGATATGCCTGGCCCTCGAAGGCAAATCTCAAGAATCGCCTGTGATGGGACGCTATTTGTATTTGGAAATAGGCGTCTTTCAGATCTATCGACACAAACCAGTCCCCGTAGCGCACCTGCGCGAGGATTTTCCTGGTCGTAAGCATTCTGAACTGGCGTTTCACAAGCACTCTGTTCAGCTGTCGTAGATCTAAAATGGGTCTGAGACCCCCATCCTTTTTCGGTACCAGAAAATATCTGCTGTATAGGCCCCCTTCGCTCTGAGCCTGAGATAAAGGTTCTATAGCCCCTTTGCTCAGTAGTTTCGCTATTTCGGCACGAAGTAGATGAGATACTTTGTTTTTCACCGTAGTTTCGACGCGCGCCGTGCGAATTGTAGCGAGTAGCCTCTCTTTGTAGTGTTCAGCACCCATTCTGATACCCCGGGAAGCTTTGACCACGCATCTGCGTGAATAGCTAGAGGCAGAATGAAATCCGGGCTCTGGCCGCGACAAAACGGCAGCTCGAGAGCCCGTGCATACTGGGAACACAACACCGTGTTTACAGCGTTCGAGGCGGGGGGCGCGCTGATCACAGCGGGCGACCTGGCCGCGCTCAGCTTCTTTATGGCAGATTGTGCATAAAAAGCGAGCGGGGAAGATCCCGTGGGAATCGGCGTGTCTGTGAGAAAATGTGGGCGCGGGGCTGCGGGCACATTTAATACACTGAAAACACTGTCGTTCATGGCCGACTGAATGTGTGTTGGTTTCGTTTTTACAGAAACCATGGGACACGCAGCATGTAGTGTGAGCGGGCATGGTGACATGGGCGCTTGCACTACATTGTTTGCACAATCGACCGGAGTCGATTTTATTTGTGCTAGCCCTGCACCGTGGCGGGCTGTGTTTGTGTGTGGGAATGGGCACTGGGTGGGCATTCTTACAACACTCAACACCTTCGGCCGTGGCCGGAACACCAGAAAATGCACTCTTTATTGGATTTATCTGGGTAGCCGTAAGAACGGCTTTTGTGCGCAGGCAAACGGGCTGTGACACCGGCTGACTCTCTGCGAAATACACTGGGACAGTCGCGATGTTTGGAACTGACCGAGCGAGAAGTTTCAGTGAAAATCCGGCCGCAGCGGGATTTGAACACCGTCGTTTTCCTAGAATGGCTAGGAAGATTTTGAGGCCTCGGGCTTGATCTCAATCCTCGGCCGGGGCCCGCGCTGAGGGGGGCGGCGTCCAGCAGAGCGAGAGCGCGGTCTTTGGTCTCGGGCGTGGCGGCGCTGTGAAGCGGCGGCGGCGGGCGGTGCAGGCTGCGGCTGAGAGCTGCGAGCAGGCGGCGGTTTAGAGCGACCTGCAGCGGAGCTCGAGCGCTTCGGAAGGAAGTGCTTCATGGCCTGCGAAGTTTTTTGTACCTCCATGAATCTGTCCGCGAAGTCTGTGACGGCAGATCCGAAAAGGCCCGCTTGGGAAATGGGCGCGTCGAGGAAAACAGAGCGCTCGGCTTCCGTCATCTCGGACAGCGTCAACCATAAGTGTCTCTCAGCCACGGTGAGAGAGGCCATGTTTCGTCCTATGGCCTGTGCAGCGGCTTTAGTAGCGCGAAGAGCGAGGTCTGTAGCGCTTCTCAGGTCCGCCACGCAGATCGCTCCGGGTCCTTCCTCGTCCAGTTTAAGGAGAAGGTCGGCCTGGAAAATCTGCAGGATAGCCATAGTGTGCAGCGCTGAAACTGCTTGCCCGGCGGCGGTGTAAGCGCGACCGTGCATGGATGACGTCACTCGGCAGGCTTTAGAAGGAAGCGTCGTGTGCGCGCGCCGTCCAGCGGAGGGCGGGCAGAGATGAGACGCTACAGCTGGTTCCACAGGAGGAACAGAAAGGTATCCTCTTTCCTTCGCGCCATCCACAGAGGAGAAGGCAGCAGAAGCAGAGGTACGCAGCCTGGCGGAGAAGGGGGCGTTCCACGATTTCGTCACTTCCTCGTGAAGTTCCGGGAGGAAGGGCGCGGGCCGCGATTTCGTCGGAGCCTCGTCATTTCCGAGAAAGCGTCCGTCCATTCTGTTGCGCGGCGGCTGCGCGGGCGCCTCCCAATCGAGGCCGATGCTTTCAACGGCCTGAGAGAGCAGACGCATCAGCTCAGTCTCAATGCCGGCTCTCTTACCAGTGGTCTGGCGGGAAACGCTAGCGGAGGGGAGATCCACAGAGCTCGCCCAATCCTCACTATCTGACGCCAGAAGAGAACACGCCTCGGAGGGTTCGTCAAGCTCGTGGATGGACGCGGCGGCAGGCGGCGGCCGTTGTCCGTCAGTGAGCGACTCGAGCGAAGCCGGCGAAGCTGGCGGGCGAACCGGCGAGCTTTGGCGGGCTGGAGAAAGCTCGGGAGCGCGCTGGGCGCGGCGCTTCTTGCGGCGCGGCACCACGGCGGGCTGCGGTGAAGGCTCGGAGAATGATGCCAGGCGCGTCCTCAGAGTCACCATGGACAAAAGCTCGCAATGAGGGCATCCGCCGTCAGCGAGCGCGATAGCCGCGTGATCCTCACCCAGGCAGGAAACACAGATGACGTGTCGGTCTCCATCGCTGAGCGGGGCGCGGCACGAGCCACAGGAAGGCATCTTTAAAAAGACGCTGCTCTTTTGAGAGAGAAGTGTAAGTCGCGTCAAGTAAGCGAACAAACACTTCTCAACAGAGAAATACACAGAGTGTTGAAATGATATATAACGCCGGAAAGCGCAGCAGGTACGGCAGTTGAAGGCGGCGAGGCCAGCGACTCCAGAGCTCGTCCCGCTGAAAAGCTTGCTTCGACGGCGCGGCTTCTCACTCCGGATCCAGCGATGCGTGTGCTTCGCTGAAGAGGTAAAAATCAGCTTGTATCAGCCTAACGAGCATATTTATAGGGCGAGACCACGCCCCTTCCGGCGGGACGTGACGATATGGGCGCGAATTGCCCCCATTGGTCATTACGTCACGCAGAGTCTCTCTCGATAGGCTGCTGCATTTGCTGCAGAGCAACCAATAGGCGCGCGAGCTGTTTCGCCTATGTTTGCTTGCTGCTGCAAAGCGTTTTACATTAATAAAAAATTAAGGATAATTTTTGGCTTCAATATCTCGCGGAAAAGAGTTTTTCCCCTAGCGTAAGCTATTACGCAGTACGAGAGATACTCTCGTAAGAGAACCATAGTTAAACCATGGTTACTACAAAAAGACCATGGTTAAACCACGGTTATTGTAGTAAAACCATGGTTAATTTGTAGTTACTATGGTTTTACTGCAAAAACCATAGTTAAACTATGGTTCATTTTGTAGTTACTATGGTTTTTCTACAAAAACCGTAGTTAAACCATGGTTACTACAAAAAAACCATAGTTACAACAAAAAAACCATGGTTAATTTTCGTAAGGGGTATGTGTGTATGCTTGTCAAATATTTGTCAAACATTTAGTTAAAGATTAGAACGTCTTTGACAATAAAATTGTGTTTAATGTGTTTCAGTACAGGACGCCGGGATATCAGAAATACGTCGGTTAAAAATAGTAAAAAAAAAAAAAAGTCAGTTCACCAAAATGAACCATTCCAAAGAACCGAATCAGAGAATGAATCGGACCTTCCAGATCTTTCAAATCTTTTCAACTGGCTAGCTAGAATGTTTTTTTTTTTAAGAAACGACAATTCTCCTCTGCCACCTGTTGGTGGTGAAGAAGAACATTTACAGCACCTAATACCATTTAAAACTACCGGTATATCACTTACTAAAAAGAGTAGTTGCGCACTAGCCTTATATAGGCCTATGTAATTATATTCGTATATGCATGGTTTAGTCAATATAGTTATATATATATATATATATATATATATATATATATATTGCTTTGCTTGCACGCTTGCCTCATAGTTTAATGCTCAGAGCGTCACCGATCAACTGGTGCTCGTGCACGCCAGCATCTGCCCCAGCTCTCGTGTCCTGTCAGCAGCAGGTTAAAAAACGCTCTCATATAACTCTTATATATGTATTTATATTCGTATATGCACAAGTGTGCACAAATATAGTCCCATTTTTGTTGTTGCTTTGCTTACATGCGCCTGTCACAGATTTCATAACAGAACGTCCCCGATCTGCCGGTGCTCGTACACGCCAGCATCTGCCTCAGCTCTCAAGTCTTGCAAGCAGCAGGTAAGAAACGCACTTACATCTGTGTTACTGACGTTGTTTTGGGATACTGTCATTAAACGTAAAGTCTGTTTACACATAGACTGATCAGTAGAGATCTGCGACAGTTTATATAAGTAAAAACCCGCAGATGTGTTTTGGTTTTGTCCTTTAGTTTGCCGTTGCTAACATGACAGCTAAGTTAGTCATGCCAACAAGTACTAACAATCTCTTAAACTACCACAGGCTGCTCAAAATAACTCGATATGTACGGATAAAGTGAAGCAGAAGTCAAGGCTTATATTCCAAACGTTTTCCTAAAATTGTGTTTTGACATTTATATATAAAAAAAAAGGGCTGTAATGCGGCTAATTATGTTAGCATATTTGAATGAGCATGATTTCATGTAATTTTCTGCAGCGTCTTCATCATAAAGTAAAGTCATTATCATCATCAGACAGCAGTATATGATCAGACTTGATGATGATCTTTTTTTATTTTAAGACTGGGATTTTGTTTTGAATAACATGTTGATTTTGACCTTGGAGCATACGCATAGTTCACATAGGCTGGATTCAGGTAAGTTACAGTATGTAACTGTTAGCCTACCCTTTTCACAGACTGTGATGACGCGTTTTAACGGTCAACAACATGTGAAATGTGAAAATGGTCAAATTACCAAGATGTACCAAGTATCTGCTGATTTTTGGACCATAAGCGTTTCACTTTCCACATAATGGCATAATGCAATGAGACATTTATTGCACCTTCTGCCCAATTGGAGGTGGCCTTTCTTGACAATTTTCAAGGACATTGACAAAGGGGAGGGGAACTTCAATATTGATTAATAAATATATTCAGTTTAGGGCATCTAGTACTGTTATTGACCCCATGGCAAGGTATTAGTACATAATAAGGTTTTATTTGTAATCAGAACACTGGACTTTCTTGAATATTTATGCACCAAATTCTGATGATTATTTGTTTATGCAAATAAGTTTTTCTGTTGATTGCTCAGGCTGGTTTTTAGTGGGGGAAAAAAATAAAAAATGTAGGACGTTAGCGGAGTCGGAGGACTAAGGGGGCAAATATGCTTTTAAATGTAAGTATATTTACATACATTTGTTATAACCGTAGTACATATAAGTAAAGTTTAACGTTTAAATGCCAGTAAAAATTACTACCGTATTGATATTACAAATTATACAAATATATACAAATTACGTTATTGATGGCTAACTGAACCGGACCTGTCATTTAACAATTGCTTGGTTGCCGTCACCGGCATTTCTTTTATAAATAACTAGTTAAGTTGTACAAAGTAATTTAACATGGTTAGCAGAAGAGAATTCTTTTAAAAGTATTTAAAATCGTACTGACCCCAAACTTTTGAACGGTAGTGTACATCACAACTTTTTGATCTTTTTTAATTTTTGCTTTACGCTTTGACCAGCTCAGCCACAGTAACAGCTCATATTAGCCAGCTAAACTTTTACTACCCTGTTAGAAAAAATATATATTTGCATATAGTTTCATGTGGTTCTTCTCCCTCGAATTCAGATTCAAAATGTTTTCACCTCCCGGTTTTGATACTGTTAGCAGCAATCCAAATACACAGTATAAGGCACTGTGAAAATACCCATGCTTAACATTTTGTACGGTCCCAGTTTTTGTTTAATGGAAGTATGGAACCATAAACTTGACATATTGGACAATACAGATGAATTCATAGCGAAGTATGAACCTTCAACCCATTTCTTGCATCTCTCGGTCTTGTTCAGTTTGACACGGAGATGATGAAATGCAAAGTTTGAATAACTTTTTTTACTGCATACATTTTTGGTACAGGATTGCTCTTTCTGTACTGTCAAGTTTAAGGATCAGTTGAAAATTTGATCATATTCAATGCACTGAAAATGACAGAGAATCAGCACTGTATAGACACAATGCTGTAGATACAGACAGGTTAATGAAGCATCATGTCATTTAAGGTGGAATGAAAGGTGTCAATAGCTATAAGTAGCTGGATTAAGCCTTGTGAGGGCATGTGTTAAAAGGTCAATGTCAGCTTGAATCATGGAACAAACACATGTTTGTTTTGACATAAATCAGAATCCATATCTGTGTTTGTTCTTTGACCTTTGTTCACATTTCTCAAAAGACTTTCTCAATCTGCTGGAGGCCCCCATTGCTATACATTTGTATGACTGCTATGACGTAAGATTTTTTTAGATAGGAAAGAAATGCTCATTTATCGGTTATATTAACAAAAATTATATTAACAAAAATTTGCATAAACATGGTAACATTAGGAACTGTATCTAAAATTTATAAGGGGTATATGAATTTTACACTGGAACAAAATGACATTGATTTCTTTTAATTGATATTGTTTGTTGGAATCTGGAATGTACCAATGACAGGGCGACACAGAGGAAAATGCATAATTTAGATCAGTTTATTGTTGAATATCAGGTCCTCTCAATGTAAATGTCAATTTTATCAAATACTTTGTCTATGGCTTTAATCACCATGAAATCAAAATGGAAAAAAAAGTAATATTGCAGTATGTATTATAAATTATTTATCTGTGCACATCATTATTTTTTAAATAATGTGCCTTTGCAAATTTTAATCAAAAATAACTATTTTCTGATGAGATGTTTATGATGACATGAGATCACAGCAATAGCAAACCACAACCATCCAACGATCCACTCAATCCCTGATGCACAAAATCAAGTCCAGACCTAAATTTTTTCTTGTTTGAGAAGCCTTTTCACTCGGATACATCAGAATAATGACTATAGTAGTCAATAAACAATAAGCTTAAGAGAATGTATTTTAACATAAAAGTCTTACATACTTCACCTTTAATTTTATATGCAGGGTTACATTTGAACTTGATCAAGTCTAATGGTGCAACACTTAAATATTTAGCATTTCATAAATTGAAGATTGCAGTCTCCCAGGAGAGACGGTTTCTTCACCATGCCCTGAAATGGGTCTGTCAGATATGAAGATATAAAAATGCTCAGTTTTAGAGGAGCAGGGCCGTGAAACGCACTGTTTTAACCGATTCAGACAAATGCAAGGATTCAGGCAATACAGCATGTCGTTCATCCAGAAGATTCGATTTTTCTTAAAGCGGCAGATTTCTAGAGTTCAGGTGTCTTTGAGCGGATTTCTGTGGCGGCCGAGGACACGCGAGTAAGTTGAAACCAGCTGTAAAGTTTTGTAAAAATTAACTGCTGTTGTTTCCACTGTGCTCTTTCTTTAGCTAACCTGCTGTCATGCTTTCCAGAGCGGTCCCCATGGCTGGGGTCACTGTGCAAAAGATCAGTAAACACATAACCTTCTTTGCCAATGACGTCGATGGGACTCCTACGGCTAGCTTTTCACCTGGTCACCCTAAACCTATATTGGTGTTACTGCCGTGGCTGGGCTCCAGACCGCAAGCCATTGCCAAGTACTGTGAGATTTACTTTCGCACAGGCTTTGATGTACTCGTAGTGGAAAGCGAAGTGAAGCAGTTCTTGTGGCCCCGTTGTGGGTTGGAGTACGGTGGCCATGTGCTGGAATTATTAGAAAGCGAGCGCTTCTCACAGCGCCCCCTACTGGTCCATGCTTTCTCCATAGGGGGATATACGTTTTCTCAAGTGCTTGTTCATGTGGCCAAAGATACCCAGCGTTACCAAGGCCTGAGAAACAGGATCAGGGGTCAAATCTACGACAGCCTGGTCGTAGGATCACTGGACCATATGGCCACCGGTATGTACAGAGATTTATATATAAACCTTTCAGTCTGTACTGCTAACACATAAGACAGGGACACACTCAACGACTAGCTGAAACAGACTGTTTCTAATGACTGCAGCAGATTTTAAACACCGACTGTGAACACCGACTGAAAACAACTGTCTCTGACTCGGCACGTTTGGACATGATCAGTCGTAAGTATCAAATTACATTCATAATCGGCCTTACAGTCGATAAGTGTGTCCCCGGCTTTTGGGGTGGATGGTATGATCAGAATCTTGCATCATGGTATGACTATTTTTATATTACTGTATGTATATGAACATTTTATATTATTTGTGCTGTAAATTCAAGTGGTAATGTTAAACAATTAAACTCTACAGTTCTACAGGAAATCTTCCACTTCCTGATCTGCATTTTCACATTACCCCATTTTTCTTTTTTGTATAATAAATAACATAATAGCTACATAAATGCATGGTATCTATTACAATATTACAAATGTATTACAATTTAAAATAACTGTTTTCTATTTTAATATATTTTAAAATGTCACTTATTCCTGTGATTGTAAAGCTGAAATTTCAGCGTCATTACTTCAGTCTTCAGTGTCACATGATCCTTCAGAAAGCAATATAATATGCTGGTTTGGTGCTCAAGAAACATTTATTATTATTATCAATGCTGAAAACAGTTGTGCTGCTTTACTTTTGTGGAAATTGTGATAAATTATATTGCAGCATTCTATATAGAGAGAACAGTATTTATTTGAAACAGAAATCTTTTGTAACAAAATAAATGTTTTTACTGTCACTTTTGATCAATTTAATGTGAGCCCAAACTTTTGAACGGTAGTGTACCATTATCTGTATGTCAGTGTATTTATCTGTCTACCAACAACTAAAGGTTGAAATACACTACATGACTTTTGCCCCGATTTGCCATCTGGGTTAGTCGGAAGTAGTTGCCAAATGTTTGCGCCAGTCTGCGGATTCTGTGTGTTCGGAGTTGACAGAATTCACAGAAAATCACATACTGTATGATTTTTTAGCTTCAGAGTCAGACTTTGATTCCATCCAGTCAGAGGAGATCAAAACCTGTTTGATATTTTGAGACGATTTTAGAGCACATGCTGTACACATAAATACTGTACATAATACGAGTCGTAATACGCTGACCAGACATTGGAAATCGTGCGAAGTCACAAAGATCGAGAAAAAATGGAGACGACTTATGAGATCGGGTAAAGGCAAATTGTTTGCAATTTAAGTAGTTGTTTGCAGCAGTTTCAGTATTCACACAATGTGGTTACTCACTTTGCTCCCAGGTCGAAAAATCACTGGAGTGTATCGTATCATCCTCAGTCCTGTAGTGTATGATGACCAGCTTTTCTCTCTAACCATTTACAAACTTGGCAAGTGTGTGCTGCCTGCTGTTTTAAAAATCTGTTCAGATTTTAAAAGTCGTGTAGTGTATTCCAGCTTTAATTAACCACGTATCAACGCTCTAGCAACCTTGTAGCTTTTAAACGGCAAAAGTATTCAAACTACACAAGGCCTGAAAAAATTCAGAGAGAATTTTATCCTGATGAACTAGAATTATCAAGTTGTCACTGAAATCTCTTGCTTAATTATTTTGGATTTGCTGTTTGTTTTCCAGGACTTGGTAAAACCATATTTCCCCTGATGGAGGGTCTCGTGAGAACGGCTGGCCTTCTGTACTTCCGTGTCTTTAAACACCAGACGGTTGACTACTTTAACTCGGCGATCAGCATTTTCTGGAGCAATCCTTTGATGGCACCTGCTCTCTTTTTTTACTCTGAGAACGATGCAATGTGCGATTACAAGAACTTGGAGAATAATGTGGAGTTATGGAGGAATCAAGGCCTATCTGTCGAGATCAAGAAGTGGAAAGAGTCAATTCATGCAGGTCATCTGCGCACACATCCTCAGGAATACCTAGCCACCCTAGAGAACTTTGTGATGTCTCTCAACATGGTGCCTCTAAAGGCCAAAATGTGAACTCTGAACTGTCATCACCTGCCTCGTTAAACAGCAGAAATTGCCTGAAGTGCCTGGTTTGACTGTTATATAGACATTACCCTTAGTTTTACGTTGCAGAATTTGATTGTTTCTCAAACCTCTTCAGTCTGTTGAAATAATTATGTGACTACATGTGAAGACCATACCACTGGCATGTTGAGGATGTTTAATACTACATACAAACTATTGATTTGTGACCGATTTGGTTTGGTGCAATACAATGTGAAGCTCATGTACTTCAGACCTCAAAATGATTATCTTGAAATATACAACTGTATATCATTATTTTGCTGTAGATATTTATGATAAACAGTAAAAGGTTTAAGAGACCTTTTACATGTAATGAGTCATAGCTTATATGACAACTTAACATCTATAGAATGTTCATTTGAATACACTGACTGTCCATCTTGGATCATCGATCTGTTTGCTTTAAAGGGAAACAGCCTCTTACAGTTTTCTTTGACTAATAAATTGTTTTCAAATAAAGAAATGACCTAGCTATATAAAATGTGCTACTAGCTATATAAAATCTGAATTAAATGTATAATAAACCATTTGACACAATCCTGGTAAACCTATGCATTGTTGTTTTTCTAGCAAAGACACGAGAATAATATAAAGGTTGTGTTCAAGTATCTATACTGAAAAATACGGTGAATACAAGTAAAGTCAGACACTTAGCTTTTTGTGTTACATATTTCTGGACTTTTTTACTCTGTATAGTGTAATGGAGATATGTACCTATTTAAAATGATATTGTGTGCAGGCTTAAGCCATTTGGCATATTTTAAAGCAACGTCCATGACAAATCATCAAAATGTCCTAGTTTACCTGTATTCACCTTGTTTATCACTGCAATAATGAAGGTTTTTACTTTTTGTTTAAAATCAAATAAATCAAAAATTCCGATTAATAATGTATTTTTTATTGTTAAGTGTAGAAGTCTCACAAAAGGGTTGGGTAAGGTGAAACAATACACAGGCTGCATCCAAAATCGCATACTTCCCTATTATATAGTATAGCTGAAAACCAGTATGTGACAAAAGTTACAAAGTAATTCACAGCATTCAGTCCGGTGAGTTTATGAAGTGTCCAAATGATGGAAACTTTACAATCCCATGAGCCAATGGGAGAGGATTTAGAAATGGCATTGAAGCGATGATTATTATGATATTTAGACCCATTTAACCTAGAGAAGTGGTGTCCAATCCTGCTCCTGGAGTTCAGCTCCAACCCCAATTAAACACACCTGAACCTTAATCAAGGTCGCAGGTGTGTTGAGGCATGTTGGAGCTAAACACTACAGGACAGTGACCCTCCAGGACCAAGTTTAAACACTCCTAAATTAGAGAACTAAAATGTTAGATTTGCAAGTTACCCATCAAATTTTTTCCCTGTAATTTCCAATAACAAAATAACCTCATGACCATTTTCTCTAACAATGTTTTCCTATGTCCCATTAAAAGTCAAATATATGTAAAATAACTCCCTTTGTGCTGCTTCGGCCAGAGGCATGAGTGAATGTTATGCATCTGGAGAAATGATAAAGCCCTTTCAGGCCTGATGATGAATGCAGGAGGTTGTGTGGTTCAGAGATGATCCGCTCCTCATGACCAGAATCCCTCTCAGTCCCACCGGCAACATGGATGACTTCAGCACACGCACCAATGGTGCAGTCAACACGCTGTTTGGAGAGACTTTAACGCGGGTGAGAGAAGCAGCTTTACTTGTTTAAAGTTCTGGTTGGCATGTTTTATTTTTTATATTGAAGGAAAAGTTGTTCCTTAGTTTTAAGTGTTTTTTTTTAGCAGCGGTGAAGAAACATGATTTTTTAAAAGATAGGTTTTAATTGCTTACTTGCTTAAGTCAGACACATGAATCACATGAGCAGGTGTTACATTATGAAGCACAATTAAAGGGATAAAAGAGTATGCACAATATGAACTTGGTTAGGCATATACTGTATGGAAAGATGTAGTAAAAAATAAACTAGTTATATTGACAAATTAAGCGCCTGTATTTTTTCATGTCAACTTTTGTTTTCTTTAAGCACACAGTTCTTAACCTGGCTATAGGTGGACTCGCTTCTCTGTTAGTCCTAGTGAGTATTGGTGACTACACACACACATAAGCTGTTTTATAAGCTGTTTTCCTTGTGGGGACTAAAAAAAATGTCCAGCACATTTTGTATCCACAACGTAGGGTTTAACACAGACAGACACAGATAATTTTCAGTATACGTTTTGGCTATCTAAATCTTACATATGAATTAAAGGGTCCTTTTATTTATTTTTAAATGTTTGTATGGTGTTGGCCCTACATATCTGCAATATGACTGATTACTGATCACTTGCATCCAACTGCAAACTGCTAGTTGCACTCTATTTCTTCCTCTTTTTCAGGTAACTGTCATCAGTTCATTTGTCTTCCCTACTCCTCCTCCAACAGCATTAAATATCTTCTTTGTTGTCTGCATCATCATGATCTGTACCTCTGTATTGGTGCTGGTAAGTTTATACAGTATGTGTGTGTGTATATGTGTATATATATATATATATATATATATATATATATATGTGTGTGTGTGTGTGTGTGTGTGTGTGTGTGTGTGTGTGTGTGTGTATGTATATGTACTACAGCACATACTGTAGTACAAATTAATATAATTTATTAAAAATAAGTTTCTCTGTTTGTTGCAGGTTTTCTGGTATCGCCAAGGTGATCTGGATGCAAAGTTCCGTTGTCTGATTTATTATTCCATTGGTCTCATTATCCTCCTTTGTCTGTGTGCCAATCTGTACTTCCATGATGTTGGAAGATGACATGATTCAGGCACATCACTCATACTGAGCACCTTCTTAATTCTCTCAAGCACAAAAGTTGTAAAATGAATATAAATGGTAGTTTATCTGTCAGAAGGGATAGTTTTGATTGTGTACATAGGTGATCAGATGTTTGTTCAAACATATCAGTTTATTTGAACTGTGTACTTGGTGTTTCTTATGCTGAATATATGTGTTCATTATTTTCTGTTGCTGTCAAGAGTCATGCTAAATGCTGCAGTATTTCAGTAGAGTTACTTGTATAAAATATTGTGATTTTTGTTCTGTGAACAATGCTGGTACTAAAGGACGGATCTCTGACAATGAATAAAATATACACATGTACCATGGAAGTTAAATGTTTTGTGGGCTGGAGACCATGATGACATGAGTCTGGTTTTGCTCTTCAAGAAGACCAACTGTTGAATGATTATGCAAAACCACTATGAACCATAAAACCAAAGTTAGCATGCAATCATACAATTTATACCTACATTTTTGGACTTTTTCAACATTGGGATTTAAAGTAAATAATTATTTGATAGTTTAAGAAAAAGTATATATTTTAGGTGCTGTGAAGTTATTAATTTTAGGTTTTCAACAATTTAATCACCTTTTAGCTGTTAAAATAAATACTAGGGTGTTACAAATATTCCTCATAGGCTAGTCTCAATGAATAGGCTATACGATCATGGAAATAATATGCACAATTATACAATAATTAGAAAATGCCTTTTAAAATCCTTTTAGATGCAGCATACCCCACATAGAACACCATTTTTATTTTCTTTAAAACGACTGCCATCTAGCGGTGGGCAGATAACAAGCGCAAACTATTTTAATTATTAGAAGTAAATGTAAAAGTAACTTTTTGAATATTCATCTTGTTATCCGAGTTTATTACAGATATTTTTATTATTGTATTTATACGGTGTGCGAATTATACAATGAATTTGATGGTCACCATCAAAGTACATAGCTACAACAGGTGAGTATAAATGTAGCCTACTATTTATAGGCTACTCGTTTTGGGTCTAATTAACACATTTGTGACGTCATTTCTAAGACTTCAAACCTGCTCCGTCAAACGACGTTCTATGTAGACGTCGCTATCTGATATGATGGGACGGTCCCGTCATTCCGTTCAGCAAGCGATGGAGCGCACGAGGAAAAACATCGTCCACCACCGAAGGCGTTTTAAACTGAGTTGTACAGCATGGATATGTTGTGTTTTCATCCTGAACGCTTCCACGGGGTCTTCCGCTCAACTGCGTCAGTGTACAGAGGTGAGAGACCATTCCTACTCATGTTTTGCGATACTTACCGTCGTACATTGCGTTTTATGCATTTGTTTAGTTCATGTATCTGTTTTTGCACGTCTGTGTTTTTTTTTAAAAAAACATTCGTGGTTGTTTGGCATACATTTATTTGTACGTTTGGGATCAGTCTCTTTACTGATAGCCTGTATGTGCAGCAATATGTTGTATTATCACACCTTATTATAACCAAAGGAACGGGTGCATCAGGTACACAGATTGAATGGCCGTTTTGTTTACTACATATGTATGAAAAGGGGAAAATTTGGTTAAGAAACATTTAAATGCACAGTGGTAGTAGTTTAATTCGATTTCATCTTTATCATGGAAAAGTAACACTGGCAGGCAGAGCCTTAAATAATGTCTTTAGAAGTTTTTGGAATGGTTCCTCTCATAACCCTGTCATGAGAGAACGGGCTTTTGAAGTTCCTTCATACTAGATATTTGAGGCATTTTAGATCTCACAGTGAAGCTTTTTTTGATATATTGGAGCTTTAAGTTGAATCTTCACTATTGGTTTCTCATTAATCCATAACCATATATCCAAATCTATATTCATCTGTGTGTTGGTGTTCTATCAACAACTTATTTGTGTGACTCTTTTGGTATATTCTGGTAATTTTCTGCAGAGGATTTACAGTATAACCACAACGAGGGTTGTTTTGTTGTCAAAATGTTTTTTAATATGTTTAGTTGTTTTTGTTGGAATAATACTTGGTTTTATCTGAGGCGGAATTTCTTAATTTGGTTTTACAGCATATCTTTTAAAAATACAAAATGTGCATGCTTTATATTGATGTTTATTTGTAATTCTTGGCTTTTTGGTTCCTCCTCATGATGCAGCTATGGTGATTTTTCACAGATGCATGATCATGTGCAATTTTGGCATGTTAATTGTTGGATTTTAATGTTCTTTGTTTTGCAGTGGTGAACAAACTGCATTGCCATAAATATTTACAGTCAGATTAGAGTCATTTAAGATCTCAACAATTTAGGATATCAGTTTATTCGTATGTCATTTGTGTGTTTGATAGCGTACTAATGTATGTTTACTTGAACTTTTCAGCTTAAATATTGATTTAGAAGCTGATATGCTTTTTGTCTAGGTATTGATTGGTGTCAGATTGCTTATTTTGGGATGGGCATCCCATTTTAAATATAGCTCATCTCTGTAATAATGTGTTAGAAGAATCTAGCCAGAGTATGTGTTTTATCTCTTATGATAAATGCTGATAGATGAATAATGTTCCAGTGGAGTGCTAAGCTAAGATGATCTGCCCTGCGTGCCCATCTCAAGAGCCTGGTGATATGATGCTAAGAATAGCTTCCCTCAAACCGCTTTCACCGAGAGCTCAGCAACTCCTCTGGCCTTTGTGCATGGAAAAATGACTGTTAAGATCTTTATTTGTCCCATAAACCAAAAGATTGACTGCAGTTCTTTTCTATTATGCTATGCTTAAATGCATTTATGAAAATGAGAAGGTAATTGTACACAGTTCCCACAAAGACACATTAAACTTGTGTATATGTGGATTTAAGACAAGTTATTTAATAATTGCAAAAGCAGAATTATTTGTATATATCTGTTATCCCATAATGTACATTATTGCTTATAGGGGAATTGCATGCATTGGGAAGTGTGGGGTTTGACATGCACATTTGATTCCTCATTAGACCAGATCTGATTAACCATTAATTGCATAAGCACTGAAATATTACTCTTTTGTGATAAACTGTGGATTAGCACTATAGGCTGATTCTATGCATATGGCTTGTACTAGGGTTTTGTATGGTAATGTGTGTAATATCAGAGACTAGATCCTGTTTTCAGCTGTGTCGGCACTGCCGTATGTTGACCTGCAGGGCATTCTGGGTTTTATTATCAGCTTCCTCCTGATGGCAGCCTTTCCTTCCCAATCACTCACTTGGTGCTAGATGACCTTAAGGAATGTGGTGATAACGAGATGATTCATTGGTTTGGCTGAACAAAATGGTCACATCTTATCAAAAACAATAAATCAGTATATTAATGTGCATTTTCTGTTATAATTGTCACCTTAGCTGGTGAAGATGCAGGGCTAACACTTTTTGGGTTCATTATTAATCTACGAATAGGCCTAGCTTATTTATACTATAGTTTGTCTAAGCTGAGATTCAGCAAAGTATTTTAAAGATTAAAAAAGTAACTTCACTTTCTTGTTTTCTTTCAACCCCATTATTTTGTGTTTTAAGTAGACTCTTGCTGTAAGATGCTGATTATTGTCATTTTTTTTTTATTCATCCCTTCATGGTTCATCATGGTTCTTTCACCAATAATGTCAGTTCGTTCACAAACGTCCCGGTTTGTTCAATTTGTTCAGAAATGAGAAGTCGCAGTTTGTCCAGTTTATTCAGCAACAAGATATTGTCCCAGTTTGTTCATGAACGTGATGTGTTGCAGGTTTGTCATGAAGAATATTTTTTTCTCTTATGTTGTTTGTTTAATTCAGACAGTCTTTCCAACCAATGAAATGCTCCGTCACAGTCTGTGTGCTGAAAAAACGCTTGTACTGTACTGTAAGTCATTGCATACTGTAGATGTGATGAGAATTTGTTCAAACACTTTCAATTTCTTTTCTTAAAATATTAATTCATGAATTAAACGCCAGTGATGCTGATTTGTGGAAAGGAAAGGGTGCAGCCACAGCAGACTCAGGACAGATGACTCATGCATTTGTTAATATCCTCTGCATTGAGTCCACACAATACTCAAGCGTCCATGTGCTTTACTCTTTTACAGTCTAACTTCACACACCCACAAACACAAGCATTGTCAAGATCCTTGTTCAAATTAAACGTGTTGTTTGTTTTCACAGACGGACTACTACTTTCAGTACACGGAGTGTAACAGCACCGGGTCCAGATGGAGGGTGGCCATCCCTCTGAATCCAGGAGAGTGTATGGGACTGCCAGACCCTGTGAAGGGCACCGACTGCAGTAAGTTCACATAGTGTGTTAGTCAGAGAGGAAATTTAATTTATGGGAGGGGTTTTGACTGAGATGGGTCTTTGGGAAATGGACATTTTGTGTTTATTTGGATGTCAATGTGTGTACACACTAATGCGATTCAGTGCATTTGGAATGGCATGAGTGTGTGTGTTTAAATGGTTTTTGTCACCCCTTATCAGCCCAGAGGAATTTCCTCTTGGATAGAATGTTCATTGTCCCTGAATAATGTTTCCCCAAACTTTACAAAGTCCTCTGCCAATGTATTCAGTTTTAGTCGTGTAAAAAGGCATTCTGAAATCAAAATGGACCCTTTTTACTTTATTAATAAATATAACCAATAAAAACTCACAATTTTCAATGAGATCCCTGTGTAAAAAAAAAATGTGTCTCACCCACTACTTAATTTCTCGCTGAATATTTTCTCAATTGGAAATGCAGCTGATTATATGGAAATGAAAAGCTTGGGTTTAATGTCTGTAACAGATTTTGAATTGCATGAAAGGTAATTTATTGTAAATTGATAATCACTCTGCAGTTGATATGCAACTATATGATATTAGTTAATTTTCCAGAGTAATATTTCTTTTTATTAATTTATTTTTGTTTGTTTGTTTAAAATGGCCAAAGATGCTGTCACCGTGGTAAAACAAACAAACAAACAAAAAAAAAAGCAAACTTTATTTCAATAGCCAAAGAATCTCCCATGGAGGTAAAAAAAAACAAGCTGATTTTATTTATTTATTCTTTGTGTTTTATATTTTATTGTGTTCATCAAATGTCTGGATATTTGATAATTTTACAGCCTAACTGATTTTAGATCTAAATGAATTGCCATGGTACACTTGCCCTACCCAATGCTTGGATTTGGTGATCGCTCTGATCAATTTATTTTTCCAGTGACATCTCATTAAACCGTATTGTACATTTGTTTACATCCTTGTTGGTCAGCATTCTCGTGCAAGGCGGGGGAGTTTCTAGAGATGTCTGCTCAGGAGTGCATAAAGTGTGCGGCTGGCACTTACTCCCTGGGCAGCGGCCTACGTTTCGATGAGTGGGACAAAATCCCTCCTGGATTCAGCAGCCTAGCAACCTCCCCTAATGACTCACCCAACCGACAGCATGCATCCACCTGCAAGAGGCGAGTTACTTTGGGGGTCTTCAAAACAATCTTTTATAAATTAATGACTTCAATTTTTTTTTTCGTTGTAGTATATTTCTTATTGAAGCAGAAATTCAGAGTGGAACATATTGAAATGCTTTTCTTTCTTTCTTTACTTTTTCTTAATTTCTTTTTGCTTTCTTTTTTCCTCACTTTATTTTGATTTTCTCCACATAAACAAACTACATCACACAATTTCAGATACCATTGAAATATCACATTTATGTATTTATAGTCCTTAAAAAATTAAAGAATTCCATCTCTCTTTTAAGTAAAATGGACCATGGAGCAAACAGAGACAGAACAAGGTTAATTATATGTTAAGAAATAATAAAAAGGAGATATACAATTTTTGCTTTCTATATTTGGTGTGTTTAAAAGGTATTGAGAAGAATGCATTATCTTCATTGGTTTTATCTTCACAAATAGTTAGTCAGATGTGTCTAAAATGACTGTTCCCAATCAAATTTCAAATTTTTTGGTTCTCATTAAAGCACTTGATTTTTGCCCTTTTTTATTTATTTAATATTAGATCAGCACACGTTCAGATTAAAGCATACACCAATACTTATTTGTGCAAGCATGCATACACTTCCAGAGAGATGAAACAATTCAAGTATTAAACAGTCTTTTTTTTTTTTATCCTGTTGCATCTGAAGACTATAGTCACCATAGTGTGTGTGCCTTGTGTATTTGTATGCTTTTAGTGCAAAGTGGGTTGCTCAGGGCTCATATCTGGAGTCCAACAGGGATGAGTGTACTGTGTCTCTGATCTACACTGTTCACTTAAAGAAGCCAGGGTCAGTGTCCTTTGACTACCAGTATGTGGATAACAGCATCATCTTTGAATTCGTTGTAAGTCTGGATTCCATTACTACTGTGGAGAAATGTTTGTTTGAAAGATATTTTAAGACATCAAATTTTTTTTTTGGACAGATTCAGAACGACCAGTGTCAAGAGATGGATCTGGATTCAAATAAAAAATGGATCAAATTGACTACTCATGGAGAGTGGGGAACACATAGTGTAAGTCAGAAACTCATCCCAACTTTTTTGCCAGCTGAACCTTTTTGACCTAATATATTTACTTGGAAGTACACCTGCGATTTAAGTTAACAAGTTAGGTCAATAATAAAATTATGTCATATATATATATATATATGTACAGTATAAACACTTAAGTTCACGGTTCTCTAATGTTGGTTAATGGTCACATGACATGCAGGTAAACAAATAAAGTTTTTTTTTTTTTTTTCAGTAAATGTTTTATTTTGATTTGTTTTCATTTTTAAAATTTAATTAAAAAAAAGAAAAAATATTTAATTACTTAAAGCTGCATTCCGTAACTTTTTTTGTTAAAAATTATCCAAAATAAATTTGAGCAAGTACATAACCAGCCAGTGTTCAAAACTATCTGCTTGCCTTAGCTCGATTCAAAACGGTAAGCTTGTAATAAGGTTTTTAATTCCAGTGGTACAGGATGATTTCTGCGGGAAATTCAAACATGTCTTTGCGTCATTACGTCACATCTGTACACATAAAGAAGGTGTCTATTGCGTGTGAGGATGTTGGAGGTGGAGATTTATAGCCTTTTCTCACAGCACTTGATATAATTAAACTTATTAATTTGATGGCGGATCCCGAAAGGTTCAAACGACAATCACCAGTGACAACTGGAGATTCACCCATTGTAAAATGCAAAAGACTTCGGACTTCGGAGTGGCTACAGAAAAAAAGAGACTGCAACCGGGCCCATGCAAAACCCAGGATAAATATCTGAAGGGCATTAAATGGGGTCACGCAATGTTGATGTTGTTAACATTAACAATTTGAGAACAAAGTATAATTTACACGGTTTGACATGATATGATAAGCTAGCGTTAGATTTAATCAGCGCGATTTACTGCAATGCTTTTTTCCCCTTAGTTGGTCAGAACAAAAGTGGATGTTACTTGTTCAGATTACATTTTTTTCTGGTGAAAATTCTTATGTTGGTCATACTTCCAAAAAGTAGAATTTGTAATTCCGAATGCCAGTATCCACACCGGCGCGGTGACTGACAGCCGCACATTCTCCTCAAAATGTTGGATTCATCTGCGCAGTGCCGTGCCGAGGCACAACCCACGTACAGTTATTCGCGGAATTATCAACTGCAATTGCAGATTTCGAACAGAGATGGCAACAAAGAGGAAAAACTACGGACTGCAGCTTTAATAACTTTCATTAAACTCACAAACCCCCTGTAGTTCCATCATGAACTCCAGTGAAACCCTGACATAATATAACAAACATTATTTTTACTACATATAATCCACTTCATTTTGTTAACAAAGAATGAAATATATGTTCTTTCTCTTTGTATTTTTATATCTATATGGTACCTAAGATTATCCTATTCAAATCAATTTAATAAATTAATTGGGTCAAAAGTCATCAAAAAGTAGTTTGATTAGATTACCTTAAATGTGTAATGGATTACGTTACTAACCACAATTTAACGATGTAATTTGGAATCGTTAAATGTGTAATGGATTACGTTACTAACTACAATTTAACGATGTAATTTGGAATCGATACCGGATTACCAAGTATTAAACACAAAGCAGAATTTTCAGCATCATTACTCCAGTCTTCAGTGTCACATGATCCTTCAGAAAGCATTCTAAAATGCTGATTTGGTGCTCAAGACATATTTATTATTATCAATATACAATATATGTATTTTGTCAAAACTGTATTGAATTGTTTCATAATTCTTTGATGAATATAAAGTTTAAAAGAACAGCATGTATTTGAAATGGAAGTCTTTTGTAACAATGTAAAAGTCTGTCATTTTCATTTCATCAATTTAATGTATCCTTGCTGAATGAAAGTGTTAATTTCTAAATAAAAAGTTTACATTATTGTACACACAGTAGTAATTTTCAGTCTGCAATTCTGTTTATCATTGCTCAAAAACAATATATAATGCCCAATGCCCAAATAAGCCATCTTTACTTTATTCGAGTAATATCTATATATCATCTTCCTCATATGATCAGGTTAACCTGAATTCTGGCACTAATATCCTGTACTGGAGAACTACTAGAGTCACACTCGGCTCTAAAGCAGTCAAACCAATATTCCTGAAGAACATACGGATAGAAGGTGAGGGTGCATTACCTACAAGTGCATGTTTTTCCATTTTAATTTGAAAAATGCTCCTCATTGAAAGATTGTATGACGTGATTGTATATTTTTTCTCTCTCAGGTGTGGCGTACACCTCAGAGTGTTTTCCATGTAAGCCTGGGACTTTCAGTCGCACCCCAGGCTCCTCCTCCTGTGCGCCCTGTCCACGGGACACATACTCTGGCCGAGGGGCCAGCTCCTGCACACCTTGCAACACAAAAACACACTACGCCTGTAAGTGCACACAGGCATTTAAATACCATAAAGGCTGGTTTCTAGAAAATGCAGATATATGTGGTTGTAGTAGGACTTTAAAAAAAACACATAAAATGAAATAATAATTGTGCATATGTGAATGTGTGTTATACACTGTATATTCAAACAATTATTTATTTTAATTTATGTATTTTTTAAGTTTTTTTAAAAGTAATTGTTTTAAAATAAACAGTAAATCCTTTACTAAAGAAGATAAAATACATTAAAGCATACAATATTTTGTATGCACATATATTTATACAGGGAATGAGCCATTTGATTTTTAAAGGAATAGTACAACCAGAAATTTGAATTCTGATAATATTTATTTACCATCATATCATTTGAAATTCATATCAATGTTTTGCTTCTGCTAACACAAAAGCATATTTAGACAAAATTACCTTCCTGTTTATTTTACTTGTCTAAAATACATTAAAATATTTAATTAATTCTGTTTGCATTAAAAATATTTATTGAATTGAAATCAAATTCTTTATTGAATGAAATGAAATTCTGAATATCCAAAAATCACTTTTGAATTAAACAACATGAATTGTAAATCGAATATGTTAGCTACCAACCCAAAGATTCACATAGCTAATGTGGACTGAGTAATAACCCCGGAATGAGGAAAAACTCTGAAACATAATCAGTCCAGTATAACATCTTCTTCCTCCACACTTATTGCACCCTCAAACATGCTCTCTCTCTCAAACATCATATTAACTCTTTTTTTATTAAATATTAATTTATTTTATTTTATTTTTTATTAACTCTTTGAATGGTTTTGCTTGTGTTAAGGCCCGTTCACACTAATAAGGATAACTATATTAGTATCCACACCAGCGGACAATATTATGTTTATTCTAAGTGGGCATTGCAGCTTTGTTGTCTGCCACTTTAAATGCTCGAGCTGAAAAAAAAAAAAACATTCTGAAAGTTATGTCAACGATATTGTTTCTCTGTGCCGTTATCATTATAGTTGTGGTTTGGACTATTCTTTTATATTTAGAACTATATATTTATTGTTATCTTTATAATTCTCGTCCTTGGTGTAATGTGAGATATGATTCTTCTGTATCTTTAACAGCAGAAGGTTCTGCCATGTGCAAAAGTAAACCTCCATGCTCAAAGAAAGACTACATCCAGACCTACAGCACCTGTGATAAGGATGGAAAGGTACACACACACACACACACACACACAGGCACAGCGGGGTAAAAGGCGCATTTGACTTTATTCTAAAATTCTGCTCAGCACTTTTCTCAACCATTCTTGTGGAAATTTGGCTGATCCTTGCCGTGATCGCGGACAGCAATGCAAAGTTGATTGTGCGCTAATTTTATCTAATATTAAAAAAAAAAAATTAATTTGTAAATTTATAGAGCAAATGAGAATCGATAAAATTGACTGTATTTTAAGACTAAAGTCTTGTTAATGATTTTCATTTTTGTTCAAGGTGATTAAAGCAACAATTTTTCAATAATGGAAGAATATGTAAAAGTATGGTATTTGGGGTAAAAGGCACAATAATTACCATGATCATAAATAGCTCTTTATCATCAGAATCTAACCTGTCTAAATCATATGATATTTTCCATTTGCTGAGATATCAAGTTGGGTGTCCAACAGAGATGATCACCATTTATGATGAAACCATCATTAAAAATATGATATTAATTATATCATATAATAAAATATAATATTTATTGTTATTACTGTAAAGCTTTATTAAATTATTGGCTCTCATTCAATGCTTTCAGAATCTTTAATTTTTGAAATAATTTTTTTCTAGATTTTTAAAATGAACATTTTACTGACAGTATATTTATTGAACAAAAATTAATTAATTTATCAAAATAAACTGAAAATAGTACAAACTTTGCTCAAGTGATTGTTTTTGAACAAGTATTAACTAAGACATTTATTAAAAACACATTATTTAAGCTAAAGCATATGCGTAAATACTTTGTGCCTTTTGCCCCGTGCAGGTGAGTCTTTTACCCCGTGTGTGGGGTAAAGGGCCCACCTTGCCACCTCACACATTTATGATTTATTTTTACACAAAATCTGTTGCTCAATCAATGTTAAAAAAAAACATTTTTTTTTACACTATGGGTGTAGTGAAAAGCACATCTTCCTTAAGGTGTACCACACACTCACATACACATGCACAAAACAACTATCAGTGTAATGCATTGAAATTAATATTTTCTTAATATTTATAATTGAATACATAAATGCTGCTGTCTCTCTCATAGACTCGGGTCCTGTATAAATGGCTAGAGCCTCGGATTTGTTTGGAGGCTGCTGCAGGTGCAGTAAAACTGCCACCTTCTGGTCAGCGTAAGCCGTGTCCACCCTGTAATCCCGGTTTCTATAACAACCACACTGCCACCTGTTCTCCCTGCCCACCCGGGACATACTCTGATGGAGTCAAAGGTGATCAATCGTCCAAACATCTTAAGAAGGACATATGAAACACGATCAATTCAAAAGCATGCACATCATTTTAATTACATAGCCAAAGATATTAAACATGGATTGTGTGGCATCTGTAGCATGCCAGTCTTGTCCAGCTGGCACGGAGCCTGTCCTCGGGTATGAGTACAAGTGGTGGAACGTGCTGCCTGCCAACATGAAGTCATCCTGCTTCAACGTGGCCAACAACAATTGCGATGGCTTGAATGGTGAGAGATTACACAAGAACGATGTGGTATATGTTACAGCATATGGTTGTAATGCTTATTTTTGCTGCTAGATGTCGCTGTTGCGCCACTGATAAATACAAATTGACTTTTCTGTACATTCTAGTTGTCCTTAACATTTGTGCATAATACCTTCATATCTTTTTTCTACTTTTTGTGTTTTTTAGGTTGGGAAGTAGCGGGGGATCACTTACAATCAGGATCAGGTCGTTCGGATAATGATTATCTCATATTAACTCTCAGAGTGCCTGGATTCAAGTGAGTCTTCAAGTAGACTACTTGTCCTCCTACTCGCAGCTACACTATTCAAGTGCCGCCCACAGCATGTTATGTTTATTATAGCTCATTAAACACTTCTATGGTCAGCATGGTTAAACAGTGTACCTCTGTTGATTATTACAAGACGTGTTTCCTTACATAACCTCTGCTCTCTGTGTAATAATGAGTCTGTATTGTTCCTATCAGGTTGCCCGTGTCTGTTCAAGGAACATCTGGCAGTGAGTACGGACGGATCACTTTTGAGTTTCAAACTAGCTGTTCAGCTGACTGTGAGTTTTACTTTATGACGGTAAGTGTGATTGTCAAGTCAAGTCAAATATATTTATATAGCGCTTTTCACAATACAGATTGTATCAAAGCTGCTTCACAGTATCAATCAAAACAACTTAACGATGTTTGTTTATTACTGGAAAAAAGACATCCAAGTTTGGTAGAGCTGATCAATGGTATGATTGGTTCATTAATTTGAATATCCCCAACTGAGCAAGCCAAAGGCAACAGTGGCAAGGAACCGAAAAACTCCATCCAGTGACCTAATGGTGTCCTAACACCCCATCAGATGACCCAATGGAGAAAAAACCTTGGGAGAACCCAGGCTCAGTCGGGGGCCAGTTCTCCTCTGGCGTTTATGAACTAGACCATTTTAATGTGCATTTAAAACAATTTACATCTAAAGAATGGTAATTTTGACATCTACACACTTTCATAGTGTTTTGTAATACTTGGTATGAAATGAAGTCTTATGATGCTGTACAACCTGAATCAAACAAAACTAAATTTTAAAATATTAAGGTTTTTTATTACATTTAAATTTCTTTTATTTCAATTAAATTATTGCATATTATATGTACATTTTATTTATTTATTTAGCATACGTTTTTATCCTAAGGCGACTTACAAATGAGAATTGCAACAAGTGAGCTTAAAGAGGCAATAATCACGCAAATTGCTAATAATACAAGGTTAGTTTGTATTGTTGTCCTGAATAGTACAAGCTAGAACAAGGAAAGTTTACAAAAATCTTAATTCCATAACAAAATTGTATTTCCCCCCACACATTTACCCTTTTTGCCCAAAAAATTTTGGTAAAATATGCATAAAATTAGGTTTAGGTTCAAATTGTAACAGCTTAGATTAATTATTGGTATTTTGCTATAAATAATTATGTACAATTGATTACAATTTCTCACAAATCTGGCTAGAATATGTTTAACATGTATGCAACAAAAAATACTTGTAACACTTTACAATAATGTTTCACTTGTTAACATTAGTTAACTACATGTACAACCAATGAACAATACTTCTACAGCATTTATTAATCTTAGTTAATGTTGATTTAATTTTAAGATCAAAAGTTGAATCTGTTATAATTTTGCACTTTGAACTAACATGACATATTTTTTATTAACAAAGGTTATAAATACTGTAAGAATATATTTAATTTTTAGTTCATGTAGGTTAATGTATTAACTAATGCTGACAAATGATACCTCATTGTAAAGTGTTACCAAAATACTTTGTGCATCTTTTTCTTTTTCCTTTTTGAAGTGTAATTGAGTTTGTTGTCGTTCCAGGATGTGAAAAAAAGAAGCACAAATGTAGTTGAATCATGGGATGGGAGTAAAACCAAACAGAGTTACACATACATCATGACTGAAAACTCTACTTTTGCGTTTACCTGGGCTTTCCAACGCACCAGTCAGGCTAGTGATGTCAGTACAAATGCTTATACACGCAGTGATAAAAAAATGTTCATGTGTTTATAGAATGACTATAGCCATAATGGTCCTTGTCACTGTCCATCAGGTGCGTCGGTATGCAAATGACATAGTGAAGATTTACTCTGTGTCTGTCACCAATGCCGTGGACGGGGTGGCGTCAGCGTGCCGTGCGTGTGCCCTGAAGTCGAAGCAGGCTGGCTCCTCCTGTGTGCCATGTCCAGCTGGACACTACATTGATAAAAAGACCAACCAGTGTCAAAAGTGCCCTCCCAACACCGTCCTGTCTGGGGACAACATCTACGGCAAAGAAACGTGCCAGCCGTGTGGGCCAGGCAGCAAAAGCAACAAGGTATTACAGTTTTTTATTATTTTTTTTTTATTATATTTTTTTTTCTCCCTATATATGCATTTGGTAACAATTTATTTAAAATAATGTATTTAAAATAATTTAATTAATGTTAAATTAATCGTTTACTTAACATTTTTTTATTTAATTTTATTTCCAATAAATAAAGGTTGTGTTTTTCATTCCAATTGGTTAAATACATTTTAAAAGTGTTTTGTGAATAATAATAATAATAATAATAATAACTATAATTATTTATTAATAATAAAAAGTGTTTGACGGTTCTCTCTTGAATGTTTAAATTATAGGAGCACAGTGTGTGTTTCAGCGACTGTTTGTTCAAATACACTCACCAGAATCAGATTCTTCAGTATGACTTCAGTGCTCTGACGTCGGCTGGGTCCATCATGAGTGGGCCTAGCTTCACTGCGAAAGGCACAAAATACTACCACCTCTTCAATATCAGCCTGTGTGGAGCTGAGGTACAATACACACACCTGAAATGAGTGGAAATAACATCACAAAATATTATTTATTCCATCATCTGTCTTTTGTCAGGGTCACAAGGCTGCAGTCTGCAGAGATAATATCACAGATCTGCCTAATGAGGATGCTAAAGGTGGTCAGCTGGGCAGTTCAGTGGAGGCTTTACTCTGTCAGTCAACAATTATTCCTTCAGATGGGCGGAGCTTACGAACAGCCCTTTCCTCTCAGTCCATTAGCCTGGTTGACACTTTTCAGGGTGAGAGAAATAATAATAAAAACAAATTGTTGACTTTTTGATAGTGTAGCTGATGTGATGTGCATGTCCATATTTCATTAATTTGAAATGCTTACTAATAGGGATGCCAAAATTAATGTTGTATCTTATTAAAATCAATTCATGTTTAACAGACTTTCCATTATCAGTAAATAATGGAGAAAAGATTATATTATATTATATTACCAATATAAAATTATATTATAAATTAAATCCTGGTGGGACTTTTAACTAAAGTAAAGTCATTTGCAGTTTAATCACCAAAGCTCAATAATATTAATTACGAGCAAACACATTGTCAGCGCTGCTAACGTAAACGAGGAGACAACTTGGGGACTGTGGCAACTATAAAACATCTTGATGCATTATTTATTTATTTCATTTAGTCTTTACTATCTGAGTGCATTATACACCTGTGATTATATTATGAAAGGATAATTATGCAAAAAAATTTGTGTATTTAAAAAACGGGATAAAATACAGTTTTCACACACTTTTGTGCATAAGTAATCATGTTATACCCCAACACTCCTGTCAGGAAACAATATATGATGTAATATTTTATGTTTATATTTTTATGTAATAAATAAATGGGAAAGTATTATTTTATTAAAAATATTTTGGTAACTATAATATAATATCTGAACTGGTTAGGTTTGTCGAGTGTCACGTTTGACTGCATGTTAGAAATATGGCTAAGTCAAAAGAATGGTCCTAAAAATTGACAAGATCTCATCGCCCCCTCACAAACAAGGAACAGGATACAAAAAGATAGCGAAGGGACTAAATGTTTCTAGAGACACCGTTGGAAGCATAGTTAGCAAGTTCAAAGTTAAAGGAAAAGTGGTTATACTAGCTGGAAGGGGCAGAAAAAGGAAGATGTCAATGGCTGCTACCAGATTTCTGAGAAGGCAGTTTTTAGAAAAACCCACAAGTGACTTCAAAAGACCTGCAGCAAGACTTGGTGGCCACAGGCGCTGAGGTTTCAGCTTGCAGCACCGTAAGGCTCATACTAAACGCACACCAGAACTCCAAGGCGCACACAACTACTGACCCAAAAGCACAAAAAAAGTCGGCTCCAATTTGCTCAAAATCATATAAATAAGCCACAGAAGTTTTGGGATTCTGTTCGGTGTAGCGATGAAACAAAACTAGAACTTTTCAGCCCTATGGATCAGCGGTATGTCTGGAGGAAGAAGAATGAAGCATATGCTGAAAAGAACACTCTGCCACAGTTAAGCATGGTGATGCTCTGGGGCTGCTTTACATCCTCTGGTACTGGAAACCTGCAGTGGAAGGCAAGATGGATTCATTGAAGTATCTGGAAATCCTAGGAGAAAACATCATGCCATCAGTGAGGAAGCTGAAGCTTGAAGCTTGGACCTTGGTCACTGGAGTTTCCAACAGGACTATGATCCCAAGCATACCTCCAGTTCCACCAAGGCTTTGATGGTCACTGTAGAATCTTCCAGGACTTCTTCTGCAACACAGTCATCTGGCTTGAATCCCATAGAAAATCTCTGGTGGTTTGATTTGATTTGAAGAAGGCGGTTGCAACATGCAAACCCAAGAATATTACTGAACTGGAGGCCATTATGAGGAATGGGCTAAGATTCCTCAGAAACGCTGCCAGAAGCTGGTGCCTGGTTATACATCTCATTTGCAGCAGGTCATAACAGTGAAAGAATGTTCTACTAAGTACTAAAGATGCTTGCCATGAAGGGGTTGAATCATTAAAAGTCGCATTTTCAGTTGAATTTGGGGAATTGCCTCAAAAGTAATTGAAATAGCTCAACACAACAAATGTTTCATTGCAAACAGCTGAAAGTCTGTACGTTTTGCCAATAAACCTGATTTGCAATGGGTGTTGAATACACCTTTTACAACTGATTACGACTGTATGTTTTCCATTACAACTATGTTTTCAACCTTTCAGTGAAGGGTTATCAGCACCTAGATGGAATGCGGTATTTATATAAAAGAATTGTTATATGTTCTTTGTACGATTCAAAAGTGAACCAATTTTTTGGTTCAAGTCCTGACATTTGGAAAATTCTCTTTTCATAACCTATAATATTAGATAAGCTGTGTTTTAGATTTCTGTTGCTTTAGAATAATTATACATAGTGTTTAAGTATTTTAATTCACACTCTTAAAACTCAGTGAATCTAAAACAGGCCTTTTGTTTAGTGATAAATATGATTAATTACTCAAATTTAAGGGTGGTCCTACTTACTAAGCACTTCCTTCTGTGCTGTCACCCACATGTGTCCTCTTAAGACTGGTTGTGTGTGTGTTTGTGCCACAGGAGCCACAGTGGAGAAATCGCTTAACGGAATAACCGCCAGACCAGAACTATTTCCATCTCCACCCAAGAGAATCCCAGATGTCCACTTCTTCTATCGGTACAGGCAGTTACGTTATCAAATTTAAAGTGCCTCTTAAAGTTCCTCTCACAGATGGTTGTGTAGAGTTTTAGTTTTAGGGGTTTTGTAATAAGGTGTGTGGTTTGTTCTTTTCCCTCTATCATCCATTATGTGTTTAATGCTGTCTTTTTATTTGTAAAGATCTCCACAGGTCACAACCTCATGTAAGAGAGGCAGAAATGCAGTGGTTTCACTACGCTGTAACCTGGAGAGAACTGCGAGGGGAGACATATCCGTGCCCAGGTGTACACACACACTTACAATAATAATAATTATTATTATATATTTTTAATATCTTAAATATAATACAAATTATTAAGACACCTAACTTAAGAATTATTTTAGATTATTCTATTCTTATTTTTAAATCTTTGCATTTTAAAAAAAAATGCAATAAATACCAGGTGAAATCTTAATTTAAAAAGTAAACTTCCTTGGAGATCTTTTTATTTTATCTTAATTGTTTTGGCTTTTAGATTCTAGTATAACCGTTGCTTTTAATTAACCTTTCGAACCAAATTCTTTCCTCTACAGTGTGATAGAGCATACAAAGATGTGTTTAGTTGAACTTTTTCTGTCCTGTGTCAGTAAGTGTCCTGATGGGACCTGTGACGGATGCTCGTTCTACTTCCTGTGGGAGAGCTCCAGTGCTTGTCCACGCTGCACTAATGTCGACTACCACGCCATTGAAGGAGCCTGTAAGGGAGGAGTGCAGGTACTCTCTTTCATTAGTTCTATTATATATATTATTGACTGAAAAATGTGTTATAATAAATGTGTGTATGCAGGCACCAAATGTCATTAAAAGTTGGCTTAAGCAGGGAACTGCAATATGATACATGGTTTAAATCAAATAGTAAGAAAAATAGTCTGATCCTCACTGGTGTAAGTAATAAAAGCTATTAAAATCAATCTACTAAAGAAAAGCATCTGTCGTGACTACTGAATTTATCATCAGAAATGTATCTAGGGTAAGTTTGTTTTCTCCAGAACTCCATGTGGAGTATTTCTCATCTTAAGCCACCTAAACAAAAATTATAAACAAAATCATAGTGTGTGTTCACACATTTGTGACAGGTGCAGTTTGAGAGATGAAGACTAGCTTGGATATGATGCTTTGAGTGACACAACTAACTTGCTCTGTTTGTTACAAATATAATAAAAGGAAAAAACTAAGTACACTGCTGTTTAAAAGTTTGGGGTCAGTAAGATTTTTTTTTTTTTTTTTGAAAGAAATGAATACTTTTATTCAGCAAGGAGGCATTAAAAAATCATTTATAATGTTACAAAAGGTTTCTATTTCAAATAAATGCTGTTTATCTCTATTCATTTCAAGAATCCTATAAAGTATTCAACATGATAAGAAATGTTTCTTGAGCAGCGAATCAGCATATTAGAATGATTTCTAAAGGATCATGTGACACTGAAGACTAGAGTGATGATGCTGAAAATTCAGCTTTGCCATCACAGGAATAATTTACATGTTAAAAAAATATCTTAAAATACAAAACAGTTATTATAATATTTCACAATACTACTGTTTTTACTGATTAAATAAATGCAGGCTTGGTGAGCATAAGCGACCCTTAAAAATTATAAAAAAAATGTTACTGACCCCAAACTTTTGAACTTTTTTGCTTTTAGTTTTGTCTTTTTTTTTTTGTCAAATATTTTTCATTTTTCTCAGTTCACTCTCCACTGACATCTGTGATTTAAATGACCGAATGAAAATCGCATCATTATTTATACAAAATTAAGGACACGGTGTATATGTGGACTGAACCTCGGCTGTGTACTGGCGGACTGACTCTCCCGCTGAAGAGAACGTCTCCGTGTGAGGTGATTGATATCTGGCTGAAGGTGGTCGCTGGGCTTGCAGTGTTCTGTGCTGCTCTGCTTGTTTCATTGACCTCCTACTTTTGGAAGAAAAACAAAAAGTATGATTCCTGTGACTATTAAAGTTTTTGGAAACACAACATTTCTCTTTATTTATGCTAATAAGGCTCATGCTGCTTTGTCCTTGTGCTCTGATAGACTGGAGTACAAATATTCCAAACTCGTGATGACGGCCAATAAAGAGTGTGAATTGCCGGTGGCGGACAGCTGCGCCATTATGGAAGGAGAAGGGGAGGAAAATGAGGAAGAGGATGAAGTGGTTTATGCCAACAAGACTTCTCTTTTGGCTAAGCTAAAAGCTATCACTACCAAGGTACCACAGTAGGTGTAAATACTTTTCTTAAAATGAGCTTCACAAGTTAGTAGGGCTGCACGATTTGGGAAAATTTAATTGTAATTTTTTTTCCCTTTCTGTTGAAAATTGCATTTAAAATATGATTTAAAGTGCTTATTTGCAAGGCCGTACAATTAGGCAGTTTTCTTTTGTATATCAATATGGCTATATAAGAATAAGAAATATAGCTGCAAGCAGCAGTTATTGGGGCCAAGCACAAAAAACACGATAAGTAATTTACATTTAATCATTTAGCAGACTCTTTAATCCAAAGCGACTTACAAATGAGGAGAGCAATAGAAGCAGTTATGCCAACTGTAATGCCAAAATGGCTGGGAGTGTCAGACCAAATGCAACAACTGACAATTAAATGCATAATAAGATGATTTTAGTCAAAATGGCTGAAAAAATCAAATACAGTCACTAGTAATATGATTTTATGGTTTATCACTTTTGACCAATAAGTGGCGCTGTTACAAAATTGATGTGGTGTGGTCAGAGTAAAGTGTCAGTAACACGTGCAAAGTTTGGTGTCAATATAACAAAGCATTGCAGAGATGCAGCCTAGGAGTCATTTTGGCATAATGCTGTCAACTTTGTAGATGCGGTATACTAAAATGTTTTCGTCTATCGACATGAAATCCAGATCCGATACTCCATATCGGTATTGCTCCTATACTGCCATTTTTTAAAAAAAATTTTTTTTGCCAGATCGGGTATCGGCCGTTTGAGACCGATCAAAATCCGATATTACGCGGATAAGGTTTTCGTGCCGCTCTGTATTGGACTCTTTCATATTACAATTCTTTTGTGCAATTAAAGTTTATTGTAAGCATTTCTTGTTCTGTCATATCTATCATAGTTTGCTGCTTCATTAAAAAGCTGCACTTTAAAATTAAAAGACATTTCTTTTTACATTTTTAGTATACATACTGTTTTTCGTGAATGTGAGTCATACTACATGGCCGTTGGTCTTCTGCCGTCAGTCTGAAAGTCTGGCTACGCGAGACTATGAATGGAGTCAGCCTGACTCCTGTTTATTTTGAATGTCTACCAAGCTAGTGAGACTATTGGTTTATTTACAGTTCCTGCACTGGTCCACAGTTATTTAATCAATAATTCTCTACATTTTTGTCTTTATATTGTTTTACAAAGTTAGGGAAATGTTTAAGTCAAGCCTGATGCCTTTCACAAAAGGATAATCACAGTCTCTTCCCCACAGTGAGGCATACATACAGATACAGTTTATTAGGTAATTCAGCACTTTAGATGATTATTTTAGTATCGGATCACTACTCGGTATTGGCCAATACTGAATCCCAGGCAGGCTATCAGAATCGGTATCGGAGGCAAAAAAGGCGGATCGTACCAGCCCAGTTCAGACTGTCCTCGAATAAAAATAAAAATGAATTAGTTCCTCACTATCGTATAGCATTATTATTGATAGTGTATATAGTAAAAATAACAATATTAGTTATAATAATAATTATTATTACTAAATAAAAATATAAAAATAAAAATCTAAATATGAGAACTCAACTGTAAAGATTACTATTATTTTTTTATTACGACTGGAAACTCTTCATTTCTTAATTTTCAAACCTTAAACCATCAAACTTTCATTTTGATGGAAAATTGTTCATGTGGAGCATTTGCTGCAAAGCAAGTTGCTCAGAGATGCTGTGCAACAGTGTCACGCTTAACTCTGAACATGCAGCACATTAAATCACAGCCTTTGCGATTTGATAATCGCACTCATCTCGTGATTTTGGTATTATTTCAATCAAACTTGTGAAGCCTTAGCAGTTAGCACGTATGCTAACAATCTTTCCTTAGTTTCTAGTGTCACTGTCTTTATTACACAAAAATAGTAAAAAGAAAATGGCTAATTCTGAAACTTATACATTATCACCACTGAACTTCATAGCCATACAGCTTTTTAAAAAAGGTGCAGTGTTATGTTTCTGTGCTTCTAGCAGCACCTAGCAGAACTGCAAAAATAATGACTGCTTTCCTGTGGCTTGAACAATAGTGCTTGCCATTAGCAAGGCCAAAGTCATGACTTTAATTCCCAGGGAAAGCAAGAACCGATAAAATGCGTACCTTGAATGCTTTTTATAAAAGCGTCTGCCAAATGCATAAATGTATTTAGTGACCTCTACTGGTCATTCAAAGAAGTGTTTTTGAAAATATGCTTCAAGTTCTTAATAATTCTCCCTTCCATGGGCTGCAGTTTCTTCATAGACTTTCAGTTGAAGTGACCTTAGCTCAACCCTCCCTGTACTTTTTTTTTTTTCTTTGTTTTTCCCTCTAGCAGCGACTGCATTCAGAAATTCTAGCTGAGAGTTTGCTTGAGGGGGGGTGTGTATATGCCTTGATGTTTAACTCGGGGCAGTTGAAGGTGCCGCTGAGGAACTTCTAGCAACATCTGTAAGATTAAAGACTGTTGAGCTGCATTGGCATATGCGGTGTGTCACACTGTGTTCACAGCCAATTAGAAGGGAGTTTGAGAGTAAGAGAGTTGTATTCAAGCGTCACTCTTCAGAATTTCCATTGTCACTCAAAGTCTCGAGCGTTTTCTCCAGGAAGATGCCGTACGAGCTCCCGTGGGAACGTACTCAGATTTCCTGCGGTATACAGAGCCAGTTTTGGTCCTGCAATTTTCAGGGAAGTTAATTAAGAGAATCCAAATTGAGAGGAATTAATCAATCATGTTCCTAGTGACTGGTTTGCTTTAGATAAACCCTGCTGAATAATAATTAGAAAATGCTGGTCTCCCAGCATGGTTTTAGAGGGGGCCACCAGCTTGGCCAGATTGAGAAAACTGCTTAAACCAGCTATATATATATAAAAAAAATAGCAGTTAGTATCTGGTGTGGCCAGCAGCTGCTTAAAGTTTTACAGGGCATCTCATCCTCATGGACTGAGCCAGATTTGCGTGCTCTTGCTGTGAATTGTTACCCCACTCCTCCGCCAAGGCACTTGAAAGTTCTCGCACACGTCTGAGGGGACATGGTTACACGTGGTCTGGCACTGTAAGGACTATCAGCTGTCCTTCCCGTCTCCCTGTTGCTCTATCTTGCACATCTTACATTACAGACATTGCAGTTTATTGCTTCGACCACATCTGGAGTCCTCATGCCTCCTGCAGGACTATGGCATGTTCATCACACGGGTGATCACGGACCCTGGCCATCTTTCTTCTAGTGTTTTTCTAGAGTCAGTGGAAAGGTCTCTTTAATGTCATAAGTTATTGGAACTGTGACATTAATTTTCTTTTTGCCTGTAAACTGTTAATGTCTTGAGGACTGTTCCACAGGTGGATGTATAACAATTGTTTATGGTTAAGTGAACAAGCATGAAAAACATTGTTTAAACACTTTCCAATAATGATTTGTAAAATTATCTTTAAAATACAATATCCTCACAAAAAATGGGACGTTTCTCTTTTATGCCATGTGAACATTGTAAAAAATAATAATAATTCAAATACATTTGTGCGCTGAATTTGTTTTCCAAAAAACTTTTACTTAGGGTTGCTATATTTTTCCATTATTTTTTAAAACCCAAAGAGCCCAGCATTGCAATTTTTCAGCATTTTCCCAAATTATCCCCCAATGCAAATTTTGTCTCAGACAAAAAAAAAAAATGAATTTAATAAATGGGTAGTTTAAGTGTTGTTGTTTTTTCAGAAGGAATATGTAAACTCTCTTCACGCAGCGATTTAAAAAAAAAGTTGCCAGCCACCGCCATCGTTTTTGATGATTTTTGCCAAATTTTCATGGCCCCCTTAATATTTTGTTGTATGAATATCTGAACATGCAATATATAAAAGAAAGAGCAGACCCTCTGCTTTAGCTTCATGCTTTTATCACGTTAATGTGGGTGAGTTTCAGGAAAAAAAAGAAACATTTTAAGCAAAAAGCTGAGAAAATCACGTTTCGTTAAACACTACATCTGGATTGGATTCAGAACGATGATCAAAAATTAGATGGAGTAAATCGAGTCCATCAACACCCCTAATGACTGCACAGTCCTATAGCTCTTCCTGGCTCGACATTTCATTCAGTAATTGGCATATAAACCAAAACTGCCTATAATGTTAATGTTGATGATCACGGTTTTTTTATTTGCATATTTTGCATGATTACACATAAGATTGCATTTTTCTGCATCATCTTCGCATGTTTTTTTTGATCAGGAGATTCAGTCCTCTTTCAGAAGTTGTCATAGCTCCCCCTACCGTATAATAGTGAAAAGCCGAAAATTTCCTTCAATGGTGGGGAAGCATTTTTTCACAAATGACAGAAATTTCCGTCAGTGGCGGGGGAAAGAGTTAAAGTGATTATATTTGGTAGTGAAATCTGTTCGAGTTAGTTATTACGATGTGATTTAAAAAAAAAATCAAAGATAAATTTTTTTTTGGTTAATTTGGAATAAAGTTCACATGAACAATTCACTGTAAGACCAGTAATGTGTATTCATAAAGTAAAAAGGGTCAATTTGTATATTACGTTCGTTGACTCACGCCACACAAGAAGTTAGCATGTTGCTGAGCTAATAACACAATAATAAATAGGCTTTTAAAATATATTAGATAAAATAATGCAATTTAAACTTTTTATGGAAACATTTCAGTATTGAATGAAATACAACATTTAATCAACATTTTTCTCAGCTCAAGGGATCCGCCATCTCGAATTTTCACTTTGCTTGTCGTAATGCGTTCTCTGTTTGTTTTTTGCCAAAAACAAGATGTCTTAAAGGCAGAATAATGTTGCTGGCTACCTTTTTAGAGCAGCCTTTGCGTAGGGAGCGTGCCTATGATGCATTAAAATACTTTCTATGTAGGCAACTAAGGTTTTGTAACCAGGCTTCTGTGTGAATAACAGTGTCTTTAACGTTCCTGAAATCCGTACCGAGGCAGTTGCAGGTCATTTGTCTTTCTGTTTAACAGGCCTAGCTTACCGCAACTCGCTGTTTGATTTGCACACTGGTTGTCCTAGCAACGTGCAGTGTCGGTGGACAGTCCTTGGCCTTCGCAGGGCAGGCTTTTCAAAGGGAGGCGACCTTGACGAGGAGGGCGATTCTGCACTCTGTTTGTGTACATTTGTTGCGCCTGCGTTCAGTGATTTGTTCCCATTTTGGCTGCATTTTCAAAACAGTGTTTCTGTTTCTAGGGCAACAAGAAGAGCGACGAAGCCGTCCAACTGAAATTCTCCAATACAGAGAAGTCTGTGTGGGGATAGTGGAAGAGTGAAGAGGGGTAATGAAAAGAAAGGGATGAATGGAAGTTCCTTTCTCTTCGATATCACACGCAGTGGCCTTTAAAAAAATGAATGGGGTTAAACAAGCCTGCGACACATCAGGAACTCGGACGGACATGCTCATTGAATATTTCTGTCAAGATGTGGCACTATGCAGTTGTGTTGTGTATGTGTGTGTTTTCCTATTGTAAATGTGTACCAATTCCCTCCCTCTCCAGTCCAGAAGCTTTTTGGAGCGTCAGCCACGACTTTACATGAGTCTTGCTTGTCAGAGCGAATGTAGCCAAGGGTCAGGGTGAACACACAAATACACTAAGACGTTAAGCTTCACTGACAGGCCCTTCCAATCCCAGCTAAACAGCGTTGGAAAGCCATGTAAAGTGTGTTTGTGTTCAAGTATGGCCAAAATAGCCTTTCTTTTTCTTTTTTTTTTACTTAAGTAACCTATTTGACTGTGACGGTGACATTCCAAATGAAATATGACATCAATAAAGTCTACGAATAAAGAGATTACAGCAAAGCAGGAGTCATTTTTGTTCAGCTATTTTTATGATTTTTTTTTTTAACATACTTCTGCGTCATTCTGCTTGGCTTACAGTATTAAGACAAACACAGGAGATTAAGGAGAAACGGTATTCCTTCTGAACAGCGACGGCAGACTGAGGTGATGAAACTTTCACTAGATTTGCCATCTAATTAAAGAACTTAATGAACTGCCGGTGGGGTGTTATTCATGAAATTTTAAGACCCATCGACGTGAAGTCTGGGTAAATGATCTGAGTCCCATATTGATTCTGAATGAGGTGTAAACCTACAGTTACTGTGCCGCTGGGATTTAGTTGTTTTGTTTGGTCCACTGTTACTCTGAAGTGTTAGATGTTGGTAATATTATTCACATGAATAATTCTGTGATTTTTCTCTCATTTGTGTGCATGTTTACAAGGAAATAAACCTGTAACTGGGTTCAACTGATGTCAGTTATGTTTTTTTTTTATATCATGTTTAATAAATTATTGTTTGAGTTTAAGCACAAAAAACTCCAATATGGTGAAAAAGTAGGATGGATTTCTTCAGAATTTTTTATAACTCTAAACATCAGTGAGATTCTCCGATCAGAGTCAGCAGTGTTATTTGAGTATTATTCATATACTATTATACTATGTATTAATATTTCAAATTGGCAAAAAACTGAAGACTTTTATAAAATAAAGCAGTGCTACTGCACACCCATAACAGTGCTGAGACTTACTCACACGCTATTGGCTGGTCAATGGGAACCGAATGAACCAATGGTAGAATGGCGTAACTGCGCGAACCAATCCGTGCGAAGCCTGCCGAGCTGACCGCAGAGCCCATCAGAAGGGGCGGGGCATCTGCCTATAAAAGACGTTCGATTTTGCCATGGAGCGAGCCAGCGGCCAACCTGATCCAGCATGCTCTCCCGCCAGCGATCTCTAAGCCAGCTGTCGCGTTGCTTCCCCTGCGAGCTCCGGCGTATCCTTTTTTTCACTTCAAACTCATTCTAAAAGAGCAGCGGCGTTGATTTGACTCAGTATCATTGGCGGCCTCAGACGCGGAGGAGTGGTCGGGCTCCGTAGATGACCCTGCCCCTTACCGTCTCAGCGCAGCGACTCCAGAGCCGGAATTGACGGCGAACTCATCCGCGTCCTTACCAGAGCTGTTAGCGAGCTCGGTCTCGACTGGGCCTCGCCTGAGCAGCCTACTCACAGCTGCTTGGATGAGTGGTTTCTGCTGGGGCGCCAGCAGGCCCCTCGCCAGAGAGCCGCCCTGTTCTTCCCGGAAGTCCACCAAGAACTACCCAAATCCTGGCGCGCCCCCTACTCTGCACGCCTGCGACCGTCAACCTCTGCAGCCAAGGCGGGCTTAGGTCGAGGCGGCTGTACGAAATGGCCAGAAGTCTCCTCTTATGGGCACAAGGCAACCTGCGCTCGCTGAGAGCAACACATGTACCGGGCAGACTGAACCAGGGAGCAGATATGCTGTCCCGGGGCAAAGTGTCTCCAGGGGAATGGACCCTCCATTCCCAAACGGTTCAAATGATCTGGAGTGTTTTCGGGAGGGCAGAGGTAGACCTCTTCGCCTCCGAAGACCACTGTCATTGCCCAACATATTTCTTAAAGAGCAGGGACGCGCTGGCCCACGACTGGCCCAGCCTTCCCCTTTACGCTTTTCCTATGGTCTCGCTCCTCCCTCAGGTCATAAAAAGGATCAGGGAGGGTGGACATTCAGTCCTACTGGTGGTCCCTCTCTGGCCCAACCTTGGTTCCCCGAGTTGATTCAGCTGCTCACAGCAGCCCCATGGCCGATACACCTGAGGAAAGACCTCCTTTCCCAGGCGAACAGGACAATTTGTCCCCCCCAGTCCCAAACCGTGGGCCCTCCATGTATGGCCCCTCGACGGGTGTCCTAAACACAATCAGCGAGGCAAGAGCTCCGGCTACGAGACGCTTCTACGCTCTGAAGTGGTCTGTGTTCTATGACTGGTGCTCAACCAGGAACCATGGACCCAGTCTCGTGTGAAGTATCACTGATACTTTCTTTTCTCCAGGAGCGTCTGGATGCAGGCCATACTCCATCCGCGCTCAAGGTTTATGTGGCAGCCATCGCAGCCTTTCATGTCCGCACCAAAGGGCTTCAGGTCACGAAGCAGAGATTGTCCAGATGGTTGGTGGACGCTATCGCCCTGGCATGTGCTACTATGGGCCTGCAATGCCCCATAGGCTTTCGAGCTCACTCCACGAGAGGCATGGCCTCCTCCTGGGCATGGTCCAGTGGGGTTTCTATTGGCGATATATGTAGCGTGGCCGGCTGGTCCTCGCCATCCAAATTTGCCAGATTTTATAACCTGGAAGTCCCTGCACTCCAGGCAGATGTTCTTTCTGTATGATTGAGGCCCGGCTCGTAACTAAATTAGGTCACTGGCAGCCTGTTTTTATGACTTGGAATCCCTGCACTGCAGGTGCAGGTCCCTCTGTGTGAGTGAGGCCGGCCTCAGAGAGCCCGGCCCCTTATTTTAGGACCCTTGGCCCGTTTATCATGACGTCATAAGCTCTTGCTTGGACCCTTATGTGGGCATCAATTGGTTCTCACTGTTATGCCGCTCTGCCATTGGTTCGTGCAGTTCCCACTGACCAGCCAATAGCATGTGAGTAAGGAGAAAAGGAGTTTTCCCCAAAGCGTATAGTTACGCTATACTTGTTCCCTTATCTCAGGGACGTTTTTGTTCTAATTTTAATTTTAGTTTGTTTTAGTAATTATATATTATTTTTAGTATTATATATAGTATTATTTAGTATATTATTTAGTATTATTATATAGTAATTATGAGTTATTTTAATATTTCTATTTAGCTTTTAGTTATTTCAGTTTTAGTTTTAATAATTTTAGTTTTAATCAGCTTTATAGCTGTATTGAACTCTACACAGTAATTTAACCTAAATGAATCAACACTGAACTGATTTCAGCTGAATAATCACTGTTTGCTATTTTCTGTTTGCATCATTGAATCGTTATTTTCCTGTTTATTACTGCAAAGCTGCTTTGAAACAATCTGTATTGTATAAAACTATGTATATTAATAAAGGTGACTTTTCTTGACTTAATTTTAGTACTTCAACTATTTTCCTGTGTTCTCAACTAGAGTTTTTGTATGTTTGAATATTTTGTAGTAAATCTAATAGGTTTCAATATTTATACATTCACTAGTTTTTATATTGTGATGTCATGGCTGATTATAGATACATAATTTGCAGTGCTTCTTGGGATGAGTAGTCCATCGCAAGTTTTGTATGGTCATGCCTTGTTTGATATTTTTTTAAATAAATGTATCTTTTTCTTCCAATCAAATGCTGTAATATTGTGAATTTGGTTGAATTTTTAATTATTTTGGAAATTAATGAACTACACAGCAAAAGGATGAGGACAACAAAAATAAAACGTCCTTAAGAATTTTTTTTCTTAATCAAATCTTATAATATTGTCGGGTGACTTTTGGGTGGATTCGTTATTTTAAGAATAAATGAAAAATAGGCTACAGCAAGGCAGTTGATAAAATGGTCAGACAAGGAAAACAAAAAAAAAATTGGTCCATACTGTATATTTTGTGCACTATTTTCATTGTCTTCTAAAGTCAGCTGTATGTGATGATCAGTTTAAAATTTAAGTTGTTATACACAGAATCTTAATTTCTCATTGCAATATGGCATTTTATATCCAATTTAAATTTAAATCTTTAAATCTTTTCCTCACACAAAACATATTATGGAATTTCATTTTTGTTTGTTTTTAAATGTGTTCAATATGAATATGACAAGCTGAGTAAAGATTCTTCTCTAAAGATTCTGTGTTCATATCATCATGACAGTGAGTAGTTGATCACAGAATTGTAATTTTTTGGGTGAACTATTGCTTAAAGTAATGCTGCAGCGGTGCAGCAAACGTTTTGTATTTTCCTCATTAGTTCTCTCACTATATCCGAATGTCACATCTCACTTTCTTTTATTCTGACTCTCCCTCATTCCTGTGATTCATCGTCTCCCAGGGCTTCAGAAATATTGTGTTGTAGGTGGAAGAATTCGTGTCTAACCTGGAAAAGTGCAGCAGTTCTGATATCTCCCATAAAAGCCTTGACTCTGTGCCACAGCCATTAGAATTCCACAGAGGACAGAAGAAGGGTGATGTGTACAATTCAGCAAAAAAACTCCCTCACTATCTCTATCCCTCAGCCATCACTTTACCTCCCGTTCTCACGCTCTCATTCATGCCGTTCTCTCTCTCTTTCTCTCACCTGTCTTCTCTCTCCTCAGGCGAACTTATGTGGCTGATAAAAGGAAGGGTTTTCAAAGGCTTCAGCACTTCCGATGTATTATTCTGGCCAGAAAATCCCTGGCAAAAATTGCATTCCATTTTCCCTACTCATAATCTCTTCTGCTTCATCCTCTTTAGAACGCCGCCAGAAGCCAGCTGATTGGATGTCAGCAGAATAATTTAGTAGAAGAGAGAACACGCAGGGCCCTTTTTTTTGTCAGTGAGGAAATGCTCGTCTTTGTGAGACATCTGAATCCATCACAGTCACTGAGACAGAAAGTGTTGAGAAGGTATTTCAATGTGTGTTTGTGTATGTCTGAAGTGTGATAAAGATTTACTGTTACCCCACAACCCCAAAATGAGGAAGAACAAAGACAATTCATCATTTAGTTGATTTATTGTGATGTCATAATGTCCTTTTTTTATTGCACACTGCACCGTGGGTACTGTTCTATTGCTTTGTGTTCAAACCGAAAAGTTCAGTGCCTTCCTGAAGTACGTTATACCTCTTTTACAGATCTGAAGGAGATTTTTTTTGTGAGAAATCTTTTTAACCCTTACATACAACTTTGAAATCACCCCAAATTGTTCTTGATACATCCAATGAACATGCTGTTTCAGAAAAACAGTTTGAAAAAAGTATATGGGATTGACAAATGTACTGTTTTTACTAACAGATTTGACTCTAAATTAGCCTCTACATACAACAGAAAACGAAATCAATCCCATTCTCAAACTCTCAGGCCGGCGTGAAAGCAGTTCTGTGGATTTTCACAGAATCGAAACGCCTGTCCTTCGTAAAGTAATACGCACCCCTTCTGTGTTCATTCAATAAATATTTTGGCTAATTTGATGATACTTTCAGCTTCCAATAAGACAGAATTCGTAATACAGCTATGTTCAACACAATTATGCAGATGTTCCTACCAAAAAAGTACAGAAAATATGGGGAAAATGCAGATACCGTTTGGACCTGGCCTTGAGTCTTGCCTATAACCTTAGTGACAAATAACCATAGTAAACATCAAGACTTGTTTGAATTATGTATGTATTATTTGGATTTAGTTTTTATTTTAAATATATTCTATATTAATTATTTTCGCAACTACCCCCCCCCCCCCACACACAATTTCCTCCTCTGCCCAGACACTGAAAGGGATAGTTCACTCAAAACAGTCATCATGTTCTCATCCTCATGACTTTCTATATTCTGCAAAACACAAAATAAGCTAATTTGAAGAATGTTGTAGGGTGTTTCAAAAATATTTTCTTGTTTCACACAGAAGAAAGATCATACAGGTTTGGAAAGACATGCAGGTGAGTAAATGATGACAGAATTTTCATTTTTGGGTGAACTATCCCTTTAACAGGCGTTTTGTAGCTCTCTGATCACATGCTACACTCTTCGCTAGTTACTGACTGTAGTTCTGCTCACACATCAACTGATCTTGCTCTTAAAATTCAGATGTGACTCCTGTAAGAGTCAAGTAGTCAATTTGGTTGCCTAACCTGATTTAACCAAGTGCAACATGTTCCTGGATCAACATTACAATCAACCAATCAGATTTGAGGGACAGGTTTACAGTTTATGTCAAGTTTAGGCTTACAGTAAGGGTTTGTTGCTTCTACATCAGTCTTATTCACCTCTGATTTTGGGGATAACTTAAGGGTTGGGTTAGGTTTAGAGGTAGGGATATGGTTAGGACAAAATTTTCGGACAGGAATGTCAAAATATGTTGACCCAGGAACTAACTCGACTGGTTCTAGGTTGTCTGTTTCTTTCACAACCAAACAGGACTGACAAGCGTATTCTACCATGGTGTGTGAAGATTTATGTCAAACATGAACATTTCTATGAAAGTTTTCTTTAAACTTTTCCACGCAGTGACTCGTTTAGACACAGCTGGCTGATTCTGCAGTAAGACTCTCGATCCCCACTCTGACTTGAATGAAATTGCTGCAGTGGGTGAGGGAGGCTCGCTCTCGATTTGTGTTTCTGCGCAGACTGCAGTCTCGCCTCCCTCCTAAACCGTTTCTAAGCCACTCAGATGAAACCGCCACATTTGACTTTTTCCCTCTTCTCTCAAAAACATTCTTAAAGAGACTAATGCTGGAATGAGGACCCCTAGCAACTTAACGTGTGGAAAGAGGATGTCTGCAGATTTTGGGGTGGTGTAGCCTTGCCACAAAAGCACAGAGTTGCTGAGTATCATGCTGGAGTTTATGGGGCAGCAAACTGCTTTACATAACTCCATGATGTTTTCTCCCTACATTCACTTATAAACTTTCTTTGTTTCTTTGTTTGTGTTGTAGGAGCAAAGTAGTGTAAGGATTTATACTGTAGAATTTGCCTGTGTAAAAGTGACCACCACTGTATTGGTTTCCAGGGTGTTGCTATGCATTTGGTAAGGTGTTCTAAGTGGTTTTTAGCGTGTTACATACTATGCAGGTTATAGGGTGTTATGGGTGTTTTTTAGAATGTCATTGTACTAGGGCGTTGCTAGGATGTTGTAGGTGGTTTCCAGTGTGTTGCTATGCAGTTGCTTAGGTGTTCTAAGTGTTTTTTAGCATGTTACTTACTATGAAGGTTTTTAGAATGTTCTGGGTGGTTTATAGAAAGTAATTGTACTAGGGTGTTGTAGTTGGTTTCCAGGGTGTTGCTATGCATTTGCTAAGGTGTTCTAAGTGGTTTTTAGCATGTTACTTACTATGCAGGTTATATGTGTTATGGGTGGTTTTTAGAATGTCATTGTGCTAGGGTGTTGTAGGTGGTTTCCAGGGTGTTGCTATGCATTTTCTAAGGTGTTCTAATTGGTTTAGCATGTTGCTAAGCAGTTGCTTTACTGTGTGTTTAACTCATGTTACTGTGCAGATGCAAGGGTGTTCTAAGTGGTTTTTATCATTACTCTGCAATTGCTAGGATATTCTGATCAGTTTCCAGGGTATTGCTATGCATTTGCTAAGGTGCATATAGATACAGCTTTAATTCCTACTTCAATGCTAGTCCAATGGATGTTTCCAAGATTTAATAATTTGTCAGGCACAAAATTTTGATTTTAATTACATAACGTCATTTACTTAGGATTAGGTTTGTTGAAAGTCCTAACCCTACTTTTCAGCAGAATTAATCACTAATTAGTAAGTGAAAAGGGGAAAAACTCAGGAGTGAGGAAGCATATATATAGTAGTTTATATATATATATGTATATATATATATGTATATATATATATGTATATATATATATATATATATATATATATATATATATATATATATATATATATATATATGGTTTGGCTGCATTTTGATTGTATGTGTGTTGGAAGACTAAATCTGTCATCGATTGGCTGTTTTTTCTGTTATCTGATTTTATTGCTCCTGCTGTGCATGTTCACCTCGTGGTACTGTTAACTGACACACAAGTTATTTCCTTTGCTGCCATACTGATGAATTATGAATGTTGAGAGCTTTATCATTTCTAGGTTACTGTTACATATTTGTTTACTATATCTCTTCATGACGGGCCAAGAATGGATGATCCTTATATTACATGATAGAGTTTGACACTTACATTAGGTAACGTGATATTTTATAGAATCCCTTGAGGCCAAGCGATGGCCGCGAGCTAAAAACATTAAAACTTTTAACATTTTAGTGCTCCATAAACCGTCAGCTTGTCGAAGAACTCAAGCGTCCCACTTTCTTCCAAACGAACCAACAGAAAAACATAGAAATGTATAAAACTTCTGAAATGTAAAAAAAGATGTCTGTAAAAAAAAATGGCCCGGTTCTCTCTCACCAAAAGGCTCTGAGGAACCTCTCGTATTAAAACTATAGGACAAATGATAAGGCACAACAAGCAGATATCGAACAGCAGAATACATTTTACATTCACTGCATCACAAAGCATTTCCCACGTCAGAAACGTAACCGATAATCTGTTTTTCCACTGAAATGGTGCCGGTGCCAGAGTTGGGTTAGCAACATACTAATAGGACATATTTCTTGAGCAGCAAATCAGCATATTAGAATGATTTCTGAAGGATCATGTGGCAATGAAGACTGGAGTAATCATGCTGAAAATTCAGATTTGCCAGTACAGAAATAAATGATATTCAAAACAGTTATTTTAAATTATAATAATTTCAAATTATTGCTTTTTTTATTGTATTTTTGATCAAATATTTATATTTTCAAATATATCACAGTTTTCGTTTTTGTGGTTTTGAAAGCAGTTTTTAGAGAGGACATTAACCTATTGTTTGCCCTTTGACAGTACTGTTTCCTGGTTTGTCACAAGCCGGTTTAAGGGGCTTTTCTTTGGCAAATCAACTTTTATCCAATCAAAAAGTGCAGGACGGCAACAGCACCATGATGGTAGAAAAGAGGTTAGTGTCAACTTTTTAAGATTCACTTTATCTCACATGCTCATCTTCCAGACTTCCCACCCCTGAAGGCTACTCGTCACAGGCAGTGTAAACATATATAAGGAGACTGCATATCTGTGCTGCAACATAAACATTCATCACAGCCATCTCAACGTAATGCTTATGAGATGCAGTTAATGTAATATGTTTTCAGATGTCATGACAGTTTACTAAAATGGTGTTGTAACCTCTGGTATCAAGCCACTGCCTGTAATGAGACGACGTGAAGTTTGAGGCGCGAGCGCTCAATCGATGGTTTTCCTGCTCTGGCCCTCATGACCAGCGTAATACTGTCGTCGTGTGCTGTTAAAACCATCGGTTAAGATTCTATACAAAATGTACAACATAGAAATACATACAATTTAGATTATTACAATGAGGCCTAAAAAAGAAAACGACCACAAATTGTATCCAGTATTGCAGGCGGAGCCATTTCTGTCAGTCTCTACTGTGGCCCAATCAAAACTGGTTTGAGTTTTACATCACATCATGGCCGTTTACAACATACATAATAAAGCTATCAAAACAACAGTTTCCAAAATCTCTCTATAAAGGATTTTTTTGTTCTTTTGTTTCTCTACAACAATGTCAGTCAATATTTACAACGAGCCCTAAAAATAATTTAATAATAAATCATAATCATACACACTTTCTACACATCGTAGGCAAACCTAGTTCTTGGGCAGAGCACAATGTGTGCTGATTGGCTAACAGTCGCTAAGGGGCAGGAGTCTGGAGGAGGGGGCGGGGTCACAGAGAGGAAGTGGTGGAGTCAACAATCTCTCTTCCGTTGCACACCGTCGGAACGAAGTTGGCGCTCACGGATGCTTAAGGAAGAAAGAGCAAAAGAAGAATTAGACAAATGCAGAGGGTAAGGAAAAAGGGATGTAAAAGCGGTGAGACATAATATGAAGTAATTTTATATCATGGTAAAAGTATACAGTAGTGGCTAAAAGTGATGTCCGGAGAGGATATTTGTTTTTAATGACCCTGCAAGTTCAAATAAACCATCAAAATATGAGGAAAATATTTTAAATATGAGGGAAGAACAAAACACTAAACTTGGTTAAGGCATTTATCAGTCAAAATTATTTAGCGCAAAAAAAAAGCAAACTACAGCTACAGGTTTTACTTTAATATGCAAAAACAGGAAAAAGCATACATTGACTACAACATAATCAGTTATTAATACTTGTTGATTCTCTCTTGTTTATGCATGTGTTCATAATGTATTTCTATGATAGCCAGGCCAAAATATAACAAATAAAACAATTAACTCCTAGCATAACTGTGCAATATGCTTAAACATTTTTTTATAGTATTTGAACAAAGGGTGAAGATGTCAATTTTCCTAGGCCAGACATCTCTTTTGGCCACTACTGTATAATATATCATAATGTAGTTATGTTTGCAAGAAACTGAATCCAAAAATGTTTTATAGATTACATAACCATGCAGTAATGCATATTTTCTTCATTTATTTATGTATTAATTTCTGTTATATACTGCACATTTTGACACATGGTAAGTAATAGGTCATCACTTATCAAGGTATTCTATGCATAATAAAAATTTGCATACTGTGTATGCATGCCATATACCGCAGCAAAAGTGATAGTATGTTAGAATTCGACTCTGCCACTGATGGCCAACTACAAAAAGACACCACAAACTTTTCACAAAGTTTACCGAAAACTTTTCCCCCATTTGATTCTCTTCTCATCACCTCCCTCCCCCTCTTGTCCCTCCTAGCGTGTGACTGTATGTGATCTCTGCTCTGCACTCCGCAGCGTCTTCTCTTCTTTGCAGTGTCTGTCATGTTATTTATTAGACGAATAAAATGTAAATAAAGATGAAACTGTTTACCTGATCTGTTTTTGTGCTTGTGAATAATGCATCAGAGCAGAAGCTGTTGTCTGTGCACACATGGGCATATTACCCACCATCAGGCGGCAAAACGGCCTCTCCCTACCGCACCTTTCCTCTGTGCTCTTACACAACAGCTCTGTGTGACAATGCTGACATTAAAATCCTCTGTGTAAATTGGCATATCAAAGGGCTGTAATCACTACAAACTGCCTGTGTAAGCACTGCAGAAAGTTCAACATTGACAACCAATTGTATTTAGAGCACAAATAAATTGCTTTGCAGCATTATGTCAATTTATGTCTTTTTTTTGTGGGTCGTGTCATCATGGTTGCAATTCTGCATCCTTGTGTATGTTATACAATATCACATTAGGCACATAATGCCATAAACATGATGATAAAATCCACAATAACAAAACTGTGGTTGCATTTGCAACTGCATTTGCAGTTGTGGTTGACAACTTCAATTTTATTTTCATGAAGATGTTTCATAAAAAATAAATTTCTAATAACTTTACAAAACTTTGAAGCTATTTCTAACTATTTTTTTCACTATGACAATAATTAATTCTACATTTACAATAAACTGCCAGGTGTCAGCTTTCAAATGAGATCACACTTGTGCTTTTAGTACAAAGGGTTCATGAACTGTAACTGTTTTAGTTTGGGTATGGCATTTCTGGGGATTTTTCAAAAGAGGGGTTGTAGCTTAACAGGTTAACTAACATGAGCTAACAATGAACAAAACATTTGTTACAGTTTTTTTTTTTTTTAATCTTTATTAATGTTAGTTAATAAAAATACAGTCATTCATTGTTTGTTCATGTTAGTTTATAGTGCATTTACTAATGTTAACAGACACAGTGTATTAGTAAATGTTGAAATTAACATTAGTTTAGATTAATAAATGCTGTTGAAGTATTATTCATTCTTATTTCATATTAACTAGATAACTAATGAAACCTTATTGTAACGGGTTACCAATTATTTATTTATTTTTAATCAAAATTACAATAAGAGATTCTTGAGGAAAAGAAAAGTATGGAGATCAATAAAGGAATGTATAAATGAACAGAAGATCTCTCCTCAGTAAAGCCCTATTCGGATGGGATTAGTTTAACATGGAGAGGTGGGGTGAAGTAATTGTTACCAGAGCTTCTCAGTGATTTTAGTCCCGTTCGACTTTTACTTTCTGTAAACAGGTCCGTAAAAATTTCCTCAGGTATAATACTAATCCCGTGCGAATAGACCCGCTGTAAATATGTATGTAAATATTCTGTTATTTCCTGTTTAAAAGTAGTTTTCTGCGGTTTTTCAAGTATGGAGGCGCTTGAAAAGGCATTCAGTTGCGTTGTAGACGGTCGAATATGTCTGTGGCGAAACTTGTGTTTTCCACACACCATTCAGATCAAAAAGAAGGTCGAAAGCACTTCTTAGAGGCACAAAACTTCTTTTAGCGTTAGGTAAGTGCCTATTAACAACATAATTCAACCTGAATTTAATTAATACATCGTTCGACCTAACCAGCGGACCTAAATGTTTTATACATATAAATATAGGTTATGTGTGTTTGTGCACGTGATATCAGTAAGCAGCATAATAGGCACATGACGACAGTAAAGGCGGTGAGATATATTATCTCATGCGAATTGGCCATTATTATTAAAGATGTCCTGTGGTAAAATTACTTTACTCAATCTACCCTTGTTAATCCCGTCCGAATAGGGTTTAAGTCACACAATTTGAATTTGCTGTATTTGTGTCCATGGCATAAATGTGAAGTAAAGGCAATACTTAAGGTCAGTGTTCAAATGTTTCTATCTAATATACAGTATGTGTTTGTTTGTGTGTAGATCTCACCATGGGACGCGTAGCTAGTGGCCGGCCCGCTTACACTGAACCGGTTCATGTTTAACCGATGACTGGTGACGTTCTTCTGAGGCTGGAACATGATGATGTGGACTTTGGGGGCAAACATGCAGCCCAGCACCACAAATCCACTCAGACTGACAGATATACACATGGTTGTGGTTTGGACCTGAAAGAGAGAGGACAAACACAATTTATTTCTCACCCATCATTGTATCTACGGTGACTCATTTATTCCGATAATCAGAAGCTATTAGTTGTGACTATCAAGAACCCCTTGGCTAATAAAGAGGTAGAGCACGGGGGTATAATAACAGTGACATTTAGCAAAGTGCTGCGTAAATAGCATTTGATTAGAAGTAGTTGAATGTCTCCCATTAGCAACAATTTTCATTCCAGTTTTAGATCTTCGTGTTGTTCCCCGCAGTCCCCCGTCAAGGCGCACTGCTGTGAGTGAAGAGGACGGATATAACACTAAACTGAACAGGGATATCTCAACCCCAGGGGAACACAACGCTGTTCCGCTTAAGGAACAATTTCACAGGGAGCTAAATTAATGGTTTCAGTTAGACCTTAATCTCAATATGAATTATCAGTTGGTTTAAATACTGCAAGTTCCTTATTCGCGTACGTTCATGTCCTAAAAATACGCTAACCGATTAGCTGTTCTATTAGTCTTGCTCATATTTCTGCATTGTTATCAGCGTGAGCCATCTACAAAGCTGTCCTTATTCTGTTGTGTTGTACTCGGTTGATTGGTGGCTCTGATCATGCGGCTGGATGCATTTGCACCGGGTTTCTGTATATTTCAACTATTCTGCGCTTCCACAGGCATCAGCAATGTGGGCGAGTAGTCTCTGAGGGCCACGTCTCTTGAGCAAAGAGCCTCTCTTCGCACTTCATTGACTGCGGCCTAGTAAGACACATTTTTGTCCTGCTCCCTGCAAGAATTCCTCCTTGCGTCAGCAGGCCATCTACGTCTGGCAATGCTGTTTGGGTACTTCAAGTTTCTATTGGATTCACTCGGTGTGGTGAATGACAAGCTCAGTTATAGACCCGCTCAGACACTGTCACACTGAATCACTCTATATGTTATATATTTGTTGCATCAACGAGCTATTGAGAAGTTGTGCTGAGGATTTAAATTTGTCAACAGATTTCTATCTGACAGATCTGCTTGCTTGGTGTAATTCCTAATACACGTAACAGCTATCTGAACAGCAGGCATCTTGCAGTCCCACAAGCACGGATACAAGACAACATTGTCTGTTTTGCATGTTAATGGATTTTTTTTCTGGTTCCACTTTTCAGCTCAGATCAGTTTGATTCATTCTCACTAAATTAGATTAAATCTAGCTTTCTTCAGTTAGCTTCAGGTACTTTAATTTGATTTGAGCAGTTTCTGCTTGTGTCAGACAGGACTGGGCAAAATACAGTTATGTTAAGAATTGGTTACTTTTAAATTTATGAGTTGGAATTTTAATTAATTTGGCCAGACCCCAAAGGAGAGTTGAATTAATTTAGAATTGTACAGTCACAAATATGGTTGCAATTTAAGTGAAAAATTGAAGAACAAACCCTCAGAATTGGTGCAGAAGGTCCCAAATGGCATTTTGTTGCTGGTGTTTTTATTAATATAATAATCTTTAACATTAATAGTTATTATTTAATTACTCCAAGAATTAGATTTGGCATATAGAAGGAATTTTTCAAAACTTCTTTTGTGTTTCATAGAAGAAAATAAGGCCCTGTCCCAAATGACACACTTCATATACACTTTAGGTCTTGTGGACTCACAATGGCTGCCGTGTGCACGTGTCCGTTAAAGGGTTAGTTCACCCAAAAATGAAAATTAACTCATTAATTACTCACCCCCATGCTGTACCAACCTCGTAAGACCTTCGTTCATCTTCGGAACACAAATGAAGATATTTTTGATTAAATCTGAGAGGTGGATCCACATCCTAAGGGAATGAAACTTGACGGCCCAGAAAGTCATTAAAGAAAATGTTTAAATATTCCATGTGCCTACAGTAGCTCAACTATAAGTTTATCAAGCGACGAGACTACTTTTTCCCAAAAAAAAACATAAATAACGACTTTATTCGACTATTCCTTTTCTTCCTTGTGGGCCTGAGACGAGAGTTCAAGAGATTTCCACGACGCATGCGCGAGAACTGAACAAGAAGTATTAGAAAAAGAACGTTCTCTTCTCAGTTCTCGCGCATGTGTCGTGGAAATCTCTTCAACTCTCGTCTCAGGCCCACAAGGAAGAAAAGGAATAGTTCGAATAAAGTCGTTATTTATGTTTTTTTTTCGGGAAAAAAGTAGTCTCGTCGCTTGATAAACTTATAGTTGAGCCACTGTAGGCACATGGAATATTTAAACATTTTCTTTAATGACTTTCTGGGCCGTCAAGTTTCATTCCCTTAGGAAGCCTATGGAGGAGTGATCCACCTCTCAGATTTAATCAAAAATATCTTCATTTGTGTTCCGAAGATGAACGAAGGTCTTACGAGGTTGGTACAGCATGGGGGTGAGTAATTAATGACTTAATTTTCATTTTTGGGTGAACTAACCCTTTAAGTCCATGAGACCGTAGGGCATCCCATTTGTCATTTTAGGTGTCAGAAGTGTGTACACGAGTGACCCCTTTGCGGTCGATATGCGCCCTCGATGCACACTTTTGCCGAACCCGCGCTGATGCGAGCTCTGCAGCAGACTTCCTCCCAACAGTCAAAGCGCCGTTACATCACGAAAGTGCGGACTCAGAGGAATACCTCTAGTGTTTAGGGTGCTATTTGGGACAGGGCCTAAGTCATACAAGTTTGACAAAATCTGAATAAAGGGGGACCAAATAAAAAATTTTGGGTGTCTTACCCTTTAAAAGTCACACTTATTGCAATTATTTGAATTTCTTTAAATTTCCGTTAATTAGAATTTTACAGAATGTTAGGGTCAGACGTACCCTGTAGTCACTGGAGGTGACGTAGAAGATGGGCAGAAAGGCCAGCCAGATGATGCAGGTGGTGTACATGGTGAATCCGATGAACTTGGCCTCATTGAAGTTCTCCGGACATTTGCGGGTCTTGAAGGCATAGACCGTGCAGAGGACCACCAGAACCACGTTGTAGCTTAGCGAGAGCAGCATGCTAGAGTCCCGTACGTTACACTTCAAAATGACAGTCTGACGTTTCTCTGGCGTGGTGAACCGCCGCGTACCGGGAACTTCCAGCAGTAGCCAGACGGACACTAACAAGAGCTGCACTGAGATCAGCGACAGACAGATGAACACCTGTGAGCTTGGACTGATGAAGCGTGGTCGCTGAGCTCCGCCCTCCTTCACGCCGCTGAAGATGCGAGCGATTCGATTGGTCTTCGTGAGCAAGGCGGAGTAGCACACTGCGAACGAGGTACCGAGGCCTAACCGCCGCAGCGTGCACACAATAGGCGACGGTTTCGCGATGAATATGAAAGTCATGACGTACGACATGAAGACACCAAGCAGCAGGATGTAACACAGCTCGCGCCCGGAAGCTTTGACCAGTGGTGTGTCGTTGTTCCGAATGAAAACGATGAAGACCATTATGGTACAGATAAAGCCAACGCATGCAATTGAGATGGGCCCGATGGCCCAAGCATCCTCCCACATGATGTAGTCCTCAGGAAGGTCGTAGCATCCGATCAGGTCAGGACGGGGCCACTGGCCAGGTGCGCAGGGCATACATGTGAACTCATCAGGCAGGTATTCATAGGGCTCGCAGGGAGTGCAAATCCAGCAGCAGTATTCACCCGCCTGCATCTTCTTCATCTCATTAGGAGCGCAAGGGTCGCTGCACTGAGACGTGGGTACGTCCGCTCCTCTTGGCCAGCCGATCAAGCCCTCGTTTAGAGAAAGAATCTCCGCCCACTCTCCGATCTGGATATAAGTGAACTTGTCGCTGCCTGGCACTCTCTGGTAGTTGAAGATGTTGTAGCGACCCATTCCGTCACCATATGCGTCAAATTTTACTTGATTCTCCAAGCCGACAGGGGAAAATGGAGCTAGAGAGAGAGTATGAGAAAGAGGGGGAGAAGTTATTTCACACATATTAAGTGGGATGAAACACATTAACTCAAGAAGTTAAGTCTTTGGTTATTATCAGTAAGTACGTAAACGGCTGCAGGCTCATGAAGCAGGCGAAGAAAAGTATCATCGAATCTCTAAACAAAATGACTACACAATGCCATCCGACTTCAAGCAGAGAACATATCAAGGGTTTGAGGAGGAATCGGGCTGTTTTCTGTCAGGGTTTATGTGCTAGGTATTGGTTTTATTGCTCATATGAAGTCTCCCACATACCTCTGTAGTGTAGCTCGGGGCTCTGAGAGGAAGCGACCTTGGTCAGCACATTGCAAAATAAGACATGGGCAAATGAGCACAGAGGAGCTGATGCTTCTGTCTCGAGTTTTGGCCTCAGGGAAAATGATATATTGTGAACCGAAAGAGAAGACGAGAAGAAAATGTCCCTCAAGGGATGATGGTGAAACTGTCACTACTGATTGTACAAGTGATTATTTTTCTATAGCAGCAAGTAAAAAAGTCTATCTATCTATCTATCTATCTATCTATCTATCTATCTATCTATCTATCTATCTATCTATCTATCTATCTATCTATCTATCTATCTATCTATCTATCTATCTATCTATCTATCTATCTATCTATCTATCTATCTATCTATCTATCGTTCTATCGTTCTATCGTTTTACATGTATCTATTGTTCTGTCCATCTAAAAAAATAATAGTAATACCACGTTATTTATTAACTTTTTTTTTTCATTTTAATAATATGTAAACACACAAATAGTTGCCTACAGCCACACCTGGTGCAGTATGTTTTCTCTGCATGGTGTAATTGCTCAGTGTCTCTGGAAGCTTTCTGCTGGATGATGATTCATCAGATAAGGAAAACAGGTTAGAAGTTATGAACCCCATCATTCACAAAGATAACGTCAATATCAACTGCAACACCCATGCACTCACAGACCCCCACACACACATGCAGCTGATGTGCCATGAAATCCACAAACATCTTGCTGTATTCGAGAACTTCATCGTGCGCTGGATCAAATTAACCTTCTGTGGCCCATAGTTCATTTCTTTGTTGCTCATCTGTTCATTCCACGATTTGATGCCAGGCGACTGACCTCGGTAATGTGTAACCATCCGTCATTGGCGGCAGACGCTGAGCACACCCCTGTATTAAATAATCAACATATGGTAACAGGATAACTATAATATAATTACCCGTTACAAACACTAATTGCAGTTAATTATCTTGCGCAGAGCCTCCAAGGATATGGACACCGTTTGTGGAACAAATACATTTGATATAGGATTCATAGAGAGTCTGATGGATGGATGGACATAGGAGTATGATTGAAATCTGTCTGTCTGTCTGTCTGTCAGTCGGTCAGAAAGAATTAGGGTATTTTATTGTACATCTTGAGCTTTTGATGCCTTGTCTCACTTTTAACTAAAGTTTCACACAAACTTTTACCTAAAGTCCTGCCGTAGACAAAAAAAAAAAAAAAGAAAAAACAGTGGGGTATAAATTTATGATCCATCATATTGTTTATCTGCAACAACATTAAATAACTATGGCTCATCAGTGTCGATCACAATATACCTGTGCATCCCTGACAGATGTTTGCATGTTTTGTCATGGGATGCTTTTGACACAGATTCAGTAAATCCACATATCAGGCTTGTAGTATGATGGTCTCTTGAAATAGCTCAATTGATCTGAACAGATTGCACAAGTCCGGCAAGAGCAGTTTAACCTGCGATTCTGTATTATTGCTCGTAGGGACATAAACTGACTGAGGATGAACATGAATTCACAAAGTTGTTTACAGATGTTTTGACACATTAAGGGTCATCGGATGCCCATTTGCCACAAGTTGGTATGATTCTTTAGGGTCTTCGTGTAAAGTTTATAACATACTTTGGTTAAAATTCCTTAATGGTTGTGTAAAACAACACCCTTTTTACCTCCTCAAAAACAGCTCTGTTTACAGCGACCAATTTCGGTGCATGTCTCTTTAAATGATAATGAGCAACTGCTCACCCCACCCCTCTCTTCCATGTGGTGTGTCGACACAAGACATGTAAAGTGCTGCCATGACAACCTGCTTTGGTGGACAGTATACAAATGGCTGAGGGCGGAAATATGCTAATACGGGACAGTCCGTCAGCAGTCGTGGGCGGAGCATGAGCAATATGACATCATATTGCTCAGAAAATCCAAACGGCTTGATTATTGATAGTGTTTAGACTTTTTGAGGATTAATTTTTTTTAAAGATTTTTTTCATTGTATGGTGGTTGTGTCCACACACCGCAAGACACATTTATATGCAAACACCATATAAAAGTGAATTTTGCATCCGATGACCCCTTTAAGGCATATAGATCATCATAGGCATAAAATATGCCTGTATCAATCAATGTAGTTGAAATTAGTGTAGTTGATATCGGGTGTCATGCACTTATTTTTTTGAAGGAGAACAAATATTTTAATACCTTAATAATCCTATATGTAAGACATTGTTCTGCTTGTCTGTGTTTGCTTGTTTCAGATGAATGGGGATTATTCAATGACTGTTTCTGCAGGTTATGCCAGTGGGTGGTGACAAGTGACTGTCTTTATGAGTGAATCATTTATTTGACACCTGTTTTTTTGTGTGTGTTTTTTTTGTGGCGTTTTTGCCTTTGTTATGACAGGACAGTTAGTTGACAGGAAGCGAAGTTGGAGAGTGAGAAGGGGACGAAATCTATATTTTTGACAACACTACTTTGCACTTAGTTTATTATTTCAGAGGCCTTTTTAAAAGACTACAATTGAATAATGTAGATATATTATATATAAAATTCAACCCGCCAAAGTGGCTTAGGAGTAACTGCGTTACACCCCACTGCTGAAGTCCACCAGCATTTGGCGGCTTAGTGGGTGTTCATTTCAAGACCTGCTAATAATGAGACTTCACTGAATGGCAAATTTCATTTTAAAAATACAAAATACTGTATTTGTATTTAAATACTTTTCCCCCACACCGAATTTAGTATTTTATTTTGATACATTTCAACTGAGGATTTTGTATTTTTATTTTAAATACATTTCCATGTATTTATGCCCATCTCTGATTGTATTCAACAGAAAACTGCTGCTAGCTTAATTTTCTTTCATTGTAGCAACTTGTGCTGTCTCTTTCTGTCTCTCAGGTAATATACGCATGCCAGTTATTTTTTAAGCTCCATGGTAACGTTATTTTCCGTTTTGACAGAGACACAGAAAACTGGCAATGTGACATCACCACTGAGCATGATCCGCTTGACTCTCAGGTAACACAACATGTCAGTCTGGCATCTGAGACGTTTCCAAAATTCAGGGTTTAAAAACAACATATCTCTGCCATGCATACCTATGCAACTGACAGTCGCCATTCAGACACAGCATCCCTGGTGAGGACACAGACGCACATCCGCAGAGCTGAGTTTGACAGTTTGAAGAGCTTCTTCACAGAGGAAGAGAGAGCAGAAAGAAATGATAAAGAGGTGTGTTGTGAGTTGATAGCAGTGGTGGAAGACTACAGTTATTTTACTCGGTGTTGCAATTTTAAGGATTTGTGACTAGCTTGACTAAATGAAGAAAATGACTTGGACCAATGACTCAGGACTCTACTTGGATTTGTAAATGACTCAATGTTATGAAAATAAAATATTTTGCAAAATGATAGTCACAGAACCACTAGCACCGCTCATCAGAGTCTACAAAGTGCACAAACATGCAGAAGGTTGCCATTTATCGAGTTTCTTTTTCACCAACAATATCTCTGTTTAACAAAATTAAATGTAAGACTTTTTCAATTCTTTGTAATTTTTTTTTGTTTGTATTTTTAACTCAACTCATGCATAGAGTCCAAATGAAAAAGTGTTACCTATAAGTAACATTAAACCTCTGGTTCTTGTGTATACCTATGCACGAGTTGATCATTGATTTCATTTGATTTGAGAGTGAATAACCACTAAATATCACTCTGTTCATTAAAGTTATCATATCACTACTTAAGATTTACATTAAACTGCTGGAGTTATATGGATTGCTTTTACCTTTGTCCTTTTTTGACTTGGAATGTGTTTTTTTTTTACATAACCTGATTGACTTTTATTGTACGGACAAATAAAACAATGTATGGTCCGAGAAGATTTTTTAATAATTTATGCTATTATGCTCACCAAGACTGCATTTTTAAAATAAAAATACAGTAAAAACAGTAAGTAACATTGTAACCAATTAGAATTTAAAATGTTTTCCGTTTTAATACATTTAAAAATGCAATTTATTCCTGTGATGGCATTTATATATTTATATAATATATTTATATTTATAAAAACAAAAAAGTCTGTACTGTGACTGATCATGTTAATACATCCTCTTTTTTATTATTTTGGATTTCTTTGCATCATGGGTACTTTCTTAATTTTTCATTAATCTGAAGGGTTGACATCAAATATTTTCGTGATACTGCTTCCTTGTAACAGTTATCTACAGCTGATAGAATCAGTTTTAGATGTAGATACTGTACATCTAAATATACAGTATGTACTGTATATGTAAATATATTTTTCTTCTCAGATATTTATAATTCATAAATCAGAAAGTTAATTTCCAGGAGGGAAATAAGTAATATAAGGCACTTTTTGTATCGTAACATTACTTGATTTTTAGCAGGACAGATTGCACAAGGTGAGCCTCTGACTTGACATTTGTGTGAACTTCAGACTCAAGACTTGCTTATGGTTTAGTCATAAACACATCAACTAATTTTTCCAGTTATATACAGAAATGTACAGCAGTTTGGACACCATGTTGTGAGTACAGAGATGCTATCCATGCTTTCACATCACTGTTTACATGACAATAAATCTTCCATAGAACAACAAGCTCTTCTTTCTGTGGTGTCTGCTCAGTGTGTGTGTGTGTGTGTGTGTGTCTGTGTTAATGGTGGGTGGATGAGCGATAGCTTTGTTTCATAGTGTATTATGTTGTTGTGTGTGTTAAGAATGTAAGCAAGGTAAAAACTCTTCTGTATCTTTTCAGTGTCAAATGATATCGCTGCTCTGAAAATACACCATTGCTAAAATAATAATCTACTGTTGTGAGGCAAGATAAATATTTACTCCAGATCTGTGAATTTGAGAGGCGGCTAATTAGTTGTAAGTGATCTAGTGGCTACAGATGGAGGTGATGGTTAAATCTCAGCATACAGTGTGTGTGTGTGTGTGTGTGTGTGTGTGTGTGTGTGTGTGTGTGTGTGTGTGTGTGTGTGTGTGTGTGTGTGTGTGTGTGTGTGTGTGTGTGTGTGTGTGTGTGTGTGTGTTTGTATGTATGAGTTAGTGTGGTGATGGTGGGCGGACGAACGAGCAATTGTTTTGTTTCATTGTGTGTGGGTTGAAAGTGTCTGAGAAAAGGAAAAACACAAATATCCTATCCTATTGTGTCTGTGTGTGTCTCAATAGCTCTTTTCCTAATTCTAGTGAGCTGCCTACCTAGAGCATTTTAAGCATCATAGGAGTTCCTGACAAGAAGACTGCTCCAAAAGGTTAGTAGCAGAATAATGCTGCCCACTATATACCTGTAACGGTCACCAGCTGGAGTGCCCTTGAGAGCCACCAGAGGGCACTCCACATCAGACTATTGTCATTCCCTCACAAACTACATTTCCCATAACTCACTGCCCGGACTCTTTAACCATTATCACATTCACCTGTGTCTCATTATCTTGTTTAGCTCACCCCATATAAGCCCAGTTTTCTCATTCATTCCCTGCGAAGTCTTGTTTAGTGTTACACTGCAATTCCTAGCATTCTCCCTGGTTTCATGTCTCTTAGTTTTTGGATTTCTTGCCTGTTCCGTGGATTACTCTTCTGCCTGTGTTCCCTGCCTTGTTGTGTTTGTTATTGTTTGGATTGATTACCCGGTGTTTATGAACTTTGCCTGTTTTCGACTACGATTGTGGATTACCCTTTCAATAAAACTGCATTTGGATTCTCAACCTTCGTGTCTCGGAGCAGTTTGTGACAATACCTGTGGTACCATGTTTTTTTTCTTCTTTTGAAATAAATAAATTGTCTTCATCACCAACATATTAAATTGATCAAAAGTTACAGTAAATACTTAACAGTATACTGTTGCAAAAGATTTCAATTTCCAATACAAATGCTGTTCTTGTGAACTTTCTGTTCGTCAAAGAAAAAATAACACACACACACACACACACACACACACACACACACACACACACACACACACACACACACACACACACACACACATATACAGTTGTGGTCAGAATTATTTGCACCCCTGGTAAATATTGATCAAAGATAGCAGTAAAAATAAATTGCCATTGTTTATCCTTTCGATCTTTCATTAAAAAAATTAACTAAAAAAACCTCTAACTTTTCATAGAAGTAAAATCAACCCAGGCTCATGGGAAATACATTACTCTGCCTACATTTTTGCAAAACCTGAAATACGTACCTCCAGGTACGTTTCCCTGCACTTTTCGGGTGAAAAGTCCACTAGAGGCGCTAAGTGGTATCATTTTTTCTCTGTTTCAGATGGTTAAATAAAGGTAATAAAAATGACAATACCAGTAATGTTCAGACTTCTCAGTAGGCCTATACACTCATTTTAATATAAATTAGGAATTATTTCCACGCTTTTGAGGTGCCACTGAGGTGCAGTTCGTGAGATGGTCACGTCATTTAATCTACTGGTTCGGGATACTGACACGTTTATTTCGTTATTTTCGTGATATCAGCATTTTTATTTATTTATTTTATTTATTTTTTTTACTAATGTAATGCACGATTCTTTCTGCCAGTCGGGCTGGAGCAGAGAAAGCGGTTTAATCGACATGTATTCACGATATCTTATCATGTTTATATGTATTTCTTTTTATGTTATTATTTCGGTCTTATTGCCAGGGAAGCTGGACTGCTTTGCTGTTTATTGATTTAAAAAAAAAAAAGTATAAACGACTACGCGAATTTTATCAGTAGGAAATCGCGTTGAAGAAGTCTCCTTCCATACACATCGCGATATTTGGCATCAGTTCACGTGTTCCAGATGTTGGTAAGTAGTCGAAAATACACTGTCCTAATAATGTTTGATATTATGTCTTTTCTGATGGTCGAAATGAATCAGATTAGCTCATGTTCAGTCACTGCATTATCTGTCATCTCCACGGAGGCTTTGCGTTTCATTGCTTTCTAATTCAAAACAGGGTGATTAAACACTATCTGTCACGTGACGTGCTACAGGCCTAGACCTTCTATCAGTTAATAATATTCATATTAGGTTTAAAGTAAGTTAGTACAATTAGTTCCAAAGTGGTATTTGTAATAGAATCACAGTAAAAACAACACTTACCTTGCTTTTTACCACAGTAGCCTTAGTTTTACTGTGATAGGTGTGGTAAAAAGGACAGTAACCACAGAACTTACCATGCTTTTGCCACATTATTTGTAGTTTTAATGTGATATTTGTTGTAAATGCATATTAAACACAACACTTACCATGCTTTTACCACATTATTTGTAGTTTTAATGTGATATTTGTTGTAAATGCATATTAACCACAACATTAACCTGCTTTTACCACATTATTTGTAGTTTTAATGTGATATTTGTTGTAAATGCATATTAACCACAACACTTACCATACTTTTACCACATTATTTGTAGTTTTAATGTGATATTTGTTGTAAATGCATATTAACCACAACACTTACCATACTTTTACCACATTATTTGTAGTTTTAATGTTATATTTGTTGTAAATGCATATTAAACACAACACTTACCATGTTTTTACCACATTATTTGTAGTTTTAATGTGATATTTGTTGTAAATGCATATTAACCACAACACTTACCATGCTTTTACCACATTATTTGTAGTTTTAATGTGATATTTGTTGTAAATGCATATTAACCACAACATTAACCTGCTTTTACCACATTATTTGTAGTTTTAATGTGATATTTGTTGTAAATGGGCGATTCCACAGTTTCTGTCCACAAGGTGTGTGATGAACAATATATATTGAATAATACCCAGTTGTTGTCATTTTTTTATTTTTAGTTCACCATTTTGTTAAAGATAAATGTAAGAAATAATAAAGTTACTTTTATCCCACTAAGCCTTGGCATTATCGTGTAATGAGACTTTATTTTATTTCCGTCCCCAGAAATTGCGGATGTCAGGGTGGGACATTCAGTGCATCTGGATTTTTCCTAAGTCATTTCTTTCATTTCCTTTAATAAAATCCTGAATTTTGGCGCATAACATTTATTTTGGTGCGTCTTCTACAAAATACTACTACTAACACTGAAAGTATAATTCCCTTAATCTACCACGATGCAATGGAAACATTTACTAACGTTCGTTACACTTTCTGTCCAAGCAGTTACGCACGTTAAAATATGATTCTAAAGGAAGCGGAGATATAAATTTTCCATGTAATTCTATCAGTAGCATAACGATAAAAACATATTGTGTGGGTTATATTCTCATATGCGTTGCTACATGATAAACTGTTAATAAATCGGGACGAAACAGGGGCCGAGATTTTCTGTCAAAAAATCATAACGCTCGAACATTTTATTCTGACACTGAATTTCCATCTCCTAATGTCTCAACGGTTCTCATGTCAGAAATAAGATTGTCTAGGTCACGGTCGCTCAGCGCATGAGGAAGAGTTAAAAGGATTTCACGGATTTCGACGAATGTGGGTAAGTTTGTAGATTCTGTCCAAAAGTTTACGAACGTTAAAATGTTACGAACGTGGTAAACTTTTGTTAAGTAAACATTAAATAGGATCATTGTGGTGAGAAAGGATAAAAGAGTGAGCAAGTCGGATGATTGCGAGTGGTTTCGGATCGAAAGCGTCGTTCTCCGTGAAAGATCATGCATGAATGGTGGTTTTATACATTTTGACAGATTCTGCACATCTTGTTCGTAAATTAGACGGAAATTTTCAGTCTGTCCAACTTCCAACGTTGTTTTCGGCGTATTTTTGACTCAATAAGCTGTTCATGAAATTCAACATCGTCATTGACATTTTTCTGTTTTTGTTTTTTTTTATATTTTTTTTCTGTCCAATATTCATAAGAATATAGCTTAGGCTGACGAAGTTAACACGTTAATAGTGCGTTAACACAATCTGTACGATCTTTAAATTTGATAGTTTGATAACAGGTTATTTTAATGTGTTATGAACTTGTTCTATTCTTTGCCAGTTTTCATGAAATGGTATTATTTTGTGTTACAGAGGCAATCTTGCAGGATTGTTTATTTTTTTCCGTCCACGTTACACACGTTATAACTTAGCACACTTGTAGGAGTTCCTTTGTCTTCTACATTTGGCAAATAAATTTGAAAAATATACCTGTGGTACTTGTTCGTTATTTTGCTGGCTTTCAGTTAATGAACATACCAGACTCAAAATGCACCTTTAAGTTTATAGAACAGATAATATTAGATAACCACCCTGCCACAATGGATGTCCTATTAACAGTTTTGTGAACCATACACAACGCATGACTCATAACTATACCAAATTAGGAACAAAGCAAAACATGAACTGGGATTCAACCAGAATTTTATTAAACTGAATTAGATTAAGTACACTTTCTGCTTGAACTTACACTGTTTTTCCGTCCATGTTACATACGTTAAATTTGACATCAACTCAACTTTGATCAAAGTTTACTAGTTTACCATTGCCAGATTTATCCTGCCTTTCACACAGCTGTACCCCAAGATTTCTCAGGATGTTAACCTGAGGACAATGGCTTTCTCCATGAAGATTGATTTAGCAGGCTGTTGTCCTTGCAGTTAGACCTAAACTGTGGAATCGCCCAAATGCATATTAACCACAACACTTACTATACTTTTACCACATTATTTGTAGTTTTAATGTGATATTTGTTGTAAATGCATATTAACCACAACACTTACCATGCTTTTACCACATTATTTGTAGTTTTAATGTGATATTTGTTGTAAATGCACAGTAACCACAACACTTACCATGCGTTTACCACCGTAACCTTAGTTTTACTGTGATAGGTGTGGTAAAAGGACAGTAACCACAAAACTGTCCGTGCTTTTACCTCAGTATTGGTAGTTTTAAAGTGATATTTGTTGTAAATGCATATTAATCACAACACTTATCATGCTTTTAATGTCTAATAATGTAACAACAAATATTTGTAAGGTAAATCAGTAATTTTTCCATTAAATAATCCGATATATTTTACATAATGATATTTTCTTTTCTCTTTTTTTTAGCTGAAAAGACCAAAAGGGCTTTTCGGACTCAGTCAGCTCATTATTGTTTGAGGAGAAGTAAACGGGAGACGAAAAGCTACAAAGGCAAATATTCGCAATGGTATGTATGTGTTGGTTTTAACCCTAAATCAAACATTTTATCAAGCATTTGTTGTTTCTTAAACCTTTTCTTACAAAACCCATAGCCCAATCAGTACAAACATAGTCTAAAAGTCTTAATAATTCACAAGATTTAACAAGTTGTCAAATTCGTACAATACTTGTACATAATCATGCAGCTTTTACTCCTAGTGCTGTCAATGGCTAGTGCCTCAATTCCTGTACATATTTATCTCCATATTTGTAAATCAGTTGCGTGCCTTCTTGGAAAGTAGTCGGATGTCCCATACACTATCAGAAAAGTTTATATTAATTGCATTGTATTCATTAAAATTATTACAAATTGGACCCTGTCTGTTGATATTCCAATGATACATGATGTCTCTCCACAACTCATAACCTTCCTCTGTTTGCAAGAGTGGAAAAGCTAATTTGACTTGTCACATGACATCAGATACTCGATTATTTTGTCGTAATCAGATCAGTTACACTTCTGATAACTCTCCCGTTTGCATGTAAATCATGTTGTTGTTTTTTTACATGTTATCATGTAACATATTATATCATGTTATCATAATCACTTTTTTAAGTTCATATGATTATTGCGTGCTATTAAAGACATACTTTTATTCATAGAAATGCTCACATATCAGTGAACTTATTACATAAAAATGCTTTTAATATATAATTATGCAACACTCCTTACATAAATAAATCCTACAGTTATATATAAACTGACTACTTGCAAGTAATGTATTAAAATTACCTTTCTTTCTGTTTTGCAGGATTATCTTTTTTAAAGCTCTACAATATCAAACTCAACAGCTCTTTTAGGAACCAACCCTCACAAGAGCTACTAGTGAGTCTCAGTGAATCTTGCCGTGATCAGCCCTTCCCAGGTAAAGTTTCTACAATATTTCAATCAGTATTTACTCATCAAATGTTCTCCCCTGAATCGTATGGTAAATTAACTTAATTATAACTGTGTTAATTGGTATGTTTCAAGAACAATAGTAATTGCACATAGAGTAAGTGGAGACTTTCTTGTTTTACAGCAGAGAAGGAAGACCAGTCCTTATATCAACGCAAGCTAATCGAATAAGTCCTTTGTTTCGGTGAGGAAGAAACATCTTGTGCCCAAAGAAGACAGAAAGGTGCGTAAGTCCATTGGTATGTCTTGTATTTAAACAATGGTGTGTATTACATAATTTGATCTTGACAATTTTACATTGTACAGATTATCACTCGATTTTTATATGGGTAAAACTGTTTTTCTTCAGTACTTAGCTTATATTATATGCTGCAATATTATATATATATATATATATATATAATACTTCAATGTGTATATTAATGAACTGACTGCTGCTTTGTAAATTTAAACAAGGAACAGGCAACTCTGGCCCTTTTGCGTTCTCCTTTTTGTGGTTGAGAGTTTACATCAAACCCTAATTGAGCCCCTCTGGAAATTTTAACCAAAGTCTTCAGGTTTACTTGTAGACAATAGGCAGGAGGGTTTGAGGTTGGAGCTAAATCTGCAGGACAGTGGACGCTGAGGGCCAAAGTAGCCCATCACTGCTTTAAATAAAGCTACACTGTGTCATTTTTTATGTTGATTCTTTGGAAAAAAAAAAACACTTTGTTCTTTCAAAATTATATGTGCTCATTCATGTGTAATTACTTCCACCAACTAATCAAGTACTCCCGTAAGTGTAGAATCTGCCATTCAGAATACATATGAGCGAGTCGCTCGAATGGTGGCAGCCATGTTGCACCTCCATCTTGAAAATACATTAGCCAAAGAGGGACATACCTGGAAATTCAAGCTTCGCCTTTCGCGCCTTTACTTAGTGGCACCGTGACGAATGCAAGGGGGAGATTACTCATAATAATACGGCCACCGTAGGAGTTACAACGCCCTCGGAATGGGAGGGGCTAGAAAGTAATATTCAGTTGGTAGTCTTATACAATTTCACTGCTATATGGGAGAAAATCTTACACAATGTAGCTTTAAATAACGCAGAACATAAGCTGACCTGACTGTCCATTAAACAGTTTAATTTGAATTGTTTGTGTTTTTTGTTTTACTTTCAGACCAGGACTGGAGAACGCCTGACGGTGGGATGTTGAGACTTCTTCCTCTGGGAAAAAGCTACACCAAATCAGTGATCACATCTTCTGTTCATCAGTTATACTGTAGGGCACAACTGAACAAACTGTTTAGATGAGGAAGAAGAACAGGAACACGATAGAGACGTACAGGGAAGAGCAAGAAACCAGTTTAGCTGTGATAATTAATTATTTTTTTCCAACACAATATAAAATCTGTTTTCCGTATCATAGGTGACTGAATATGATTCTCTGGCACTCATTTGTGTGGCTTCAGCAGCTGTGAATGGATTAATTTGATGTTAATGTATTTTTGAAGGCTCATCGTTATTTATCTTGAATCTCATTTGTCTTTATGCTACTTTATCAACTTTATGTTGTGTTCTCAAATAAAGTGTTGTGTAATAAAGTATGGGGAATATTGTGTATTGAAAGTGGTGTTTGGGACAGAATTTTATTTGAGAAATATGAATTTCTTATTTATTTAGTTAAGTTCATAATTTAAAAACAACTACATATAATTAATTACCATAATTATTTTACTTAGGACATAAAAATTTTGTTGTGGTTAATGATATTTGGGACAACAATGCAGCAAAAGTTGCCCATACTTGCATGTATGCCAATTTTCAGTGAAATAAAGAGAAGGTGTGTGAATAACAAGAGGCTGCAGTGGGCTATCTTGCTATAAACACTTCAAGTATAATTGAAGATGATCCATGTTGATCATTCTAGTACATCTACTACTGCATTTAAAATGAAAGCATAGACATTACTGATGTCAGGCAAATAATCAGCAGTCAGATGGCGTGAAAAGGATATTTTGGCACTGTTTTGTTGTTTTACTGAATGGTGCATTATCCTTGTGATATAGTAATAGTTCAAAATCTAAAATCTGTGTAGTCTGTACTGCCCGTCCACCCCCAGGGGTCCAGCAACAGCCTAGTAATGGCCCCCAGAAGAGCAAAAGAATGCACATTTCAAATGGCTGTAACTCAAAGTCCGGTTAGTGTATCAAAGAGACAATATGAAGGACAACTGCTTATGCTATGTTTACTAAATAATGTTGGGCACAGTTTTCAGACATATATGGCAAGCTGGCATAAAGGTTATTTTAAAAGTGCTCACAGTAAAATATCAAATTGCAACCTATCCCTCATATATATCATAAAGGTTTGCACAATTAACAAATTTAGATATCCAGTTGCCCATTAAAGATATTATTTATTTAACATTCACTGTTTCATTACTAAACGTTTTAAACTACATTACCCACATATCTCTGTCATTATATCAATGGAACAGGAAACATGGTGCTGTAGTTCATTGAAATGTGCAGACATGCTTGGGGTTAGGGTTGGGATCTCGGTAAAGGAGAAATTTCTCACAACATAGAGACACTTTCTAGTTACCTTAATGTATAACTAACGTAATAATAACACCAAAACATACTTTGTAACATGAAGCGCCGTTTTATATGGGTTAAAAGATAGTCCAATCACAGCGAGTTCTGCGATAAAGTCACAGCGAATGACAACCCAGCTGAACAGATGCGTCACACTTAACTTGCCCATTTATGGTAAATGATGACAGATCTCTTCCGGTTCCGGCTGCAGGGATAGATTCCTTAAATATTTAATATTTGGGCTGTTAAATATGTATTGCTTCTAATTAAATTATAAAACTCACATTTAAAAACAAAAAGACTCCTTTGTGTGGTTACCATCCAAAAACGTTGGATTCATATGATCATGACACAAATTTGCTTATTTGATTAGACTGATGCATACATTTGAAAGAGAAACTTGTTTTCTAAGCAATGGCACAATGGCAGGGTAGTTTGCAGTTTTTTTTTAATTAAAGATAATTGCATGCACTTAAGTGCTTCTAACATTTACAGTGTATGTATAGTATATCAAGTATATTATATAACAAAATGTAACAAAAGCATAATGAATGCACACAATTTTTAAAGCAAATTCCAATATTTAATGTCAAACTGTTTAAAGACAAATGTAGTGCCAAAACTACAGCACAACAGAATTAAAATCAGTTAATTGTAAACAAAACATAAAATCCAGATACAGGGGCAATCTATTATAGTGACACATACAGTTTTTTTTTTAAATCGCTGATGAAGTTATATTTTTACAAACCACGAGTTGAGATTCAACTTTGTTATGTGAAAATATATTTGTTTCTTCCCTTTAAAGAACAAATAGGTGAAAACTTAAGCACAACATTTTACAATCTCAACTTTAATGCTATATCCTTGTTATTATTGGTCACTTTTATTGTAACTAAATGAAAGGAAACCTAAAATAGTTAATTATTATAAATGTCAGCAAGAAAATGCTTCTATAAAATACATTCACAGGTAGGCCTGTATTACAATTACATTAACCAGGTAGTAGTATTTTCATTAAACTGTAATTAAAGGTTTAATGAAGCTAAATGTAAGACATTAAGTCCATCTAAATGTAAAGGTAACAAACTCAGAATAATGTCCAGTTGTCAAGTGTGTCATTTTTTGTAATACTCTTTCAGCACCAAACAGAACTCCATAAATATTGCTTGTTTCAAAAGGTTTTCTTGAACACTCTCACTATCTTCAATTGTTCGGACAAACACCTGCTATATACACTTGCAGAAATATACATTTGACTATTGCATATTATATTGCATATAAGTCGCTGCATGACTAGAACTAATGGATGTCAATGAATATGTCCTTTACCAAAACTCCTGATGAGCACTGACGCTTGTTTGATAAAGGCATTAGGCAGACCTCAAGTACAGTTTATGAAGATGAAACGAGAAAACAAAATTCTTTAACAATATGGAAAAAGATAAATGACTATTTTAAATAATGGTTCTGCATATATCAGAGATCATAAGAGTGGGACTCCACATAAAGACTTTCAGAAACTGTGACAGAAAAAAAGGGAGCACCTCGCTGGACACATCCTACACATGCCCAAACTACACAACCCAAAGACAGTTATGAAGTGGACACCACCAGGAGAATGCAGGAGACAGGGAAGATCAAGGAAGACATGGAGACAGATGTTTCACGAAGACCTGAAGAATGTCAGTGTCCCATGGGAAGATGAGGAGGACTGGTCCACGGATCGAATACGTTGGAGGACACTTGTTGCCCAATGTGCCCAGCACAGGACTTGATGATGATGTTGTGAGTTTATCCATAACTGTGGGATATTTTTCTGTAAGGAGTATTGCATATAATAAGCTCACTGATATGTGGTCATTTCTATGAAAACAAGCATGTCTTTAATAGCAAGCAATAATCATATAAACTTGTTTAAAAATAACACGATTTACATGCAAACGGGACAGTTATCAGCAGTGTAACTGATCTGATTACGACAAAATAATCGAGTATCTGATGTCATGTGACAAGTCAAATTAGCTTTTCCACTCTTGCAAACAGAGGAAGGTTATGAGTTGTGGAGAGACATCATGTATCATTGGAACATCAACAGACAGGGTCCAATTTGTAATAATTTTAATGAATACAATGCAATTAATATAAACTTTTCTGATAGTGTATGGGACATCCAACTACTTTCCAAGAAGGCACGCAACTGATTTACAAATATGGAGATAAATATGTACAGGAATTGAGGCACTAGCCATTGACAGCACTAGGAGTAAAAGCTGCATGATTATGTACAAGTATTGTACGAATTTGACAACTTGTTTAATCTTGTGAATTATTAAGACTTTTAGACTATGTTTGTACTGATTGGGCTATGGGTTTTGTAAGAAAAGGTTTAGGAAACAACAAATGCTTGATAAAATGTTTGATTTAGGGTTAAAACCAACACATACATACCATTGTGAATATTTGCCTTTGTAGCTTTTCGTCTCCCGTTTACTTCTCCTCAAACAATAATGAGCTGACTGAGTCCGAAAAGCCCTTTTGGTCTTTTCAGCTAAAAAAAAGAGAAAAGAAAATATCATTATGTAAAATATATCGGATTATTTAATGGAAAAATTACTTTTTTACCTTACAAATATTTCTTGTTACATTATTTGGCATTAAAAGCATGGTAAATGTTGTGATTAATATGCATTTACAACAAATATCACTTTAAAACTACCAATACTGAGGTAAAAGCACGGACAGTTTTGTTACTGTCCTTTTACCACACCTATCACAGTAAAACAAAGGTTACTGTGGTAAAAGCATGGTAAGTGTTGTGGTTACTGTGCATTTACAACAAATATCACATTAAAACTACAAATAATGTGGTAAAAGCATGGTAAGTGTTGTGGTTAATATGCATTTGAACAAATATCACATTAAAACTACAAATAATGTGGTGAAAGCATGGTAAGTGTTGTGGTTAATATGCATTTAGAACAAATATCACATTAAAACTACAAATAATGTGGTGAAAGCATGGTAAATGTTGTGGTTAATATGCATTTACAACAAATATCACATTAAAACTACAAATAATGTGGTAAAAGCATGGTAATTGTTGTGTTTAATATGCATTTACAACAAATATCACATTAAAACTACAAATAATGTGGTGAAAGCATGGTAAATGTTGTGGTTAATATGCATTTACAACAAATAACACATTAAAACTACAAATAATGTGGTACAAGTGTGGTAAGTGTTGTGGTTCCTGTCCTTTTACCACACCTATCACAGTAAAACTAAGGTTACTGTGGTAAAAGCAAGGTAAGTGTTGTTTTTACTGTGATTCTACTACAAATACCACTTTGGAACTAATTGTACTAACTTACTTTAAACCTAATATGAATATTATTAACTGATAGAAGGTCTAGGCCTGTAGCACGTCACGTGACAGATAGTGTTTAATCACCCTGTTTTGAATTAGAAAGCAATGAAACGCAAATCTCCGTGGAGATGACAAATATAATGCAGTGACTGAACATGAGCTAATCTGATTTATTTCGACCATCAGAAAAGACATTATATCAAACATTATTAGGACAGTGTATTTTCGACTACTTACCAACATCTGGCACACGTGAACTGATGCCAAATATCGCGATGTGTTCGGAAGGTTCTTCAACGCGATTTCCTACTGATAAAATTCGTGTAGTCGTTTATACTTTTTTTTTTAATCAATAAACAGCAAAGCAGTCCAGCTTCCCTGGCAATAAGACCGAAATAATAACATTAAAATAAATACATATATAAACATGATAAGATATCGTGAATAAATGTCAATTAAACAGCTGCCCGACTGGCAGAAAGAATCGTGCATTACATTAGTAAACAAACAAATTAAATAAATAAATAAATAAAAATGCTGATATCACGAAAATAACGAAATAAACGTGTCCGTATCACGAACCAGTAGATTAAATGACGTGACCATCTCACGAACTGCCGTGAGACTGGGCTGTGTGGCACCTCAAAAGCGTGGAAAAAAATCCTAATTTATATTAAAATGAGTGTATAGGCCTACTGAGAAGTATGTACATTACTCATATTATTGTTTTTGTAACCTTTATTTAACCATCTGGAACGGAGAAAAAATTATACCACTTAGCGCCTCTAGTGGACTTTTCACTCGAAAAGTGCAGGGAAACGTACCTGGAGGTACGTATTTCAGGTTTTGCAAAAATGTAGGCAGAGTAACGTATTTCCAATGAGCCTGGGTTGAGTAAAATAATTGAAAGTTGGGGCAAAGTCACATTATGAAATGTTTTTCTCCAAAACACGTTGGCTGAGTAAAATATCTCTGAAGTATATTCCCATTAATATTTACATTGTTTATCACACCAGGGTGACTAGGAACATGAAATTGTCAAGCTATGACTTCTTGTTTCACAGGAGTATAAATATGAGGAAACACAAAGGCCAAATTCCCTTAATCATCCATCACAATGAATAAAACCAAAGAATAGTTCTGATGAGCAGCAAAAGATTGTTGAGCTTCACAAAATATAAAGTGGCTGTAAGAAAATAGCTAAAGCATTGAAAATTTCCATTTCCACCGTCAGGGCAAAAATGAAGAATTTCCAATAAACTAAAGATTGGGATTTACAAATCTGCCTGGAAGAGGACGTGTGTCTATATTGTCTTAATGCACGGCGAAAAATCCTCCTCGCTCATCCAAAAACAAACTCCAGCATATTCAGTTGTCAAACACGACTGGAATTTCAAAAGGGACCGGATTCTATGGTCACATGAAACTAAAAAAATAGCTTTTTGGCAGCATGATGCGTTTGGTGCAAATAGGGTTAAGAAGTACACCATGCCTACGGTTAAATATACTGCTGGATCTTTAATGTTGTGGGCCAATTTTTTTGCTGGAGGTCCTGGACATCTTGTTCAGATACATGGTATCATGGATTCTAGAAAATACCAACAGATAAAATATCAAAACCTGACAGCCTCTGCTAAATCTTATCATGGGCCGTGGTTGGATCTTCCATCAGGACAACAATCCAAAACAAACGTCAACACAAAAATGTGTCACTGAACACAAAATGAAGCTTCTGCCATGACCGTCCCTGCTCTGAACCCTATAGAAAATGAGTGGGCTGAACTGAAGAGAAGAAGCGCCAACATGGATCTGGGAATCTGAAGGATCTGGAGAGATTCTGAATGGAGGAATGGTCTCTGATCTCTTGTCAGCTGTTCTCAGACTCAGAACTGTGATCTTGGCAAAAGGAGGTTGAAAAAAGTATTTAATTAAAGGGTGCCAATAATTATGGCCAACCTGTTTTGGAGAAAAGCATTTATTTCATAATGTGATTTCAATTATTTTACTTCAATAAAAGGTTAGAGTTTTGCGAATTTTTTTTAATGAAAGATCAAAATGATAAACAATGCAGATTTATTTTTACAGCCATCTTTGATTATATTTACCAGGGGTGCCAATAATTCCAACCACAACTGTCCACATTTTTGCATCGCAGTGTTGGTGCTTTCAAAAAATAGAAAGCCAGTATTAAAAATGGCTTAAAGTAATACTTTTAGCAATAGTGATTTTTAACGTACCCAGCAGAAAACAGCATATGCCAGTACTGCAAGCAGGTGGTGTGCAGCACCATTAGTACTGATCTCTTCAACATGTGACACTTTCAAAACTGCCATTTTAAAAAAAAATCATTACAAAAAAAGTGTTCATTTTGATGATTTGTCATTTTGAAATCATCAAAATGAACACTTTTTTGGTAATGATTTTTTTCACAGAAAGCACTATTTCTGTGGTGCGTACAGCTTCTTAATAGTGTTCCATATATATCACTTATTAGATTCAATTTCGGATAGGATGTTAATTTAAAAGGTAGTAGAAACTTAGAAAGCAAGGCAGATCATGCGGTTTTGGAATAATCTAGAATAAGGCTTATTATCTAGGCTAATACTTGTAGGCTAATATCTACAAGTGTGTGTTTGTGCTTAGTGTCTGAATCAGTGTGACTCAATAGAAGCACTGCATCTCTCTATCTTGCTTTCTTTTTCTCTCTGTTGACATAACACCCCCCTGTAACCCTACTGGATTACCTCACCACTTGATGCCATGTGGCGACCTAATTGCTATAGCAACGGCATGTTGCCACAGTGTGTTAGGGTATTCGAGGAGTCAGGCTCTTGGAGATGTGACAGGCTCCTCGCAACACAGAAACGCTCTGACGCAGAGGGTGAGGTTTTTACACAACACCACTGACAAGAGGAGCTGTCTGTGAATAGCACTTTGTGACATCCAACTAACCGCTTCTAACACTTTTAACATGCAATAAACCATAAACAGTTCCTGCTAGAGGAAGGTTCCAGAAGGTGGTGGAATATTCCTTGAGGTAAACCTGGTATTAACATCCATCTTCAGGTGATTCAATCACAAATGATCACCTGAGATGGTTGTCAATTACACACTGAGACATTTCTCAAAATACCATCTTTTATGTTTCACAGAACAGTGTTATTTTAGTATCACTCTTTAATGTCATCATAGTTTTTATAAATTTTTTAATATATATATATATATATATATATATATATATATATATATATATATATATTAGAATTTCTAATTCATTTTAAAGTTGTAGTAATTTAGTTTTTGTCATTTTTATTAGTTTTTTAAATGTCTATTATCATTTTTACATTTTTATTTGTTTCAGTTATTTTAGTACATCAACTTAAACTATATATATATATATATATATATATATATATATATATATATATATATATATATATATATATATATATATATATATATATATGCCACTATAACAAATTAAAACTGAAATAATAATAAAATGCATAGCACACACACACAAATACTGAGTAAAATAATCCATGTATAAAAAAATTATTTAACTCCATATTTGTGTATGGTATGCATACTGATGCTTAAGAGAACAGTGACATCAACAAATATTCTTTTGTGTTCCATTGAAGAAAGCAATATAGGTTTACAATGACATGAGGTTGAGTAAATGCGTGAGATATCCTTTTAATGAACAGACTCTAATCCAAGCTCCCATATCAGTAGATTTTGGAACAGAGCAAATGTTAATATCAAGTGTAAACGGGCTGCCTCTGGTCATACAAAATAGCAATAGCATCCTAATTCTGAAAACCAACCAAACCAATGACAAACAGAATCTGGGATGCACCAAAAGCTCTAGTGTGAAAGCACCCTCACTGATTCTCCACAGACAGAAAGAAAGCTAGAGAAGGGCCAGCTGTGTGAACTTTGTGAGTCAGAATGCTAGGAAGCGCAGAGGGACTTAATTCTTAACCATAGGGAGGAGAATGTGAACTGTAAATCCTTTTGGGCTTCTCTCTCATCTCTTCCATCTTCCATTCGTCCATCTATACCAACATTCTTCTTTTGATTCCAAGCACATCTACAATCATTCTCACTCTTCCATTCTGTCTTTTCTGTCTCTCTCTCTACCTCCTTCTCCTCTGTCTGCATGATGATGATGATGTTTTTTCCTCCTTTTCTCCTGCATGGCTTGCCTCCTGCCTCCCTCTCAATCGCCCCAGACAGCAAACCCCACACGTCTTTGATTCTGCGCTTGAAAAATGAAGATGGTGAACTTCAAAGAGAATGTTCTTCTGCTGATGCGTACCAGCCCACTCAACCTCTCTCCCGTCATTTTATCTGCCCGATCTTTCTCTCTCTCTCCCTCACTCTTTCCATCTGTCTTTGTGTGTTTCTCTCTGTTCTGTGTGTGAAACTAGCGCTACCTCCCTTTCTTGCTCTGCCTTTCAAATATACACATGCACATATATGTACTGTACTTACAAAAAGTACAGTGGCGGTATAGAGATAGTATCAAATATATACAGTATATATCAGATATATATACTGTATATATATATACTATACCATGTAGGTTTTGTGGTACTATTTTTCATGTAGTTTTTTTCTTCTCATTATTTTAGCATCCAACTCTGACTGAACTGCCTTAATAGGAGGACATTGTCTGTTTGATTCGTGCGAAAATGAATGTGTTGATGTGTGAGGTTCGGTTCCTATCTTCTCTGTTTGTTGTCATCAAATTCTCTGTATCTTTTCCTCCCCAAAATTATTGCTACCGTTTGCTCTCTCCCTCTGAAAGTTTGTCTTTAAATGTGTTTGTGCATAGCCACAGATAAGTGTGGCATAATCCCATCTATACTTGCCACGCCAACCTGAGCATGCTGAGCACTTTTACATAGTTTATTTTTACCTGCCTCTCTCTCTTTCAGCTGTCAGTCAAAGCCGAGCTCTCAGCGACGCTGACAGAAGACACTCGACTCCTGCCTCATTCTCCCAGTCGCAATCAAGACACACACTGTCTCTAATTACAGAGCCTATAAACCTGTCGTTTCAGAACCACAGTGTGACACAGATACGCGGCGGATGTCATAAACTCTTACAGTACTAGTCAGTGAGAAACCGCTAGGAGAAAAAAGGCGAAGCAGGTTACCTCTAAAGTTGACGTGAAGCAGAAAGTCCCGGTAGAGTTTCCTGCCATCGAGACTGCGCATGGCATCGCACAAGCGCGTGGTGTTGGCGCAAAGAGTACGTTGCATGCGGTGCAAGGCGTGCGCCATGGCGTACACTGCATTTACGACAAACATAATCTTTGATTCTGGCTCAAAATTTGAGCTGTCCACAGCCAATTCTGGGTCACAAGGTGGCTTTTGGGTTCCCGCCCCTGCTGCCGAAACCCAACCCAATGAACACTGAAACTTTTGCTCCCAGAAGTCTTTGAACCATGGGTTGCGATGATTATTAAGGGGTGTAAGGGTCTGGAAGTAGCGGTTGAAATCTGGTAAAGGATGAGCCGCTAGCTCCAGCGTGATTGCCCCATCCGCTGTGAATTCGTTCCCTTTGACGATGCTCTCTTGTGCCCCCCAGCCGTCACTTGCTACCCAGAGGAAAGATGCATTGAGGCGGCCGGCGGCCGCGATGAGTTCTCGAGCGTCGTCGCTACGAAGAAAAAGCACGGCCACACGGGCTGTGGGCTTCTGTAGGAGCTGACGAACGACCGCCTCATAAGAAGACCGTTTCGCGCTTGATCGCCCCACTTTTTCCGAAGTAGCGATGCAGATGTTTCTCAAACGGGCTTGCTGCTCAAAGGCTTCGATCCCTGTCTCTCCGTAGTCACCCTCGGAGGCAACAGTGGAAACATAGGTCCAGTTGAAGGCACGCAGGATCTCCGCCATGGCCTTGGCCTGGTAGAAGTCTGGAGGGACGGTGCGTGCGAAATAGTCGTAGCGGGTTTTGTCACTGAGTTTGGCACTGGTACTGGCGTAGCTGATCTGAGGGATCTGAAATAGCCGGAGCAAGTTGGCAACCTGGGAGAAACACACACACAAAAATACAGCATTGCATTACAAAGCCTTTCAATCAATTAGTCAGCACCTTATAAATTAATTATCCAAAGTCTATGATACATAAAATATTCTTTTTTTAGACATTTGATTGGATCAAGCCACATTAGCCCAATTAAGAGGATGCAGACAGTCTCAGCAGGGCTGAGCATCTTGGAAATGTTTTTCTTTGGTGAGACTCAGCTTGTCTCTTCCATATCACACACCCCATTCTAAATGTGCAGAAATGCACAGGATAATGTTTACTTTCCTGCATAACACTGACACTGGCATGATTCAAACCTTTACATCAAAGCTAGAGCATCAGTTGCAGTTCAGTCCTGCTGTATGCAATGAGTTTTTTGTGTGTGTTTAGGGATGCTAACAGATGTTCAACATTTGAACGTAATGAATATTTGCTAAATGCTCAAAAAAAGAGTTGCTGTCACTGTTGATTTTCAGGTGTAAGCAGAGGTTAAAGTCAACATGAAATCCATATTGATTCATAAATTACGTTTTATGTCAGCATGATTAGAACATAAATGATTAGTAATCTCAAATCAAATTGTAATAACTTCCTTTTCCTGACACAAATTTCCTTCATTGCTGACATCACTGAGTCCATGTGGGCTATTGGACAATCAGTAATCAGTAGCCAACTAGCTATTTAGGTATTGTTTTGAGCAAACTTGCATTCTGTCTGTCTTCAGTCTGGTATGTAACACCCATTTTACCTAATGAATAGGTTATTCAATGAGAAAAAATAGGGCAGGACTTGATTCTGTTGCACTACTACTAAAATATACAACCATTTAATAGTTTGGAGTCTGTAAGATTTTTAAATGTTTTTGAAAGAAGTCTCTAAGACTCATCAAGGCTGCATTTATTCAACAATTCAGTAAAAGTAATATTGTGAAATATTATTACAATTTAAAATAACTGTTTTCTATTTGAATATATTTTAAAATGTAATTTATTCCTGTGATGGCAAAGCTGAATTTTCAGCATCATCCCTCCAGTCTTAAGTGTCACATGATCCTTCAGAAATCATTCTAATATGGTGATTTGCTGCGCAAGAAACATTTCTCATTATTATCAATGTTGAAAACAGTTGTTCTGCATTAACAATGCTATTTTTGAACTGTTAATGCGTTTTTTTCGCGTTAACTTGCCTTAAATTCAACATGAGATATTTTCTTCACACACAGTATGAGTTGCAGTCTGACACGTTTTTCCGAACCCTTTTGATTGACAGGATATAATCTGCCCTGACCATTGGCTATTTTTAAACAATCGGCCAATGCGATAGCTTTAACCGATACCGATTATTCGTGCCTGTTATGGTCTTTAGTATTTTTTCCACCAGGTGGCGTTGTTCTATGTTCTGGAGGAGCGTCAGGAACAGGTGTGGTGAATCTCTGGTGATCAGGTGTGCTGGATTACTGGCTGATTGCGTTTTGTCAGGAGATGGCGATTACAAAAGGACTGACGGAGTTGGACTGGGACGTTGGCTCTTTCCTCTTCAGTTCCAGAATGAATTATTTTTGATTACTGTCTTGTGTAAGTTTTTATCAATTAAATGTTAATTGTTAAATTGAGTTCCATGTGTGGTCTCCCCAGTTTTATGTTGCTTCACCTTGCTTTAGGTGAACGTAACATAATGGGGGCTCGTCTACTAAACTGAGAGAGGCTCCGAGAAGAATTTTGGGTAAGGTTATTCGGCAAAATTGTGATTTGGGAGGTGATTGAATGAGGTTGATTCAAATTATTCTTGGGGATAAAACACCATGGAACATTTGATTGGTTTTATTATTTGGTAAATGATTGCTGGGGCTGAAGAGGAAGAACTTTGTCTGGAAGTCGAAGTATCTGAATTTTGATGGGGTTGAGTCCTGTTGTGCATGACTAGAAGTAAGACGGATTTGTACTATAATTGCCGGGATGAATTGAGATTGGTTAGACCATCAGAGCCACGTGAACTCCCGTTTTATTTAAATTTTTTATTTTAGTTTGTTGTTTTTGGTACGTCGGACGCGGGTAGACGGATTAGCCGTTGAGCTGCAGGTGGGCGTACTGAAGACTAGGGTTGAATTATTTAGATGATTTCTTAGTTAGATACGGAAAGGCTCTTGATTTGTCCTGGCATTGTAGTGCTATCTGCCTTGCCCTGGTCTTTGTGCATTTTCATTTTCCGGTTTGGGAGTTTAGGAAAAGGGGAACAACCAGTTTATTTTGACTTCGAAAAAGAGGTAAAACGTGAAGTTTAAAATGGATCAACTACAGGGGTTTTTGGCAGCTCCTACGGGGGAGAAATTGAATGATCTCTCAAGAGATCAATTAGCCAAGGTAGTTGAACATTTTAATTTTGAGGTAGTGGTAACAAAAGGTACGAAGGTAAAACCATTTCGGGATATGGTAAAAGAGAAATTAGTGGAGTGGATGATTTTAACTGCAGATGCACCATCAGAAGAATTAATTTCACCAGACGGTACGTCAACGCCGCTTATGACGGGAGTACAGAGTGGGTTTACTTTTGAGCAACAGTTACAAATTTTGAACATGCAGAGTAGGGAACGTGATCTGGATAGACAGCTTGAATTGGAAAAACTGAGAATTGAAGAACGAGAGCGTGATAGGGAATTTGAGAAATTTAAGTATGAGAAACAAATTCAGGAGGCTAAGTTGACTCAAGAAACCGAACGGTTAAGATTGGTTGCTGAAGGGAGAATGGGGAGTATTGGCGACTCTGGTGGTCAACTGGGGTTAAATAGAACATTAAATATTGCAAATATGACCAAGTTGCTGCCCAGATTTAATGAGAAGAATCTAGAAGTTTTTTTCTCGTTGTTTGAAAGCGTTGCTGATGATAGAGGTTGGAATGATGCAGAACGAACTCTTTTGTTGCAAAGCGTTCTTGAGGGTAAAGCTCAGGAAGCGTTTATTTCACTCTCAGCAGCAGGGCGAAAAGATTATCAGGTCGTGAAAGATGCAGTTTTAAAAGCTTATGAACTTGTTCCTGAGGCTTATCGTCGGAGGTTTAGGGGATGGAAAAAGGGGTAAAGGCAAACGCATGTGGAGGTGGCGCGAAAGCTCATGAATCATTTTAATCGTTGGTGCGTTTCCTTAGGAATAGATTCTTTTGAGAGTCTTTGTGATTTGATAATCTTGGAGCAGTTTAAGAATATTATTCCTGAGCGGATAGTGACGTACTTAAATGAGCAAAAGGTGAAAACCGCGGCAGAAGCTGCGGTTTTATCGGATGAATTTGTGTTGATTCATAGAAATTCAGTTTACCAAAGAGATCACCTTGAAAATCAAGATAGACCGAAGTCGTTAAAAGCAGAGTATAGGCCAAATAGAAATGTAGATCCAAATTCTACTTGCAGGTATTGCCTGGAAAGGGGCCACTGGAAAATGGAATGCCCGGTGCTGAAAGGCAAGTATAAGGCCAGTGCAAAAGCTGTTGGGCTTGCGTCAGCATTTACTGCGTGTGAAACATCATGGGTTTGGGGAATCCCTGTTGAAGGGAAAGCTCAAAACGCAGATAAGGTTGGCGGGTTCCAGTCGGATTATGGTCCATTTATTACAACGGGGTATGTTTCGCTAGTTGACTGTTCAGTCAAAGTACCCGTAAGAATTCTGCGCGATACAGGATCTTCGGAATCCTTTATTTTAGAATCGAAGTTGAAATTTTCTTCTGGGTCTAGTACAGGAAATAGTGTTCTGATTCAGGGAATTGGGTTGGAAATATTCTCTGCTCCGTTACACAAGATTCAGTTTGATTCGGAATTGGTGCGTGGGGAAGTTGAAATTGCGTTGCGCCCTTCGTTACCTGTGGAAGGTGTAGATGTCATTTTAGGAAATAATTTGGCTGGAAATCGTGTGTGGGGTGGTACCTCCCATTGTGAAGGTTAATCCAAATATATCTTCAGAGGCAGATAGGAGTGTCCAGGAGTTTCCCGATGTTTTTGTTTCCTGTGCAGTAACTCGAGCTATGAATACTGAAAAGAATGTGTCCCAGATCAGCGAAAAAATAGAAAATTCTTCTTTCGATCCTTTGGGTAATTTATCCTTGTTGCCGCCTTCGATTTCCCGTGATGAGCTAATTTTGGCTCAGGGAAAAGATGCCGGGTTGACAACACTGTTTGCGTTGGTTAAATCTACTACCGAAATTGAAAGTATGGCTTCTGGTTATTTCCTGAGTGATGGCGTTTTAGTTCGCAAGTGGATGTCTTGTAATGATCGTGCTTTGGGTGAACCCATATATCAGATTGTTCCGGAGGAGTTGCGTGATTTGGTGTTGAGAACGGCTCACGGGGACATAGCTGGGCATTTAGGGGTCAAGAAAACATACAACAGTGTAATGCGCTATTTTTTCTGGCCTAGATTAAAAAGAGATGTGGCGAGTTGTATTAAGATGTGCCACACTTGTCAAATAGTGGGTAAACCGAATGAGGTTTTAGCTCCGGCGCCGTTGTTTTCAATTCCTGCGGTGAGCCATCCTTTTGAGTATCTTACCATTGACTGTGTGGGGCCGTTAAATCCAAAGCGGGTTCTAACTACTTGTTAACTGTCATGTGTCAGACAACTCGCTATCCCGCTGCCTATCCCCTGCGAACGATTTCCACAAGGTCTGTGGTAAAAGCTCTGTCCCAATTTATTTCAGTTTTTGGTATTCCTAAATTTATTCAAACTGATAGGGGAACCAACTTTACTTCTCATATGTTTGAGCAGATTTTGCAGCAACTGCGTGTGAAACATCATAAAAGTAGTGCGTATCATCCTGAAAGCCAGGGAGCTCTTGAGCGATTTCATCAAACGCTAAAACAATTGTTGAGGGCGTATTGTAACGAACTGAATAAAGACTGGGAGGAGGGGCTTCCTTGGTTGCTGCTAGCCGCACGCGAGGTTGTTCAAGAGAGCCTTGGTTTTAGCCCTAACGATTTGGTGTTTGGTCACAAGGTAAGAGGCACGTTGTTCCTTCTGAAGGATAACATGACTGGACCTGAAATGTCTGTAAATCTCCTGGATTATGTCAATGGCTTTCGACGTAGGTTATATCTGGCAGGGAAATTGGCCGGAGAAAATCTAGTTAAAGCACAATTGAGAATGAAGACCTGGTTTGATCGTAGGTCAGAGCGTCACGAATTTAGTCCCGGAGATCAAGTTTTAATCTTGCTTCCTGTTATTGGATCGTCATTCTTGGCAAGATTTGCTGGGCCTTATAATGTGATGAAGCGGGTATCAGACCAAAATTATATTGTTTCGACGCCAGATAGGAGAAAATCTACACAATTGTGCCACGTGAATTTGTTAACCTTATTTCTGCCGTACACGTGACAATGCTGTCCTTGGTGCTGAAGTAAAATCGGTGGTGGTGGTTTCAGAGGTGAGTGATTCCTCAAGCGTGAAGTTAAATGGCACTGAGGGCGATAGTCTTACGTCTGATTGTATTGTTCAACCCCGACTTTGTAATTCGAACAACTGGCTAAGTTGGAGGTTATGTTGGAACATTTGCCAGAAGTAAATCGCGAACAACTGATCAGGTTGATAAGGGAGTTTTCTGTACTTTTTTCTGATATGCTTTCATGTACCGACCTGATCTATCATGATATTGATGTTGGAGACTCTTTGCCAGTTCGACAGAGGTTATCGGGTACACCCTGAAAAGCAGAAGTATTTGGAAGCTGAGGTCAGGTACTTGATCAATGCTGAGCTTGCGAAACCATCTTATTCCAGTTGGGCGTCACCATGTATTCTGGTTGCAAAACCGGATAAGACGTTTCGGTTTTGTACTGATTATAGAAAATTAAATAGCGTCACGAAGCCCGACTCTTTTCCGCTTCCGCGGATGGAGGATTGTATAGATTCCGTGGGTTCAGCTAAATTTGTAACGAAGATCGACCTTTTAAAGGGGTATTATCAAGTTCCCTTGACTCCTCGGGCACAAGCAGTCTCTGCTTTTGTTATACCTTCAGGGTTATACTCGTACAGGGTTATGAGTTTCGGTCTGTGAAACGCTCCGGCTACCTTCCAGCGCCTGATGAATCGAGTGGTTTCAGGGTTGGAAGGATGTGCGGTTTACTTGGATGAAGTCGTGATATATAGTCAGACGTGGGAGGAACAGTGTTGCCGGTTGCGTGCCCTGTTTGTTCGACTCGTTGAGGCCAAGTTAACAATAAATCTCGCGAAGTGTGAGTTTGTTAAAGCCACGGTAACTTATTTGGGAAAAGTGGTGGGACAAGGGGAGGTGCGTCCGGTACAGGAAAAGGTGCGAGCTATTGATGATTTCCCCGCTCCTACTACTAAAAAGGAGCTGATGAGATTTTTGGGAATGATCGGATATTATCGTAGTTTTTGCGCAAATTTCTCGACGGTAGTTGCCCCGCTTACTGAGTTGTTGAAGTCAAAAAATAAGTTTGAATGGTCTTCAAGCTGTCAGGGTGCGTCTAGAAATGCAAAACTTCTGCTGAGTACTGCTCCGGTGTTAGTTGCTCCTCGGTGGGATCGAGCGTTTCAGCTCCAAGTTGACGCAAGTCAAGTAGGTGCAGGAGCTGTTTATTGCAAAAGGACGATAATGAGGTTGACAGGCCAGTTAGTTATTTTTCGAAGAAGTTTAATTCATATTATTCGAATTATTCCGTTATCGAAAGGAAACATTGGCTTTGGTGTGGGCATTGCAACATTTTGAGGTGTATGTGGGGGGTGGTTCGATGGTGGTTGTTTTTTCGGACCACAATCCACTGATTTTTTTTAAATCGTTGCGAACACCTAACCAACGACTTATTCGTTGGGCCATATTATTACAGCCATACAGTTTGGAAATTCGCCATATTCGGGGGCGAGATAATGTAATGGCGGATGAATTGTCCCGTTCCCCAGTGGATGAATAAGACCATCTATGTTACCGCATGTTATTTGCCCTTGATCTTGGTCTTGTCTGTTTAGTGTTTTCAAGGCGTCTGAGAACATTGAAAGTTGGAGCTGGGGTAGGTGATGAGAAGAACAGTTGTAAGTGACATTTGTATGTGAACCTACGAATGCTGAGTATGTTAAGTATGGAGTTTGCAGAGTTCCCTTTTAGGGGCCTCTGTTTTAAGAGGGGAGGTGTTATGGTCTTTAGTATCTTTTCCACCAGGTGGTGTTGTTCTATGTTCTGGAGGAGCATCAGGAACCGGTGTGGTGAATCTCTGGTGATCAGGTGTGCTGGATTACTGGCTGATTGCGTTTTGTCAGGAGATGGCGATTACAAAAGGACTGACGGAGTTGGACTGGGACGTTGGCTCTTTCCTCTTCAGTTCCAGAATGAATTATTTTTCTTTATTTTTGATTTATGGTTACTGTCTTGTGTAAGTTTTGTCAATTAAATGTTAATTGTTAAATTGAGTTCCATGTGTGGTCTCCCCAGTTTTATGTTGCTTCACCTTGCTTTAGGTGAACGTAACAGTGCCATAATACAATTTGCATTAAAAATGTCATGGCCCCGATAATATTTTGTTGTATGAATATCTGAACATGCAATGTATCAAAAGAAAGAACAGAGCCTCTGCTTTCAAAGCTTTATGCATTATATTTTTAACCAGCACTTGAATTTGGGTAATTTTTATAAAAAAACATTTTAAACAAAAAGCTGAGAAAATCGTGTTTTTTTTCATAGACTACAATGTGCATAACCAATGCTTTTATCACTTGTTTCAGCTTCTTTTTTTTGCATGTGTTTTTAATGTGCTTCTCTTTCAGAAGATACGTATTTGCACCGCCCACCGTATAACAGTGAAAACACAGAAAGCCAAAAAATTCCTTCAATGGTGTGGATGCACGGTCTCATAAATGACAGAAAAATCTGTCAATGGTGGAGAAAGAGTTAATGAGAAGGAAAGCAACCAAATATCTCAGGACGTAAAGAAAAAACTATGTCAGAACTTTGTTTACTGGGAGGAATCCCCCAAAAAGAAAGAAATTACTTTGTTTTTTTTAGTTCATTGGAAAGTAACACCATTTTATCCTTTTGAACTCTAAAAAATAATGTAACTTAAAAGAATATGGAGGAATAAGGAAGTGTGTACCGAATCTCAAGAGAGAGTCTGCCAGAGTGAGGGAGGCGGGATGTCAAACAACAGCCAGTGTCGTGAGAAGAAAACAATGCCCAGTCATTGGCGATGAAAAGAGAGCAATGGTTATCTAAAGAGAGACCACTGAGGTCACAATTCTCCTAGCTATTTGCCAGAAACAGAGCAATATCACTAAATAAAACTGCAGGGAGAAGGGGGAAAAAGAGTGACAGAGAACAAGAAAAAAACTGTGAGAGGGAACAAGAAGAAAGGATGGTTAGACAGATTACGGATTTTGGAACTGATAGAGGAAGTCAGCTTTTGCTGAGCCACAAATGGGGAGAGGGTTATGCAAAATTATGCTAATTCCCATGGCTCTGTCACCAGTGATACTAGAAAGCAACAACGCACAACTCACACAATAGCATAGCTGCAGTGCTAATCCGTGCACGTACATGAGGAAAGGAAAGAGAAAACTGGATTTACAGGGGCGAAGAAAGGAAACGGGGTGGCGCAGAGTTTTATTTGAGGGCGGCCCTTTAAATAATGGATTGGGTTCTTTATAATTGGTCAGGAAAAAAAGCTGTGTTGTTTTGCCAAGTGGGTTTCTGGAGGGTAAAGAACAAGTTTGTGATTCACAAAGCCGAACCTGCAAATAATTCAGTAAAAGTAATGAATTCATCCAAACTTTACACAAATAAAAGAGGTTTATTTAGGTGACTGTACTCAAAAAGTGAACTTGAAGATCTTAAGGGAGGTTATGCTACAAAGGCTGGATTTTCTGCTTCTTGTTCAATTAAAAAAAGCTAATTAAATATTTTGTTGCTATCATTTTAAATTTATAAAATAGAAATGTATTGAATCCATTTGTTTTGGGACTATTAGGAAAGCAATATAAATAATAAAAAAAAATTAATGGAATTTTATTGGAAATATTATTTTATTGTTTAACAATTTATTGTGTTTAATTCATTCAAGTACACTTTTAAGATTTTCAATTGTATAGTAAAATTCCATCAAATTGAATTGAATAATCCTTACATATTATTCATGTTATGGATTAAGATGAATTTTAAATGAGTAAACCTGTTGTATAAATCTTAATGGAACAATGGAATGGACCATTTAGTTTATGTTATTTGTATTCATAAATTAAAAAAAAAGAAAATATGTTTCAATTTATTAACTATTTATGAATGAGTTGAATCTTGTATAACTGCTCATTACTATCGTTAAAGTAATGCAAAACATTATGTTGTCATGACTTTTTTTTACAGTGCAGAAACTGTAAAATTGTTTAGGTATTATGTAGAAATATAGTATAGTAATATTTTTAATACCTTGTTAAAATAGGCTGATGCATCTGGTCTGATAAGCATGTGCAAATACGTTCCAACAAACAATTGTTTTGGTTTAGTTAAACCTAGTAAAGCTTTTCTCATTACCTCATTAATTATTTTTTAACTTTTTGTGTATTCTTCATGACTATTTTAGATCAAATTGACTGGTTCTAACCTGTATGGAGACGCTGCTAAAAGATCCCCCAATGACACCAGTTATGGCCAGCGGACTGTCTTCCTGAAGTGCGTAGGAACCATCGGGACAGATAAACTCTGTATCATCCACTTTTGTAAGTGAGGCCCTGACGAACTCCAGCGCCTGTTCCAGAGCGTAGGTGTCCCTCGAGCACGTGTCCAAGATGTGGACGCCCAAAGCCACGCCTGGCAGCAGACCTACGTCCTGGTTGATCTGATCTATGGCAAAGAGCATTGCCTCAAGCCGCTGGATGCCACGGTCTTCGTTGATCCGGCCACATTCGTCCATGCCCATGCCCTTCTCATGGATGGGGAAGAGGCCACCCAGAACCAGGTCCCCATCAATCTTAATTTCCCTGCGGGGAGTGTCTCCGCTGGAAAGCAGGATCTCGGCACCCAGCATCACCAGGAGCAGAGCACGGACCGCGGACCACATCATTTAAGGGAAGAAGATTGAGGAGGTGTTACGGTCAGGTGGGGAGATAGAGGGTGAAAGGTGGGCGTCAAGGAACTGACAGAGGCATGAAGGGGCAGCAGGGAGCTCTGTCTGGTTACTCATGGAGATCCACAGCGCTGGGTTCAGCCTTTGAACTGCTGACAAACAGACAGAGAGAAGGAGACACTATAAGGTAAGGAGAAAGCATTGAAATATAAATGTGAGAAATCATAATTTTCAATATGGCTGCTGTAGGACACCCCTCCTTTCAGTTAAAAAAAAGGAAGTTGCTATTTTGATAAAGTTTGTTTACTGAAAGCACATAAACTCGACCAGACAGAAAAATACAGGTGGTTGTTAGCTTCATTTGAGCTAAAGAAGCAAAATATGTAAGTGACATGTAATCATGACAAACACTTTTGGAGATTTCAGTTATTTATTTATTCATTTATTTGGATTTTTGGATGGAAATCCAGAGGGAATCCATGGGTCAAAAATGCAGGTTTTTAGACTAACACCTAAACAGCTCTATCTGTATATGATATCATTCTGAGACTCATACTTTAAAGTTAGACATTTCCGGGCTTTCCTGTGCTTTGCAGAGTCAGTTACAGTAGTTCTCTGTAATCACAGTGTTCTGTTCTTGAGTTGAAAGAAGATTGTCTGCAAAACCAACTTGCCAAATATACAACATGCGCGCTGCACAAACAAACCTCAACAAATTCACCCAACGCCAACTCCCTCCGCACTTTCTGTACCCTTATGAACAGATTTGTCAAAATAAATTCTCAAGTATGGAAAACACATGAGAAACATAAATTAATCAGCACAGAAGCTCAGACAGAAGATCCAACTGTTGAGCTGATTGAAAAAAAAACCCCATTGTGTCCATTTATAGCGCTGTTTATTATTTAATTATTTAAACTGGTATAAAATGATATATTGTTAATTATTTAAATTGTTATAAAATGATATATTGTTTTTAACCCTCGATTCACTAAAGGAATCATGCTACTCAGCTAATGACGTTACCATTCTCAAAACTTGTTTAATGAATTACATGATCAATAGCAAACATACACAGGTGTCTCTTTTGAACAGATTTCCAAATAGTAAATTGCACCCAAAATGTATATTTTGCTGCTTGCTCAATTTACTTTATTAAAATGGCCTAAAGCAACAACATTTTTGAACATTACTCTTAAATTAGTAAATTAGACCTAATCATAATGAAATTAAATTGACAAAAAGTTCAAGAATTGTGTTGCTTTAATAATTAATTTACAGTCAGATTAAATTTTATGTAATCTAAATCAAGATAATTTTTTCCCCCTCAGTTTGCCTGGATTAAGAACAAATAAATCCATTCAACTGTGCGGAATAATTTTATGACGTTTAAGACCAAGGCAGATAGTGCCTGGTTCTGAATTTGTGAGTTGTCAGTGAATAAGATGAAGGTTTTTGCTTAATCTTTGTTATTGGAGCTCAGATAACAAAAATATAAAATCCTAATTAAATCCTGCACCTACAACTTTTAGAAAATGCTACAAATTTAGCCGCCCAATAAATAGCTTCTCAGAGAGCAAAGCGGAAAACACTAATTGTCAAATCTGATGCCGGGCATGTGCCTCTCTCCATTTGAAGTAAAGTTCTGAAACCGTGCAAAAGGCAGCCTTGATATCTAAGCCTGGGTTTTGATCTTAGGGCTTGGGAAAAAAAAAGTCCCTAATCTGATTTCCTCATCCACGTTTCCTTGCAGAAGGGTGGGCGGGCGCAGGCGGCGGCGGCTGCGATGGGGGGCAGATTTATGAGGTGTGCGAGATGGCGTACTGGGTTTCCACGGCTCTGGCAGCTACACAAAGCCTCACAGCCTGGCCAGGAGATGGCTCAAAGGCTGGATAACACTCAACTGCAATGATGCTATCTCCACCGTGCAATGCAACACAAAGCAAAACACGAAGGCCTCTGGCAGCATCACACTAACGGCAGCTTTCCTCATTATCTTCTTCCACCGTGATTCAGTCTGCCAGCCAAACAGCAACAATGGTGCTCTCGCTGGGTGAAAGCTACGCTGCCGCCACCGGTTTAAAGCATCTCCACTTGCTTGAGTTCTTCCTCTCTCTCCTGAGAGGTCAGTGGGAGATCTGGAGGGGAGGGTGAGTGCTTTCTGCTTTGATGACAGGCTCTTGGACTCTTTAGAAGTGGACTGGTGTTGTTTTAGCACACTGAGTCTCTGTGGCCACACCGGGTGAAAGGAAATTCAGGCCGCTTCCCCCCTCACACCCTCACAAACTGAGTGAGAATGCGAGGAGAATGTGTGAGCGGCCCTGTCAGACATTCCCACTAGTTGAAATGTGGCGAATGGCATGCACATTCCTTAATAATATTATTCTTAATAATATATGATTTGTTTGCCCTCTAAAATTAGTTTTCTTTATCTTGATATTTCAGCATTTCCATTTGTTTAACCATGGTTTTACAACTAGTGATATTAATATGGTAAGTACACAACAGAATAATAACCCCCTTTCAATATTGCAACTCCAAAAACATTCCTAGCAAACCTGACTCAATCGTATTCGCTCAATTTTCCTCCCAGTGCAGTATTATATGGTAAAAGTTTAACACTGATCTCCAAACATAAGTCATTCTACTTTTTTTCAAGTAGGCTAATTGTTTTCCTCCTAATGCAGACACAAAGCATTACAATAAATCTCTTCTAATTATAGTAGTAATTGATTCATTCTGCATTTTTGTTTTGCATGATCCATATGAATTTTGATTTAAAATAGGACTGGGTAAACATAACTAATTATCATTTTTAATTGCTTCTTATTTTTTATGAAGGAATATCAATTCTTAAATTCGAAGACTCAATCTTTTAGTTCGTCATTTTTAGTTGAACGAACAGAACATTGTAGTGCACTGTCTATCCAATAAATCGCAATATGCTTTGTCATAAAGTTTTATATTTCAAATTCTTTCTATTTTATTATCAAATTTAAATAATAAAAAACATTTTTGAAATTTTTAATGCCACGTGTTGTAGCTCCTCCTTCTCATTGTAGCTCCTCAGTTCAAGCGGTTCTTAACTGAATATCATTTCTTCCTTTTTACTAATTTCTAAATAAACTATCATGAATAAACTAATCATGTCTCATGTAATCACTCAAACTAAGAAAGCTTGAGAGCAATGTTACATTTACCTCATAAAAGCCATTCAATAAACTTATTAGACAATTAGAAAAAAATAACTATAGAAAATAACTTTATGCACTATCTTACAAATTTATTATATGTACATTTATTTTTTCTGTATATCTAAATAAATCTAACAATCTAAAAGTTTTTATATCAACCATTTAATCATTAAACACAAGCCATCGCACACCTGTAGGTGATAGGTGCGTAGGAAAGGAAGACCAAGCTTGATCGACAATCTACAAATAGGAACTCCCGCACACTATCAGTGCTTGCAAATAAAACTTTAATTTAGCAGCAACGTTTCAGTCTTTCGACCTTCATCATGCCTGATGAAGGTCGAAAGACAGAAACGTTGCTGCTAAATTAAAGTTTTATTTGCAAGCACTGATAGTGTGCGGGAGTTCCTATTTGTATATCAACCATTTAAACCATTAGCTTTATAACTTAATTATTATTAAAACTTCCTTGTGTGTAATTTAAGTGTTTGTATACAATTAATTTTAATTTTCAATATTCCTGGAATGAATGCTGACCCATTATCTGAACTTAATACTGATAGAATTTCAAATCTAAGGATTACTTCTCTGTTAAAAATGTAATTACTGCTCTGCCCCTCCTCTGCTGATTTCATTGCCTTTACCCATCTATATCATGTCCACATAATCCATTACCAAGTGTTTTAATAGTCCTCCTGGTCCTGATATATGGCCTATTTGTGTTGCTGTTCCTTTCCTAACTTTGGTTTTGATACAAATTTCACATGTGGACAGTCAAAAATTTGCACAAAAAAAAAAGCCTTTTAATTTAATTTTCCTTAGTCCCTCTTTGCGCAATGGTCAACCATGCGCATCTGAAATGAAAATATTCAATAGTGTTGTTGGTGCAACACTCTGTCCTTTATGTGAACGCCAAATATCTTTTTTGGCCCCCCTCTGGTACCATATTGTTTGTGAGGGCCTGTTTGTTATTGAATTTGAATAACTTCCAATTGAGGTTGTTATCACTTGATATATATTTAATTAGTCGAAAGGATATTGAATCAAATCATAATCTTCTGAATTAAAATTGAAATACAGTAGAATATTTGTTAATACCAGCTTTAATTTAAACTGTAGCCTTAAATGAATTAGGTATACCCCTGTATTGACAAATTGCATCCGAGTACCCATTTGGATCTATTTTATAAAAATTCTTTTAGTTCTATTTTTATTTTCCTTCACGAATTGTCTTAATTCCCACGGTTCTATGGCAATTTCTTAGTCGTTAACATTAATTTTTTAGTTTCTTTTCTAATTTCTCCTTTGATATATTTTTCTCTTCAATCAATTTTTGTTCTGGTGGGGTTATTATTAAGTTGCTACTAAATCTATTCAAGGGCTGAACATTCAATTTTAGGAAGGTTTGGTTGATGTTGACTATTGTTTGAACTTGTACTCATTCCTTTTACTCTGTTGATTCTCTCTTCTTTGCACAGCTCCTTGTGAGCTTCAGCTCCATCATGATATGCTGAAAAGAAAGTCTGATGTGTTATGCGCTGCGCAAATGTGGCACTGTTATTTTTCCCCTTTTTTTTTTCTATTGCCACTACAGTTCCGACCATGGAAATTTAACTAAATCCATCCATGGTCATTATTTTATTGGGCAGAATTTGCCCTGTGAGCCCACATATTCAATTTTAGATACAGCTGTATTGGTAAAATAATTGATTTGCCTCAGTGTCTCTTCCAACACCATCTCTCACTCTATTCATACTCAGTCACTCCCATTGGCCATCATACATTCTTGTGGCGTTCTAAATGCGGAACTTATAATTTTAGCTGATCAGGACAACACAGCTATGTCAAACACTATTGAGAAGTGTCAGTGATCATAAGGTTTCGTTTAACATCGTTAAATAATAGGCCAAGGCATGGTGCAGTTGAGACAGCTAATTGTAATTTCTCAAATGCTTTTAGTCATTTTTTGGTCTAATTTTCTGTATTCTTTTTGTTTTGCTCCTGAGCTGATTTAAGAAGAAGATCGGAGATCTCTGCAAAATCTTGGATCCATGGCCAACAACATTTCCATCTAATTATCCCAGTTTTGACAGCGTTTGTGATTTCATAATTTTAGACTTTTGGAGTTATTCATTTTTCTCCGATCTATCTCTAGAATATGACCAAAACAAGATGGAGTGACCAGCATCGTTGTTTTGCCAACAATAATAATTGTTCTTTGAAATTTTGTGTCCATCTTTTTCTTTGCCAGAGAATAATTTTATCATGCTTTTAGCCCTATAGTTGTTTAATATAATAGCCCTCACTATTCCAAATCCAGCCTCAGTTTTAATTATTTGGTGAGTTTAGCACCCACTGTCTGTCAACGTATTTTCTTTCTTATATAGGGCTAGACTTGTACTGAAAAAGCAGAGAAGGTTAGTTTAGCAGAGAATATAAAGAACTGCTATGAGACCAGTGAATAATCAAGATGAATAAAGTTAATATAATAATCAACCAAATTTGAAGCAGTCTCCAGAGTGATCATTGAAGTTGCCACACCTGTAGTGCCCGTAAGGGAAGGGATGTCAGTCCTTCTGTTTTTAGATCATGAGTCTGTTGAAGCTGCTTGTCTGTCGCTCTGCATGTGTCGTCAGCCTATGATGTCACTCAAAGGCCTGGTGTTGTAGAGTGGAATATAGGCTCTGTTGTTTCTCTGCCTCTTCTCAGTTTGGGCTTTTGAAAGATCCTGCCACAGTTTTGCATCTCAGGATTTTCTCTTTGTCCTCAGGAAAAGTCTCAAGTGAAAGTTTCACCTTTTCCAGCATTAAATCAGTCTTCTCTTTCTCCATGCGGAGCTTTCCAGAAAGTGGTCAACTTCAGGAGGGGAGCTGAAAGCCCATCCTCTCTTCTTCTTTCTGCAGTCGTGTCTTTGCCCTTTCCCCACTTGTTGCTTCCATTTGTCAGGACACTGTCATTGAAGCCATCTGAAATTTGAACACTCAGAGATCCGCATGAATTAAATGGAACTTTTATGAATACTAGTTGGTGCCTGAGCTATTAGCTCTTTATCTAAATTCCACTTTTTAACCATCTTTTTTAGTTCTTTTATATAAAATATCTCACTGGTTGACAACAGCAGTTCCCCCATTCTATTTTTAGTAAAGCAAGTTCTTCATTGCAGGCAGAGGTGGGCACAAATACATCAAAAACTATTTTGTTACAAAATACAAATACTGGCTCATGAAATGTAACAAAATAAAATACAAAATACTGATGTGAAAAATGTATTTAAATAAAATACAAGTAATTAGTATTTTGAAAATACAAAAATATTCCCACAATAATCTTAAGTCTTTTTTTTATTACTGAAAGGTCAATAACACAAATATGAGAAATGTGTAAATTCAAAATGACGAAGTAGCAAAATAAAAAAGTATGGGCATTTCACTAAATCTCTACAGGGCCTGAAATAGCTCCCTCTGACGTAAATGGCATGTATAGCTAAGTTCACATCAATGGTGTGGTAGGCTGCCCTTAATAGCAAAACGTGTTTGATGTAGGCTACGTAGCCATATTATCATCGTTACTCTACTCTTGCCTTAAAGGACAAGTTCGGTATTTTACACTTAAAGCCCTGTTTTAAGATCGTTTCTGATGAAATAGAACGGTTAAGATTGAAATTTGGACAAATGCTGCTGTCCCGAGAATTTTCGGTTTCTGTGTTAGCACCCCCGCCTCCACAATGGTTTCATACGGGCACTGGAAGAATCATGCATAAAACGCCTTAAACTTTAGTTTACAAAGACGTGAAACTCACCGAGTGGTCTGGGGTGTTCACTGATATGCTCACACAAAAATCGCTGCAAAAGATGCTTTCCAACAGGTGTTTTACCATTCGTTGTAAAACTGTGGACCTATTTTTCCAAACGCCTCACAACCGGACATTCTTCCGTTGAGAGCTTGAATAATAGACACTCCAGCCCAGTTGGTGGCGATAATGCACCTTTGCCAATGTTTGGATAGCGTAGCCTACGATACCGCGACTGGAAGACTACAGAAACAATACAAACAACCCCATTTCCGTTTCCGTCGGCGGAGTAATAACGTACCTCACAGAACATCCAATACAAGTCAACGGAGTTGGACAAAAACTACGATAAAACCTGTTGGAAAGCATCTTTTGCAGCGATTTTTGTGTAAAAATAACAGACCGAGAATTTGTCACAAAATCAAAATTCCATTTTAATCATAATATATATGATTAATCATATTAATCATAATATGTGTGGATTTGTTTTACACACGAGACTCTAACTGCCCTGACCGCGTATGCCTTTTCCATAGCAGAATCGCGCTGCGTGCTCAATTACTGAAAAACAATAGGATTGATGATTATTTTATACAAAATCAATATCAATATTTCTCATATGTAATACGTTTAAAAACGTGTAAAAACTGCAGATGGATGTTATATTGTGAACGCTTGCTTAGCATGGAGATTTCAGTGGAGTTACAACAGACGCGCTGTTTCATAATAGGTAGGGCCTATGATGTCCTTTTATGAATGACAACACAGTGCATTGATCTCATAAGGCACAATTATTTTCTCTATTATGCCGTTCAGTGTGCAATATGTGTGTGTGTAGACTATATATTTGTCACAAAACACTTTACCTTAATGCCGTTTTAGTTAAAAACCCGGTCTGAGCCCGGTCTACAGGGTGTCACGTGATTTTCGTGCATCTAACCTGGACATTGCCATTGCCAACATCAGACCGGAAATATGGCAAAATCATTTACTATGGTGATTTTTCTTAAGTATTTAAGTATTTGAAATACTCTAAATACACTCCCTCAAAATATTTTGTTACAAACTACATTTTATTTTTTCCACACCTACAAAATACAAATTACAAAATACACTAAAGTAATTAAATACGTATTTAAAATACATTTAATTGAAATACTGCCCATGTCTGATTGCAGGAAAAAGCAAGCTATTTCTTCTTTTCATTATGCAGCAATAATCTAACTTTACTTTGATTATCTGAGTATAATACAATTAAATAATTTTCCCTATCATAAAATAAGACTTCAATCTTTCTTCTATATTTGCATGCTGCGTTCAAAATAATCTAGCATGGTGAATAACATTTTCCTCAACCAACATCAAGGAATTCCTTTTATCTTTTTAATTGAATCAACAATTCCCATTTACTACGATTCTAAAATTGCTGTAAATTATTTATGACTGTTGGAACTTGGTCACCCAATCTTGTTCACCTTCAGTACACTGCACAAGTTATTTCTTCTTAACACAAACTTAATTATCTGCAATGGAATAATTTTTCCTTCTGTCCTCAGGGATAACAAGATACAAATTTTAGACTTCTTCAGACATTAGATATAATATATTAAGCACGTGCAATTTTATTTATATTTATCTATTAATATCATTACATTTATTGATTTTATATATATATTACTATTTTAACTTATTTCATACTACAATAATCTGCAAAGTTAATATCTTGAAACAATTATTTTCCTCCTAAGCCAAGTCCCATCTGGGGTGCCATTTGTAGTGCTTTCTTTCTTTCTTTCTTTCTTTCTTTCTTTCTTTCTTTCTTTCTTTCTTTCTTTCTTTCTTTCTTTCTTTCTTTCTTTCTTTCTTTCTTTCTTTCTTTCTTTCTTTCTTTCTTTCTTTCTTTCTTTCTTTCTTTCGTGAAATCACTTCTCAGAGATCTTTAATGCCAGAAATATTAAGACTTTATTTTACAACAAAGCCGAGCATCTTCTGCAGAAGGTTGCTCCAGACCTGTGCTCAGCTTCACACATATATACCATAGATCCTTTTCCAAAGATTGTAACACACCCTATAGATATTTTGGGTAAAGGTTTTGTACCATGTGGCTTCTCAGAATAGAATTTTCTGCTGCAGGCACATTCCGGCCTTTCTTCAGGCTTCCAAAAGTAAGAAAATAGTGTACAAATATATAGCTAAATTACTTATTTTCTAAATAATAAAATCTTCTACAGTCTCCAGCAGGGTTACACGTTCTATCCATCCATCCATCCATTCATCCATACATCCATCCATCCTGTTAACCCTTGACTTTAAAGGTTTTAAACTTGTCAAAAACTTTTCTAGTTAAATATTACAGTTGAATCTCTTTGCATTTTAATTCAACGTTCTTACATTAATTAAGAATTCTAATTTAAAACGCATTCTCAGTTCAATTCTGTATGGCGAATGAGAAAATAAGGAGGTCTCTTTCTATGTTTGTGATAATTTCATATTTAAAATGCTGAGGAAATAATGGGGATTTTTTTTTAAAACTCAATCAAATGGAACAAAGATGCTTGAAGTTATGCACGATTCATCAGTGCACATTATTTCAAAGAAAAACATCAAAATTTAATAACTTTCTCTGCCTCTGAAAAGACATTCTTTTTTGTTTGACGTCAGTCTTTTTTTCAGCCTCTTTCCTCCGACCACCTGTCATATAGAGAGCAGTTTTCATGTTCCAATCAATTCCCGATGGATAAAAGTCCAGCATTATTTTCTTGCTGGATGTCCTGCTTCTCTCAGAAATGAGGTATGGGTAGAAAACATTATTTTGTGATGATTTTAAATGACACACATTCAACATATTGTTAAAAATCAGAGCACAAAAAATGTAACCATGATTATATATTTCTCTGTAAACATGTCTGTCTTAAATCAGTGGAAAAATAATAACCAGCTGTATGTTATTGTACACAAAGGGAGCCCCTGTGCATAATTTGTGCTAATGAATTATTTACATTCTCTGCTAAGCTGGATTCTAATTTTAAGAACAGGTGTTGGCATGTAAAAAAAGTTCTCAGAGTAGGCAATTATTCATTTCATAACCATCTGAATTTTAAAGAGAAAATCTTAGAGTTTTGCTCATTTAAAACCAAATTGTATATAGTGCATCAGTTGGGTCATTTTCTCATGAGTGCCGTAACTCAGTACAGAGGCAGAAAAAGTAAACCACAACAAAATCTGCAGTCAAACTAATCTTTGAACATCTTCAAATTAGTCATTCATCTAGATGCTCAATATCAAACAGGTCTGATTTGGACATAGTTCCCCCGATTGCATTAATTTCCCGGCAGTGGGAAGTCGCAGACATTTTCGTTCCTTCCCTCAAACACCTACTGTAGCCTATCTTTAAGCAGTTCCTCTTGGCTAATCATGTTAATTAGTTAAAAGGGGTAGGACAGAAAAGTGGTACGGGGCGTTTTTTGGGTGCAGAGAGGCTCAGGATTTAATTGGATTTTGCTCGCAGGCAGTTCCTTAACAGCATGCTTAAATCAAACAGTCAGCTCGAAAAAATCAATTCCAAATTCCTGTGCCAAAAAAAGGAATGGGAAAAATACTAACGTTATCCTTTTTTCATAACAATGCTTGTCTTCATCCGTGAAAACTATGAAATTTGTTTTGCTTGCTTCAAGAGACACAGAGAATACAGTGAGTGTGTTGCAACGTGTTTTAAAGAAGAACTCTTTTGTAGTGGTGCAATTATCTGGAAATAGTCTTTATTGGAGAGAGTCTGGATCCTCCTGGGACAGCATACTTTCTATTAAATTGCATACTTGTGCTTGTATAAGAATTCAGAAATAATAGCAGGGCTCAACAGTAAGGACGACCCGGGGCGAGTGTGAGAGCGTTTCAGACCGGTTGACAGAACTGTCACTTGCCAGTGCAGCGTTGTCACTTAAGTTTGTTGATCATGTGCATGTGTTTTTATGCCTTTCAAACTTAAACATTTGCTTTTCTGTGATGTATTGTAGTATTGTTTCTGTAAATTAAATATGTCACCAAAAACATTATGTAGCTGGCTTACACAGATGAGGCATTGTTGAAATGATTTATGGTACCATGGATAGTGGAAGCATCAGTTAGAATGGGTTGAAAATGATAAAGTATATTGTAAGCCATTGTTTTCCAGCAAGGCTGTGTTTATAAATATATAAATGTAAAATGATTACTTGCTAAGAGTTATTTTAACCCTCTGTGGTCTGAGGGGGGTTTTGGGCCCTGGAGATGTTTTGACATGCCCTGACATTTGTGCTTAATGAGCTCAGATGGGACAGATTGTATCTCTCGTTGATTTCATACAGATTACATAATCAGAGAATAATTGTTGTTCTTTTTTGTTCTTTCATTTAAAAGTAGACTTGTCTAGCTTTCTATGGACAAGTTTCTCATGTCTGTGTGGCAGATATTCGCTTAGTATTTTAAGTTCTTTTTCGCTGTTATAAAAAAAAAAAGTCCAAAACACATCGACGTATGTATAACTCTATTTTGATACCTAGAATGTCAAGAATTTAAAGCTGAATCAACAAGACGACTTTTCAATTTTTAGAATCAAATATTTTACTCATTCAGTTAAGCATGTAGCGCAAGCAATACCATTTTACTGCAGCAAAGTGAGAGCTCATGATTGGCCGAGACTTTTGACATCTTCCAATCATCTGTCAGAACTCGCATGTGCAATGTTGTAATGTGCACCAGAGGCTTTGATGACTCGTCCTTTCTTTGAGTAACTCCTCTGATGATGAAGCGCACCAAAAGAGGCACCGGAGAGTCTTAACCAGCATGCCAATCGATTCATCTGCCAATCAGCAAAGCAGATCAAGGGAGGACATTACCACTGCACACCACATTAAGCCAGCGCATGGTTTTAGAAATGAAGAGGAAGACAAATTACGCATGGAGGACGTATCACTCACTGATGTGTCTGATACCAGATACAGCTCATTAAAAAACTTTGTTGTCATCTAAATCTTTTTAAAGTCACCGTGTGTTGATCTAGTTGAGGACATGTAGAATTCATCTGTTAGGTCTGTTGTTTTTAGAAAAGATCTGGGTTAATACTGAATTGTCACTGTTAAGCCCAAAATATACTTTGGCCGTCCACTGTCCGTGTGAGGTCATTTAGTCATCAGGAGGGTCTACGGACATCTGCACACCCCGACCGAGTGCAGCCCAAATTTGTATCCATGTGGACGGTGCGCATACAATAGTGCATGTGCAAGTGACTTGAGCGCTTGAAAACAAAATCCACTAGATAGTGCACACGCACCAAACGCGTCTTTCCATGCTCACGGCCAAAGGAGTATAGCCAGTGATTAAAGTGGGATTTGGTAGGTCCTCAAATTTTGTGTAGGTGCAACAGGGAAAAATGACTCCCTGTGGGACAACATATTGAGTATCGTGGTATAGCAATACTTTTTGGGACAAGAGTGTCACTGTGGCACCTCATATCACAATACTTATTCACTTGATATTTTAATGGTTTTATTTTGGCCCATCAACACTGATATGATGACGATACTATGTTAAAATTGCTGAACACTGGGCCAAAAATTGAGCCCTGGCATTGTAGCCACATCAGCCCACATTACCCCCCACCCCCCACAGCCATGTGCATTAAAATGTGAGGTAGTTAGGGGAGTTCGGGGGCATGCTCCCCCGAGAAAATGTTGATTTCTCTGACCTACATATGTGCAATTTAAGACTTTTGAAGGCCAAAAAAATGGATAATAAATAGGTTTAAAACCATGTCAGTGTGCATTAGATTATTTGTCAATACCTGCTCTCTCATCTTAATCTTTCTTTTTCTCTCAGTCTCCTTATCCTGCCATATTTCTTCCCCTCCTAAAGCTGAACTTTGACTGATAGTCTTTTCATTTTCGTCTGTCAGTGAAGAAAGTAAACATAGGCTCAACTGAGTTTTATGAATAATTTTATTAGATAAGTTAATTTACTCAAGGCTTCCAGATCAACATTGCCAATAGGAACCTTCTACAAGCTTTGGAATTTGAAAAGTAATTTTAAATAATACAAATTATAGGCTACGTTTAACACAGTTAGTGGAATTGGCAGACGTTCCCTTAGGCATGCGTTGTGGAAACGCTTCAAAGCATTCTCAGGTATAAATATGCAGCATTAATGCACGGTGATTTTAAACTAATATTTAATGTCGATAATGGTTACATAATGTTAAAACTAATCCTGCTATTGATATCTTTGTAAGACTGCTGACCCTATAGAACAGTGGCAAGGGAAAACAATGTCCGGCGAAATATCGAACATTAAACTAACTTTAACGGTCCAGTCCATCAGTCCATCTCAGGACCAGCGAGATTCGTTGAGATTAATGAATCTATTTATTTAATAATTTGTTTGAGGTGCCGGAACGCAGTTCCGGACCGCTCCGGCCCACTTTAACCCCTGAGTATAACGGAAATGAACACTAGATAGAGTGGAACGCAGAAATTGAAGGTAACCTGAGCCTTTATGGCAGACACTTGACTTCAGGCTCACCTTTGACCTGTAATGGGGTGAGTGGTGCTTGTTCGTGCAAAATCTTGCTGCCACAGTGTTAGGGTTTTCTGGGTGGTTGCCAAGGCATTGCTATACAATTGTTGAGGTATTCAGAATCAGTGAATTTGGCAGACATTTTTTTCTCAAAGCGACATTATTATATTTTCCTAGCGTTAGTGCCGCTCAATTATTCGCACACACACATTGGATTTGGCACAGGTGACAGTGAAACCCACTGAGCCACCGTGTCGCCCTTCTCAAAGCGACATTGCATGATTGTGAATGCTAAGTGGTTGCTATGGTGTTAAGTGGTTGTTAGGTTGTTGCTATGCAGTTGCTAAGGTATTCTAAATCATGTTTAGCTTGTTGCTGTGGTGTTGTCTGTTATTGCTACAACATAGTTGGTGGTAACTAGGGTGTTATAGGTGGTTGCTAGGATGTTGGTATGCAGTTGCAAATATTTTCTGATTACATGATTGCTAGCACTTTAGTTGGTGGCTGCTATGTTGCATAGCAACCACCAACTAATGCACTACCAATCATATGTAGACACCAGAATGTCATAAGCCCCTTTCACACAGAGATTCCGGAAAATACACGGATAAAGTGACCCGGGATTTGACCCGGGTTCGTTTGATTTTGGTTCATTCACACTGCCAGTGATTTTCCGGAATCAGAGAGTGCGTTCACACACAACCCGTAAAAATCCCGTAAAGACACGTGACATCGATGTGACATATTGTCTCAGCAGCGTCTATAGTTTGCTTATGAGCTGCGATTTCTCTCTCGAGAAACCACACTTGTGCAATTTTTCCTCTGATTCGATCATAAACTAGCCCATTACGTACCGTTTCACTAGCCTGCTTTCACTTCACCTCAGCGTCATCATTTCGACACGGCATTGATTATGGCTTTTGTTCACACAGCGCGCGTTCCGGGACTGATCCCGGCAATGTTACTAGGTCCCCGACCCGGCATCGATCCCGGGATCAATCCCGGGTCGTGTTTGCGTTCACACAGAAGGCGTTCTGGCAATTTCCCGGGATCAACGCGCTGTGTGAAAGGGGCTATGGAGACTGTTGACTATTGCTAGGGTGTTGCTATGCAGTTACTAATGTGAGATTTCTTTTTTGCCAAATGTATTTATTGAAATGTTTGTCTAGTTTAAAAAAAAAAATATATATATATATATATATATATATATATATATATATATTATCCAAATATTACATTATATTATCCACAATAAAAGAGTCCTTTTAGAATGTTGCTATGTAGTTGCTATGGTTTTATATGATAATTGCTATAGGCCATTAGTAGGTGGTTGCTATGTTCTGGGGAGCTGTATTTTGCTTGTGTCTGGTTTGGGAAGACTTTAAAATATGAAAGTCAACAGTCTCTATGATATTTTGGTGTCTACAAATGGTCTATATATATATTTTTTCACCTGTTTTATCATTCTCTAAGCAAAAGTCTGAGCGGTAAACCGTGTAGGATGAGTTACACACAGAGGTTTAATAATTAAGGTTAGGTTTCAAAGTATTTGTTTGTGTTCTATGTCTCTGCACACATGGGTTAGGAATAGGGTTAGGGTTAGGGTTGAGTTTCTGTAGGAATGCATTCCCACTATTGAAGCGACAACAAACTAAAAGATCCACTTGAGTTCTTCATAGAGGGGGGTGGTACTAAGCTTGAAATCTGGCACCACAACACACTTACATGCCCGATGGACCATGACCATCAACCCCCGCTAAAGGAAGAAGCTATTCAGAGCCAGAGAGCTCTACATTTGTTTCCCATGCTTTAACACAATCTGTTGTGTTTAGGATGTTTGTAGCTTAATGGTTCTGGTCTGCTTATTAAAAGACTGTAGGTTCAATCTCAAATCACATGAAGATGCTGCATAAATTGTTATGCGAAAAAGTCTCTGAAATGCATTGTAAATTGTTTGAGTTTTGTATAGTGCTAAATGCCAAAAGCTAGTGTTAAAGCAACCTTAAGGTAAAGGGTTTGTTCAAATCCTTAACCAGTATGACCAATGGCAATGCTTGCTTTAGGATATTACAGTTTGGAGTGTAAATAGTCCTGGTTTGTTCATACAGCAGACATGAATGATACCTCAAATTGTGCAGCTTGTTAAGCACAAGTGTGCTTCTCACGATATGAGGGTGAGTAATGACAGAAATTAAATTTTTGGGTGAAATAACCCTTTAATGAGTGAATGAAACTTAACTAAACATTAGCTTGCCTCCGGTTCAACAATCACATCAAGCTTTGTGCTTTGTTACTTTTAAAAAATATGAAACTGTTTCAGCTTTCAAATTGTGTCATTTTTTATCAAGAAATGTAAAGAATAAATACCGTTTTGGCGCTTCTTGATGTGTCGTGATGGATCGAATCAGTTCAAGCGACAACACAGGGCGCACGTGCACACATGGCCACTTCCACTTTACTTCTAGCCTGTAGCATGAAATACACATGAATGAACATCAGAACAGAAGGTATGTTGAAAGATAAAGTACAACTTACTGAAATGTATCATCTCTCATGTATTCATGTTTTATTTTACTTCATGTTTCCAAAATAACTTTCTCCAAATTAATCTATATAAATCAAGTGATGATCAAGATATGTCTCAAAAGTGCAAGCATTCCTTAAAGCTGGATTGAAACAATCTGTATTGTATAAAGCGCTATAAATAAAGCTGATTTGACTTGATTCAACATTTTCTTTACAAATTGTAAAATTCCAGTTTAATATGTTGATTGTTTTGATGACACATATTATATTATATTATATTATATTATATTATATTATATTATATTATATTATATTATATTATATTATATTATATTATATTATATTATATTATATTATATTATATTATATTATTCTTTTGTTAGATGCCATAGGGGAGGGACACAATTAAATATTAAAAGTGCTCTTGTAACAGCTGTAAGGCCACTGATCCATAAACCCGACACTGAAGTAGCCTATAGCCGGGAAAAACTCCAAACGCAGCAAATTCAAAGCCGTGCACGGGGACGAGTCCTGCAAGACAGAGTGACCTACACAACGTGTTTTATTAAGACTTTTGCATGATCTGAAAGCAAACCACATTTCCTGAGATACAAAATGGTGTTGAGTGAGTTTGCTAATAATCGCATTCTATGGATTAAGATTTTCAGAGAAGCCGGAGAGAGCAGAGAGATAAAGTGTATGTCAGGATGTTGTGACTCAGCGGGGATGGCCCTGCAGTGGCGACTTAGAGAAGCGCTGTCAGGAACCATAGACTGAAGCTGATAAAACACATCATTTATTTAGACACATACACACACACAAAAAAGATCAATCTTCTGAAACAATCATCAGTAGACTCCTGAAAAAGTAGTTAGTTTCGTTTTGGGCTACATGCCCAAACTTTTTCCAGTCAAACTGTGATCTCTCCTGCCAAGCCGTCGCTGTCAGTAATTACTATCATTAGAAAGTCTTCATTCCAGTCTAGGAGAGATGTGTGTTACGCTATGTTTAACATCTCGTTTCAGATGTAGTCTGCTTCAGTCACTCAACATGCGCTGAAAGGGAATTTTAAGGCAGATTCCGAATCCCCTGTTCATTGCTACCCTAAAACTGAACTATATGCTGTATGTACTAGGGCTTTTCCAGTAAATAAGCGGCAACACATTAGTTAAGGTTCCAGTTCTCACCATTAACTAGTTGCTTATTAGCATGTCTATTACTAGGATATTGGCTGTTTATTAATACTTATAAAGCACATTTTAATGCCTTATTCTACATGACCATATTCTACATCCATTAATCCTACCCAATACCTAAACTTAACAACTATCTTACTAACTATTAATAAGCAGTAAATAGAAGTTTACTAAGGCAAAAGTCAGAGTTAATAGTTAGTTAATAGTGAAAATTGGACCCTAATCTAAAGTGTGACCAAATAATCTATAGTGGGTGAATCTTATTGTTTTTTAATATTTAATACTTTGCAATAAAAAAGATTTATTGATTCTCTTATTTTAAATAAACTAATATTTCCTTTTGTGTTTCACAGAAAAAAAAAAAAGACCAGGTGAAGGTGAGTAAATAATCACAGAATTTTCACATTTTACTTTTTCACATTGTACTAAAAATAAGATTACATTTCTTTTTACAAGAATATGTGCTTTTCTTGTTTTGAAATGTAATCTGGACATTTCAGCATTGGAAAATGACATGAGCCAACTTCGCAACTCAGGATGCTCATATAAGTGCCACAGCGCAATGTATCGGTGCAGGTGTTCATTGGTCATGTAAGTATATTTCCAGGATATAATTCTAGGACATAATGTTGCATCCATACACCTCCATGAGTTGACCATAAATATCAGCTAGCGTTGTGCTGCAGCATATCTTGACTCTGCATATCTTCTTTTCGTTTCCATTGTTTCAGCCTTCTTGAAATTTACTGTACTGCACCAGAAAGGATTCTGACATTATTTACAATCCAGAGAACCTCGATCTGGTGCTATTTAAAACTATTTTAATTTCCTTGATGTTGTTACAAACTCACAACCATGCATTCAAAAACAGACATTTTTTTTTTAAATAATGGTAACTCTTTAAAATTACAACTAGCTGGATCAGTCTGATTTGTGAATGAATCATTCAGATCGGTTTTCTGAAATGATTTATTAAAAAGATCAGATATAAAAGAATGAAGCAATTTTTTTATTAAAAAAAGACAAGTACATGTCACATGGGCCACTTTTATGGTATTTATTTGTCATTTTGGAGCTTGACAGCTTGACACTTCCATTATAGTCAAAAACGTGGCCAGGATATTCTTCAAGATTACATCTTTTGTGTTTTACGTAAGAATGACATGTTCCCACACGAAAGGTTGTTACCTTCGTTGTTGTATTGCCCCGTATCTTTTTCCACCAAAATAATCTGTGGCTGAATTTAAGCCTGAACCTAATCGACATAATTGGCACCTACTGTTGGGCTGCACCAGGAAAAGCCATTCAGTTCTTGAATATTTTTATCATAATAATGTGTTCGCATCTGCAGACTCAGTTTGCTTTGTAAATGTGAGATTGTAGAGCTCTGTAGAGTGTAGAAGTGTTCTACAGCAACGCTGCTCCTCCAAAACAGAAAAAAAACTACAAAGCTGTTCTTTTTGCTCAGAAATGGATTCACTTGGCAGCGAGCGGGACTGCCAGACTGCTGAAATCTCTGCATATCACTATCACTTTCTCTCTGCATGCACACAGACAGACACACTCAAACATCTCTTTATTAATTTGATGCACGACTTATGCAACAGAATTGTTGTTTTGAAGGAGTCTGAAGAGGCTAGCCTACTTTATAAATCACTTTCAGCTGGAGCGCCACACTCTGGCACACACTAACACTGCATTTGCTCATTATGATCTAACGCTACTCTTTTGCTCGTTCACAAGGATGTCTTTCAAAGCAAATGTAATATTTTAGCATGCAGAGAAGAGGGAAGAGTTGTGCGTTTGCATGCATGCATGTGCAACCGTGCAGCATATACCTGTGCTGCGTTTGTAGGAATATTACAGCGCAGTGATGGCATCTTTAGTTTTCATCTCCATACTCTTTCCATATTAATGAATATGAAGGCAAGTCTTTTGAAAGCTTGATGGGGCCTTGGAGTCTCTTACTAAAGCAGAATTTCTAACAGAGCTCTGCACCCATGGGCTTCGTCGCAGGGAAAAACGCAGTCTAACAAAGGTAGACTTCCTAAGCGGAGAGAGAACACATGCGTAGGAGGAAGAAAAATATAAGCACTCAGGATGTTTAACGCTTATGGAGATAAACAGCTTCTGCATCACTGAACTCACAAGTACTTTAGCTGTGTTCACTGTGGTTTACATGGCTGCCATGTTTGGCTAGGACTTGTAATTCTGTTTGTTGCATGTTTTGGGTTATTCGAAAACGTTTTTGGTGGTCGCAAAATGTGATTGCCCGAAAGCAAAATATCCATAGCTACTTTATGTTTACTTTATGTCATCTTCTGGAAGTTATTTTTAATGCATTTGTAATAGAGTGAGATCTCAGTCTCATTTAAAGCTCATCTAACTGACAGATAGCCAGCATATGTGCGAGTCTACTTATGCCGTACTGGGCTGTGGAAGAACTTGTTTAAATGCGCTGAAAGGACCACACTATTGAAAGGCTAATTATTACTGCACAGCAATTTACCGCATCATATTCAGTAAATGTAGCACCGTCAGGTCTCATACAAGGCCTTCCTGCATCTTACTAATTTAAACTTCCACACATGCACACGCGTATACAAAACTGCCCAATGCACAAACATGCATGCCGATGGAGAGAAGCACGCTTGTGCACACATCCATAAAATCACGCAAATCCCAACAGACATTTTGAATAACAACTTTGATGCATACTTATTAGCAAACGCTATTGTGTGCACATGAACGTGTGCAGTTTTATTATATGCTGTGAATTCCATGCACATACAGTATGCATGGTCATTAGAACATATGGATTGTAATCTTTACACACAATACACTCTCAGGCATTTCAACAGCGTGGTCCGGTGTATTCAAGGCCAGCTCCTTCAGTCCAATAACAATGATTTCTTTAGCACACCCACATTAACACACAAGCCACACATCCTCAAATGTATTTCAGCCGTCACAAAATGTGTTGCAATGGTAGAAACTCTTGGTCATGGTGAAAAATAGAGACCAAATAAATAAATAAACACTATACATATATATAAAGCAATATTTGTTATTTTTCCATTTTTAAATACTTTTTAGTATTCTTATAGAAATGTATTTACAAAACATAGGTGCATGACATGGGTGCATCATTTATAGACCTTTAATGACTCACTCTCCAGTGCAACCCTGGACGACACAGATATTCTTTGCTTTTATCAGTGGTTGAGTTGAAGTGAAAGTCCCTCCACATGTGTGTACTCTATTCTGTAGTGTTCTTCAGGTTAACTACTTGTGCTAATTATCATTCCAAGCGAGTTAAAGCCACACCTGTGTTGCGTACAGAATATCAGATCATCATTAGGCTTTACAACCTCACATCTCACTATAACATTCATTGCTCCAAACCTAACGCAACAGAGATATTAAAATTCCGCGCAGACCCCCGACGCAATAAATTATGAATCATTCTGGTCTTTTCTCTGGTTATCTTACAGATCCAGGTGAAGTCTAAAGCACAGCTGCCACACTGCTGCTGAAGCTAACAGCATGGATGCAAAAAAGAGACTAATTTGGAAGTGAGTCTATTATTTGATATTTATTATCCAAAGTGATTTACAGGTAAAGGGATGGGGACTGTCCTCCTGATGATACCAACAAATTACGTGTTTTGATTAAGGGCACAATGATTCATGTTCAAACCTGCAACCTTTCAGTCACCAGCAGCAACAAACCCCATAAGTTCAGAAAACCTTTACAATGTAAGGGTTTTAAATGGGATCTTTGAACAAAAGCCAACACTATCACTTTTTTTTTTTTTTTTTGATATTTTAAACAACCACATGTAAATATATATTTTTATAAAAATAAATGCAAGATCCAGAGGTCCTACAAAACTTCTGGACATTTTTTTCAGGAGTATCCCCATCAGTTTCAACCTGCAATCTGCCATGTTTTGGAACACTGTAGTATTTTCTTGATCAATTTGTGGCATGGCATTTTATGCATAATATTAAACAGATAGGCTATACACCTATAAAACATTTTACCCAGTGTGCTTCACCAGTTGATTCACTTTGAAGTGCAAAGCGGTTAAAGACTTTTACGCATGGCATTTATGTGAACTAATACGCATCACTAAAAGACATGGTTGAGATGCGCTTAAGAGCATGCAAAGTTTTCTCTTACAATCCTGGTGTTGGAAAGTGTCGTTTTAAACATTTTCAACCCCATATGCAAGTTTGAAACATGTGCAAATATTGTTTTGCCCATATTTTTATGCATTACCGTATGACCATAAATGACTGATATCAAATCAGCCATGTTTTATGAAGCCCATCTCTGTACTTTGGCTTATCTACAACATAATTTATTTTTATTTTTTGTATTATTTCCCATTCCATCTCTTCAGTATTATAGAACAGCAGCAAAGCTCATTTAAAATTCTATGCAAAAAAAAAAAGCCTTACCTATGTTAAATATTCCTTTTGTTGGCAGTCTTGTATGTTTCCTCTTCTTTGCCGTATTTCAAACTGTTCCTTAACTCCGTTAGTGTGGGTCCTCTCGCGGGAAGCGCAGCAGAGAGGCTGACAACACTGTCCTCACTCATCGGAGATTGAGCAAGTGAGCGAGTGAGAGATAGAGGGAGAGAGAGAGAGAGAGAGAGAGAGAGAGAGAATGGAAGGGGAAACCAGGGAGGGAGAGAGAGAAATAGTGCCGTTGCTGTAGTAGAAAACACACACGTCTGGCGTTCGGGATGGTGCCTTGCCTCAGGATGCTTCTGTCTCCTAGCAACAACAATCGATCTGGAGAGGATGCATTTTTTATTGGCCAAAGAGATAAAACTCACCTTTAAACAATTAATACGAGTTGCACGCTCAAACGGATAAAGATCAGCTACCTAGATAATGCATTTGGGAGGGTGGGAGGTAAAGAGAGAGAGAGAGAGAGTTCAACAAAAATTACCTACAAGAGCACATGGTCAGGGTCTCAGGTGTGCTATGATCCTGTCCACAGTCATTTCAATCATAATTGGGCGTTAGTTATATTAATGCATAGATCAACCTTATGAATTGCATATTAGCATATCTACGATTTTTCAGATCTATTATGCATGTTTAAATGCACCAAAACACTGATGGGTAATGAGTGGGGGTGTCAGCGACTCTGCGTGAAATGAGCTCAGCCCACCGACAGCAGTGCGCAGTGATGTTAGATATGCAGCCAGATCATTTTCATTCTGCATGTAAACACATCTCCGAGAGTATTTATCATGTGCAGAGAGACCATGGCCATTTCAATTTAAGGTAATTGTTTAGATAACCCATTTAACATATACAATCTGTCATCCTTATTGTGTGTTGCTGCACTCCTGTCTCATTATGCTGACCCTATTGAGACGTCCGGACACATGTAAACGCTTGAGCATTTTGTGATTTACAGTGGTAGTTGTGCAGTTAGATTACTGTCCTTCAATACTAATCCATTCGGTCTGACGTGATGTCAACGAGGTCTGTCGGGTGTCATTAAAATGCAAGTTTTTAAGCCTGTGGTTCCCCTCGAATGGGCTGCAATTGGACGGGGCAAAGGCGCATGCATGGCTGCACTTGTGTGTGTGGCACTCTGCTTTGTCCACACTTAACTGCTTGAAAAATACAAAATGTTCATTTGAGGTGGAAAAATGTAATAATTGATTCACTCCTAATTATTTATGCCTTTTTTTAATCGGTAAAGTGTGTAGGGGAATTCTGAAATGTGGATGTTTAATTTATGTATTGTAAGAAACCACGTACTGATTTTGTGTGTGTGAGTGTGTGAGTGGGTGTGTGTGTGTGTGTGTGTGATGAACTAGTTGGCATGCACAGAGTGATGTTTAGCTAATGTTGTACAAGCGCTGATGTGTGCTAATAATGCACACAGATCACAAAATAAAAACCCATTAACTTAGCTAAATGCGGACATACGACAGACTTCTAAATAAATTAATGATTTAATTAAGTAATTAATTACAAATAACATCATTTATATTACACACACTATTTATATATATAAATATGTATTTAAAACTCTTTGTCTGTCTCTTTCTCTTAATCTTAACCCTAAACAAAAAGCCCTGTGTATATATATATATATATATATATATATATATATATATATATATATACATACACACAATATAGCCACAGCACACACACACACACACACACACACACACACACACACACACACACACACACACACACACACACACACACACACACACACACACACACACACACACACACACACACACACACACACACACACACACACACACACACACACACACACCAGATCAGCTGTATTAGTCAGTCCATGTGAGCTTCAAATTAGTAAATTATGTTTTAAAAACGAAGAGTCCATGTGAGCTTTAAAGGAGTATACCAATGTTTTTTTTTTTTGCTCTATGATTTTCTTCCATTATTGACATGATTTACATCTTTATATGTATTTGTAAATTATATTTGACATTAGAGTAAATATTATGCATTATTACGTTATAAAAAAGAGGTACATTTGTGGGGTCCAATCTTAAAATAACCTTCATGCCATTTTAATGGTGAGTTCCAATAGTGTGTTTTTTTTTTAGGTGAGTAATGTGCATCAAGGGAAAGGGAATAGGCAGCATTTATTAATACTACGCCAGCTCTGCCACTAAACAAATAAGACTTGAGAGGAATTATTTGAGTAAGGACCCTCTGGGGTATGCAGTTAGACCCCCCCCCCCCTACATTTCCCTCTCTCTTTCTATCCTTCTTTCTCACTTTCTCTCTCTCTTTTGTTCTCTTGTTCTGTCCTCTAAAAGTGACAGATAATCTAACAGGCCGTTTACAGCTACATATGAGATTTACAAATGTGCCAGTGATATTGCATGGGGATACATGTTTTTGGGAATGAGTAGTGACTTCCAGATGGAAGACTTTTATTAGTTGCCTACCGATGTGAATTATGTAACCTCTATGTCATTGCTTAATATCTCTATTGAGGCATGTAATCGCCAATTTTATAAGTCCTTGTTCTGAGGTGGAATATGTTGTTTATACAAATGAATATGTGGATACATGCATAATGATCTATAAATAGGTCTTTGAGCAAAGCATTATTAATAATACAGTGCATATTACTGTGACTAATGAACATGTTTCATCTCAGATCCCCATTATATCAAAACTGGTGTTTTGTAGCTTTTTAGTTAATGAATATCTGTTAGTTTTGAGGTCTATATGCTAGTGTAAAAAAATTAATGTTATATTATTTTTTATTATTATTTAATATTTAATAGAAAAAAAACAGACTAAATCAAGATATGATGTGGCCCAAATTTAGATTAGATTTTAGATTTAAATTATTAAATTTAGATTTAAATTATTTTAAATTACAGTGTGAAGAGCAAAAATCAAATTGAGTCTGAAGAAACCAGAAATTAATTGAATCAATATTTTTGCAATGTGATTTACACGGTTAAGTTTTTTTAGGTGTTTTTTTTACACTGGATTTCAGATCAGAAATGGTCACTTTAGTTTACGGTGTGAATGTAGTCGAGAGGTCGTTGTTGTGGTCGGTGTGGGAAGTATCTGAACATCTCAGCAAAGCGCAACAATCAGTGCTTAACAGGATTGCCCTTGACCTCCCTTCACTTCATCTGAATAGAAGGGAGTGTTATGATCAGCCTGTCAATCAAAGCAGTTTCCCAGTGTAGTTTCTCAGAGCCCTGCTGCTGGTACTGCAGCTTTGATGGATGCCTCTAAAGCAACAGCCTCCTCTCCACACTGGGCCTCTGAAGAAAAGAGGCTTTGTATGTTTGCATGCATGTATGCTGGACAGAACTGCTTTGTTTGGTCAAACTCCTCTCTCTCTTTCTCGCACACACACACACGCACAAATGTACACACAAACACCCACACACCGTAAAACCAGATCGTTTGTGCCGGGTGCCTATCCATATTGTCCAGCTGAGTTGTTGGTAAATGACAGGAGGGAAAAGGAAGTAATGTGGAATTAGGAAAAGGAAGTGATTTGTGGAATTAGAAACAGAGGGAGGAGGGGAATAGAGAAAAGAGTAGAAAAAAGGATGTTGGAAAAGTGGAAATTTGGTAGGAAAAGGAATGGACAGATGAAATAAAAAGGAGGAAAGGAAAGAAAACTACATAAAAGGACATGGAATGAAGGGTGGAAAGAGAAAGACAAGGAGAGGAAAAAATTGGGAGGAGGGAAATAGAGGAAAGAGTAGAAAATGAAGTTGGAAAGGAAAGGTGGAAATTTGGTAAGAAAAGGGGCAGAATGGGAAAGAAAAGAGTGAAGTAAAAATAATGAAATAAAAAGAAAGAAAGGAAAACAACAAAAAAAAGCTAAGTAAGGAAGGAAAAATGGGGACAAGGAGAGGAAAAAAGTGGGAGAAGGGAAATAAAGGAAAAAGTAGAAAAAGTTGGAAAGGAAAAGAGATTTGAAAGGAAAGAATAAATGAAGGAAAGATATGAAAAGAGGTGGAAGGAAAGCTAAGTTATGTAAAAGAAATTAATTAATGACTGACGAAAATGAAGGAAATGAAAAGGGAATTAATGTTCAAAGTAATGAAAAAAGGAATGAATGACAGAAAGAAGCAAAAAGTAGGAGGAAAAGGAATGAATAAAGGATGAATGAAATAAATGAAGAAAAATGAAAAAGGAGGAGAAAGCAAAGTTATGTAAAAGAAAGGAAGAAATGACAGAGAAGGAAATGTAGGAAGCAAAAAGGGAGGAGGAAAAGGAAGGAAGGATGATAGAAATTAACGAAGGAAACAACAAGATGAGAAAGGACAGCAAAGTTATGTAAAAAGGGTGGAGGAAAAGAAAAGAAAGAAAGAAAGAAAGAAAGGAACAAATGAAGCAAGAAATTAAAAAAGGGAGGAAGGAAAGCAAAGTTATATAAAAGAAAGGAAGGAATGACAGAAAAAAAGGTAGGAAGCAAAAAGGGAGGGGGGCAAGGAAGTATGTGAAAAAAGGAGGGAAGGAAGTATGTGAAAAAAGGAGAAAGCAAAGTTATGTAAAAGAAAGGAAGAAATAACAGAGAAGGAAGGAGGAAAAGAAAGGAGGAAAGGAAAAAATAAATTAAGCAAGGAATTAAAAAATTATAAAATGAAGGAAAGCAAAGTTAAGCCTGTATTGTAAAGTTATTCTAAAATTTAGAAAGTAGGGAATGGTGGATGAAAAAGGTAATGTAGGAAGCAAGAAACTAAAAGAAAGGAAGAATTAGTAAAATAAAGGAAATTAAATGGAAAGCAAAATGGAAAGAAAGGGGAAGGAGAAGCCCTTCCTCTCACACGTCTCCCTACAGACGTTTTCATGTGCAGAATTAGAGTCAGTGTGAAAGAGAGAGAGAGAGAGAGAGAGAGAGCAAGACAGTTCCCCCACATAGGGTGAGTCCATCTGTTCCATCTCTGTAGACATGCATGGCCTTAATGTTCAGCGCAGTCCATGTATTAATACGATTATCAATGGCTCATTTATCAACTGCACAATGCCAGCTATGCTCCACTGATTGATTACTGTTCAGTGTATGCACACACATACACAGTCACTGAGGCCTTTCAGAGCATCAGATCCACCATAACCTAGAAGCTGAACCTAAAGGCTTTTGAACATGTTGACGAAATATTTTTAACTGTGTGCTGTTTAGTTTAAGAGATACAAGTTACATGCCACCACTGACTGAAGATATGACAAGATCAAGAGTCACCGTGACTTCACAAGATCTATGAAGTAGGCTATTCTGAAAACTTACACTATTTCAGTGTTGACTAACCTAATGTGTCTAATGTTCACAAAGGAACATCTTAACATCTTTAACTGAGTGGACAAGATCTCTAAGCATCAAAAATACACCTGTTGCTTGCTTTGTTTAACTGTCTGTATCCAGGGGTGTGTGAAGGTGAGATCTCATGTGTCTGCTAATTTAGGGACTTTTTATGGCAATGACTGCGGGGCTGTACAATAATTAGTTTTGGTAACGGAGGCATGGACACCAGATTGAGGCTGTAAAACTCACCAGCTCTCAAAGTATGTCAATGACCTTAAAGAACAGTCTATATTTTAAGCTTGTTTCCTGTTTCATGTGTCACATCAAACTTTTTTACTCTGTGGTAGGGCTTTGCGATATGACGATCAGATGGACGATATAAAAACTCTATCGTTTCATATTGTGCTCTATCGTTTATACTGTGGTGTCGCAAAAAACATTGTTTACGGCAAAAGATACGAACGTTCTATCGTTCTAACGATCGTTTTGAGATAGGAAAGCCCCGGGATCTTTTCTTTTCATATGCTCTTGCATAGAATTTGTGCTGCTGTGGTAGACCTGTGCTATTTCAGTTTTACAGAGCGTGCAGAGCACCATTTTTTTGGTCTCAGTTTAAAAAATGTCCACACTTTAGATATTTTTGTCCACATTTTACAATATTTTTGAGTAACGGCTGATTTTCAGCATGCCGAGAGTTGGAGCTGCCATCATTGGGGATTACCATAAACAGCGCAACAAATCAACGCATTCCATGCAAAGCCATTCATTTACGTAATCGATTATGTTGACGTGTCGTTCCAGCCTTACTACTAACCCCAACCCATCATTCTACTACCCCTAACTCTACCCCTAACATAGTCTACTAATACTCAACTAACACTTTGAAAGTTAGTTGACATGTAGGTGGAACATTACTTACAGTCAACAGAATATCTAAAGAAAAAGTCTTAAATTGATCTCTATGCACAGCCTGTGTCTATATTTGTTCTTCATGCTAGTAAGAGCTAAAACCCCGCTTTTACAAAGTTACATTGTCGTGAGTGTTGTTTGTGTGTGGCTATATGCAGTCTCTAGGATTCAAACTCTTAGTTATATGATTTGCAATCATGCTAAAAGTTCATGGTCAAGCCTTGAATTAAAACTTGTGTATCAAAAATTTCTCTGTTTGCTTTTTCATAGCAAACAGAGCAACATCCTCTTTGTGTGTTGCTGGCCGTCCGTATGGCTGCCTTTTAATAAAAGAACAACTGAAACCAGGGTCCCAAAATCCTTCAAAGTTGGATTAGGATTATTTAAAGAATGTTGTTCCCTTTTTAATGAAGGTGATCCCAGTGTTTCTCAAAATGGGGAAGTGGAGTGTGAAGGGCCTCATTTAAACAGAGCCACCAGACACGCTTCAATGAGTGTTAATATGGTCTTTCATGCCACAGCATCTCTCTCTCTCTCTCTCTCTCTCTCTCTCTCTCTGTCTCTCTTTGCCATAAGCTAAGAAGATGTCAGCTTAACTGTACTGTCTGATACTGTGCATCTTTTAGAAACACACTGGCAAAAATGCATAAAACGCTTTCATGCAATATTATTCATGCAGTTATCACAGGTTAAAGGTACAATATGTAAGATTTTTGCATTAAAATATATCTAAAAACCACTAGAACAATGTTACATATTTTGTTGACTTGTGTACAGTTTTAGAGAAAGCCACAATTTTAACCAGTATCTTTGCCTCGCCTGCCAATGTCGTCATATCCCCATCAGCACCAGTTCCTTTAGCTCAGTGCTTATCAATTATTTTCTGTTACGCCCCCCCCCCAGGAAGAAGTAAACATTTCGCGCCCCCCAACTCTCCGCCGCGACTGTAAATAGTATAATTTGTCTATAAAATTGTTGTAAGTACACCTCTGCATAACACTGTATCCTTATTAACATTAAAGACAAAGAAAAAAGAAAGAAATATAGATCAACTTACAACAAAGAATAACTTTATTAACATTGTTTCTTTAGTCTGTAACAGAAAATACTTAAAGTATTCAATTTGCCTGAAAAAAAAAGTCAATCCTTATTTAAACTGTAAAGCATTTTTTGACCATTTGATACTGAAAAATAAAATAAAATATAACCAATAAATAATAATAAATTCAAATTGATCAGCAACATTAATTCAGGAGCACAATATATAAAACACTTTGACCCATAAAAAAAAGAAAAAAAAGAAAAAAAAAAAGCATGTTCCCCGGGGTCACACGCGCCCCCCCTGGCATCGCTCCGAGCCCCCCTCCAGGTGGGCGCGCCCCACTATTTGAGAAGCACTGCTTTAGCTCCACCTACTCATTCACGATCACCCAAATATTAACCTGCTACACCTGTCACACCCTCATCAAGCACCCCTCAAAAGCACACAGCACACACTTACCTGTTGTCTGGTCTCTTCAGTCTCTGCATTAGAATGTACCTACCCGACTACCTACCTGTGATTACTTACCTTCTTCGTCTTCCTCCATCCGTCGATCCTTCAGACTGTTCATCCTCTGTGTACTGTGTACTCTAACCATCCTGCAAAGAAACAAAAACTCATCAGTTAAGTGTGACTGACCATTAAACTGCTTTGTTCATCACTTACCTGCTTGACGATCCTGAACGAACTGAACTATCTGAGAAAAAAAAAAACTGTTAAGTACATCTCCGTGTCTCACCTCCTGTTTTATGACAGAACACCGGACCAACAACAAATAGAATCATAATGGAAGCAGGAAGTACTGATCCATTCACTGGATCAGTTCAAACACTCCGAAAGGAGTGGCGGAGGACTGTAGCGGATGCCTGTTACAATTTTTACTGCAATTTGAAATGCAGGCTCACTGTTTCCAAACCAAAAAGGCTAAAATCTTCTACATAATATCTCTCCTTTCTGGACTTGCCCTTCAGTGGGCGCAGACCATATCAAGATGGCCTGCTCACTTGCTCCCTCGACAACTTTCTCGAACAAATTAAAGAAGTGTTTTGTCAAACCCGCCACAATATCTCTGTTTATGATCATCTGTATCATCTCCGTCAAGGAAAATCATCAGTGGGCGATTACGCTGATCAGTTGCGCTCCCTAGCGGCTGCTAGAGGGTGAAGCAAGGCTGCATTGATTACTGCCTTTCGACAGGGTATTTCTTCAGATTTGAGACTTCAAATGGCGATTTACGATGAAGCTATGGGTCTAGAAAATCTGGTTCAACAATCCATCTGTGTTGCCCAATGCATTTTAGCATGCCAATTGGAAGCATCGCTACTGCAATCCTCTCCATTTATGCCATCAGCCGCTCCAACAGCACGTCCAAGCGAGCCTATGCTTGAGAAGGAACTTCTCAAACATATCCAGATCAAGAAACTCCCCTGTTCACAAACCCTGAGAATCCACCCTATCCTGGGTCGAGAAATCATCACTCATTGTACACCACCCATCACGCTCTGCATTGGAAACCTGCATAGGGAGGAAATCTCGCTTATGGTGCTGGAGGGCCCCTGGCTAGAGATTCACTCAGCTACCGTTTCCTGGTCTAGGGGAGAGATAACTAAGTGGAGTGAGCATTGATTCTATCATTGAATACAACTTCCTCAGAAGAAATCTTTATCTCAACCTCCTGAATTCACTGTCAATCTCAGTTCCACCACCATCAAAACTCCAGAAGTGCAGTCCACCTCGAGTGTGCCAGAGGAATATGGGGCGTTCCATGATGAATTCAGCAAGCAGCTGGCAAGAAAAATTTCACCTCATCGGTCATGGGACTGCACCATTAAGCTGGTACCTGGTGCCACTCTACCCAAAGTTAGAATCTATCCACTGTCAATCGCAGAGATGCATGCCATGGATGAATACATAGAGGAGGCACTCAAACAAGGATTCATCCAAATGTCTACTTCCCCTGCTGCTTCCAGCTTCTTCGTCATAACAAAAAAGGACGGAGGCTTGCGGCCATGCATCGACTACAGAGCCTTGAATGATCAAACGATCAAGTACCGCTATCCTCTTCTCCTGGTTCCCATGGCCTCAGAACAACTGAGAGGTGTTTTGTTCTCCAAGCTGAAACTGCGCAGGGCGTATAATCTCATCTGAATCCGGAAGGGTGACAGGTGGAAAGCCACCTTCATAGCACCATGGGGGCACTATAAGTACCGGGTTATGCCATATGGGCTGGCTAAATCATCTTTAGTCTTCCAAGGATTCATGGATGAGGTGCTCCGGGACATGCTCCAGAGATTTGTCATCATCTACATCGATGATATCCTCATCTACTCCCAGAACCTGGCAAACATTGCCAGCAAGTTCCATCACAGTCCTTTAATGCCTCAGAGACTACCAACTCTAACTGATGCTAGAGAAATGCGAGGTTTCATTGCCCATCCGTCCACTTCCTGGGTTATATCATCGGCGGATGTGGCATCCAGGTGGACACAGGGAAGGTCCATGCTGTCAGAAACTGGCCACAACCCATTTTCATCAAAGATCTTAAATGGTTTCTAGGCTTTGGCAATTTCTATCACAAATTCATTGCCAACTTCAGCCTGATTTCCTCTCACATAACTTCCTTGCTCCGTAACGGGCCCAAGTCTTTGTCCTGGAGTCCAGCTGCCACTGAAGCTTTCCCACCGCTTAAAGAAGCCTTTTGCACCGCTACCATCCTGTAACACGTCAATCCAGACTTGCCCTTCATTGTGGAAGTGGTTGCATCCACCAATGGTGTTGGAGAGGTGTTATCACAGCGGCAGGGGGAATAGGCCCAGCTTCATCCATGTGCATTCTTCTCTCAAAAAACTTTCAGAAAAGCAGAATTATGACATCTGCAACCGTGACCTTCTCGCCATCAAACTAGCTCTTGAGTAATGTAAAACACTGGCTGGAGAGAGCAAAACACCAGTTCATGGTAATCACGGATCATCATAACCTGGTGTAGCGTATGCGTCTGGATGAATCATGATTCGTGTAATCTGAATCATCGTTGTTAATGAACACATTTTTGCTAAGTTTCCTTAAACTCGCAAACTGTGACTCTGTCTAATAATTAACCAGCTCAGCGCCAAAAAGTCTGGGATGAGATTGTGTTCTGACCCTTTTACGACCAGCGAGATTCTCCAGAGACCATCGTACCCCCCCCTCTCTAGCTGCATCAAAGGAATTCCAAACCCCCCCGAATGTGGGTCTATGCCACGCGCGCACACACACACACACACACACACACACACACACACACACACACACACACACACACACACACACACACACACACACACACACACACACACACACACACACACACACACACACACACACACACACACACACAAACCTTTTATTAATTTCCTCATATAAGGACTTTACCGAGATATATTTGATATGTTTGTATGTGTGTCTGCTTACTCAAGTCAGATCGGAAGAGATATATTTCTATCGTAGTTCTAAATTGACTATAAGTGCCTATATTATGCATTTTAATGTAACCTTGCAATATTATCCTCTGTACATGTTGTTTTTGATACCTACAGAATCCCCTGGGGCTGACCAAGCCATATATGTATATGAACATACCGTAAAATGTATTTTACTGTGTTGTACCATATTTAGAGTGATTCTGACTGAATTCTGACGCGGTCATAAAACATGCAAAATTAGGCCTCGACAGGACAAAGGAACATTTTTGCCGCGCACTTTTCTCACAGGTGATTGGTTCATTCACGCGAGAGAAGGCGTGAACCGAATTGCTTTAAAGAGACGCGCCAAGCCTCTCTCTTCCTTTCCTCTTCCCTTCGTGATCCTCTTCAAGGCTCTTCAAGCCTTCTCTTCGTTTCGTTTGTTTGTTTCTTTCTTTAAGTTTATTCTCCATTTTCGAATTCTCCTTTGTTCATTTCCACCGAAATGAACTTGGTCTGAATTATCAACCGGCAACTTCACCTCAAACGGACATTCAAAATCGCCGCGCTTCGCTCGCTCTGGAAGAACAAGTGAACATGTGACGCTCCCAGGATCGAGACACACACGCCTTCTTCATATCAGCGAGGCAAAAGAGCTATATATGTGCAAGTATTCGTTTACTAAGCTTTCATAGCATTAAGATTTGTTTACCCCGTTTAGGGTGATGTTAATTTCTTGTGGTCTCTCAGAGGGTTTTGTCCAGGTAATTTGCCATTCTGTAACCCCTTCTTCTACCTCTTTCTATCACTCTCTGACTTTCATTGTTTCATTGTTTTATTGTGTTGTATATACATTTTATTCCGTGTAATCTTAGTCACCAATATACGTAGTATTTTCTTTATTAAAACCATACAGGTCCTTCTCAAAAAATTAGGATATTGTGATAAAGTTAATTATTTTCCATAATGTAATGATAAAAATTAAACTTTCATATATTTTAGATTCATGCACACCAACTGAAATATTTCAGGTCTTTTATTTTTTGAATACTGATGATTTTGGCATACAGCTCATGAAAACCCCAAATTCCTATCTCCAAAAATTAGCATATTTCATCCGACCAATAAAATAAGTGTTTTTAATACAAAAAAAGTCAACCTTCAAATAATTATGTTCAGTTATGCACTCAATACTTGGTCGGGAATCCTTTAGCATAAATTACTGCTTCAATGCGGCGTGGCATGAAGGCAATCAGCCTGTGGCACTGCTGAGGTGTTATGGAGGCCCAGGATACTTCGATAGCGGCCTTAAGCTCATCCAGAGTGTTGGGTCTTGCGTCTCTCAACTTTCTCTTTACAATATCCCACAGATTCTCTATGGGGTTCAGGTCAGGAGAGTTGGCAGGCCAATTGAGCACAGTAATACCATGGTCAGTAAACCATTTACCAGTGGTTTTGGCACTGTGAGCAGGTGCCAGGTCGTGCTGAAAAATGAAATCTTCATCTCCATAAAGCTTTTCAGCAGATGGAAGCATGAAGTGCTCCAAAATCTCCTGATAGCTAGCTGCATTGACCCTGCCCTTGATAAAACACAGTGGACCAACACCAGCAGCTGACATGGCACCCCAGACCATCACTGACTGTGGGTACTTGACACTGGACTTCAGGCATTTTGGCATTTCCTTCTCCCCAGTCTTCCTCCAGACTCTGGCACCTTGATTTCCGAATGACATGCAAAATTTGCTTTCATCCGAAAAAAGTACTTTGGACCACTGAGCAACAGTCCAGTGCTGCTTCTCTGTAGCCCAGGTCAGGCGCTTCTGCCGCTGTTTCTGGTTCAAAAGTGGCTTGACCTGGGGAATGCGGCACCTGTAGCCCATTTCCTGCACACACCTGTGCACGGTGGCTCTGGATGTTTCTACTCCAGACTCAGTCCACTGCTTCCGCAGGTCCCCCAAGGTCTGGAATCGGTCCTTCTCCACAATCTTCCTCAGGGTCCGGTCACCTCTTCTTCTTTTTTGCCACACTTTTTCCTTCCCACAGACTTCCCACTGAGGTGCCTTGATACAGCACTCTGGGAACAGCCTATTTGTTCCAAAATTTCTTTCTGTGTCTTACCCTCTTGCTTGAGGGTGTCATTGATGGCCTTCTGGACAGCAGTCTTACCCATGATTGCGGTTTTGAGTAATGAAACAGGCTGGGAGTTTTTAAAAGCCTCAGGAATCTTTTGCAGGTGTTTAGAGTTAATTAGTTGATTCAGATGATTAGGTTAATAGCTCGTTTAGAGAACCTTTTCATGATATGCTAATTTTTTTAGATTTTCATGAGCTGTATGCCAAAATCATCAGTATTAAAACAATAAAAGACCTGAAATATTTCAGTTGGTGTGCAATGAATCTAAAATATATGAAAGTTTAATTTTTATCATTACATTATGGAAAATTAATTCCATTAAGGGCTATCCTGAAAATAGATCTATTCGAGACAATTGATATATTAATATTTAATCATAAACACGTTGTGATTGATTATTGATATAAAAATTTATCTAATTTTGCCCCCCTGTATGGATAATTGATTATAATTCGTTGTATTGGATTGCCCATACAGGTACATTGGCGAAATATTCCTATTATGGATAATTTTATAAACCGTAGTAGATTCACGGATCAAATCCCTGATCTTATATTCCCTTATTTGAGCTAAGAATCGCTACACTGGAATAGCTACATAATGCACACTGTCTGAATCCTCGCCAAGCCCTGTGGGCTTTGTTCTTCACATGTTTCAACTTCAAAGTTACTTACTGTTCAGAGGACAAGAACATCAAGGTGGATGTACTGTCTCTGGGATCTGGGCATCCAGGTAACCAGCAAACTCTCTCGCTTCTTCGTGAAAGCTACTGGTGGCCCAGTATGACCCAGGAGGTCCAATGCTTTATTCAAGGTTGTCCTGTCTGTGCCATCTCCAAAACACCTAGACAACCACTACCACGTCCTCATCGACCATGGTCTCACCTGGGAATAGACTTTGTCACCGAAATACCTTCATCTGACAAAAAAACCTGCATCCTCGTAACTGTTGACCGCTTCTCCAAAGCCTATAAGCTTGTTCTAATCAAAGGCTTAACCACTGCCATGGATACTGCCGAAGCTGTTTCATCATGTCTTTCGTAATTACGGATTACATGAGGACATTGTGTCGGATAGAAGCTCACAATTCACATCCTGTGTGTGGAAGACTTTCTTTCAACTGCTCAAAGTCTCAGTGAGCTTGCCTTCCGGCTATCACCCTCAAACCAATGGCCAAATTGAATGGAATATTCAGGAAGTTGGATGGTACCTGCAGTGGCGTACCATGGGGTTTCAGTCAGGGCCTTAAGTATCGATCTCCACCCCCACCCCCGCCATAATAACACCACACACACCGATACATACAAAATACAATCATGCACTGTATGCACTACTGCGTAACACCAATGAGACAGTTGATCTTCAACAACAGCGCACACGCACACCACTGTGCATTATAACAGCTATATAGGCATAGTCGTAATTTGCGGGTGGGACATGTCCCCACCACTTCTTGCCTGGGTTGATATTGGATGTAAAGGATGTAACTAATACAAATAAATTAAACATATCTGGTTAACTAGTAGGGCATTAATTTAGTTAGTTTGTTAAATAAGAGGTGTTCTAGCGCTGAATGTGTTGTTTTTTAAATCAAGCTGCTGAGTGCTTGCTGCCGCTGCTATCAGTGGTGTGGTTCTCTTGTGGCTTGCGCTTGTCTTCACACGGAGGCGTGCTTTAATCTGTCGCTTAACGCCGTTGCGAAGACTCTCTATTCGTTCCAGGGAAATCACAAAACAAAATGCACACAAACGTGTCCCTGCTTGATATACAACCACTGATGAAAATATTCAGTTTTGATGAGGAAAAAAAAAACTATATGAGTGCGGATTACCCACGAACAAAATTCTCGGCACTAACAATGTACCCAAAATGACCCAATGTACTATTGAAATTGATTTCTGGACTTCATAATGTTATTTGTTTTCTGAAAATTGTAATTTTAAACATGTATTGTACATATCTGATTTAGCATTGTATAGCAATCTCCTCCCCCTCAATTTGATGACATCAACAGGGGCTATCGCCGAGACATCGCTGGGACCCTGGGGCGTTCTGCATAAAACTCCCTTCTCCAGATCACCACCGGACTCACTCACTTTCAGAGCGTATTTGGCTACCAGCTGCCACTGTTTCACTGGTCAGGTGAGCCATCAGATGTTCCAGCTGTTAACCACTGGTTTCAGGAGAGCAAGAGGGTGTGGGACATACTCATCTACATGGGGCCGTCCAGAGACACAAGAGCCAGGCCAATGCAAGAAGAGCTGCAACCCCAACTTACCATCCGGGACAGAAGGTCTGGCTCTCCACCAAGGACATCCGTCTCCGACTGCCCTGTCGTAAGTCCCCGATTCACTGGTCCATTTCCATCCAACACCAAATCAATGATGTGACTTTAAGATTTCATGTATCCCTGCTCAAACCTTACCTTTTCTCTTCTCCGTTCCTTCACAGAACCTGGTGCTGCTAATGTTATTCCTTTTCCTGTCGAAGTGGATGATAACCAGGTCCACACAGTTCATTCCATCTTGGACTCCCGGCGAAGAGACAACCGGCTTGAATGCCCTATAGATTGGGATCGACAAGGTCCCGAGGAAAAGTTAAGGGTTGCACGTAATGACACTTTACTCACCGACTTTTATAACATCCATCCAGAGCGTTCATCCCCCCGGGACAGAGGTCTGCACGTGGATTTATTCAGCATGCCATGAGCACTAGGTCCTTTAGCTCAACCCACTCGTTCAGAATCATTGTAATATTAACCTGCCACACCAATTCTACCAGAAAGACTCGGGAGAATAAATACTGTAACGATAAATACATTTATTGATAGCCCAGCAAGCAATAAAGTTCTTTGGCGTAGGCCCCGTCCATAGCTCGCAATCCGAGGGTCCGTACTCTGCATTTCCTGCCTGAAGATGAAGGCAGGGGCGCAGCCGACCCCCTGGGAGGTATAGGAAGGGACCATCCTGGTGGTGGTGGGGAGGATGGAGGGGAAGGAACCATCTTGGAGGTGGTGGGGAGGATGGCGGTAAATGAAAGTGTCAGCATCTGCGAACTCAAACATGTGTAAGTACCGATCTTTTATACCGCAAGTATTAGACATGATTGGATAGATGAGAAGGTAATAAGTGACGCAGCAATTGAGTCTTCCTGGCAGAACTTAACGCTAAAGCTTCCATTCACACCCTCATCAAGCACCCCACAAAAGCACACAGAACACACTCACTTGTTGTCTGGTCTCGTCAGTCTCTGCATGAGAATGTACCTACCAGACTACCTACTTGTGATTACTTACCTTCTTTGTCATCCTCCATCTGTTGATCCTTCAGACTGATCATCATCTGTGTGCACATCTAACCATCCTGTAAAGAAATGTTGGCCTGGCTTCACAGACAGGGCTTAGATTAAACCGTCTGGGGTCTGAGGTGTTTTCTGGGCCCTGGAGGTGTTCTGACATGCTCTGACATTTGTGCTTATTTCAGTTACTTGTAATATTTCCATTACTAAAGACTGATTACACTGTATTCAGCACAAACTCTGCTACACTAATGTCAGCAGCATGTATGTAAAAGTTTGTAGTTTTGAGAAAATTACATTTATGCGTGGTTTGTGAAAAAAAAAATTCACTGAAATAAGGTCATGAAACCCAAACTGATTATTTGTTCACAAGACTTTTGAAAATTGTATCATGTAGCCTAAAATATTTGAAGACTTCAAATGTCTACATTAACTACAATAGCACGCTTACTATTATGAGTGGGAATTTCTTACCTTAAAAATTGCTTGTGTGCATGTGGGTGTGGTCACATTACAGCTAATGAGGGCGCTTGAGAAACTGAACATCTCGTTGCTTTCATACGGATTACTTAAACAGAATATCGTTTTTTGATTTGATTTACATCATTTAAAAATAAAGACTTCAAGCTTTATAAAGTCATATGTCTTACGTATGTGTGGCAAGCATTCGCTGAGTTACAGTTCATTTTCTGTCGAGTTTCAGACTGAACTTCACACTGAAAGAGATGGCAGAACGCACATCATGTTTATTTTCTTTATTTTACAAAAAGCAAAACATTTTTGTTTATTATGAATGTACACAAATATAAGTAGACATTTAACAGTTTTGAATGATGTATAAAACTTTTGAGTTATTTGAGTCTCTTTTGCACTGATAAGAAAAAAAGCGAGGTGATCACCAGGATTAGGCCTTAGTTGTTTTAGAACATTTAAGGAATTTTTTAATACCTTAGAAAAAAAACATTACTGGTGTGCATCGTGAGACAGAAGAATGGTACTGACATATTTTAAAGGGGTCCTATTTTGCCCCATTTTTACGAAGTCTTACATTTGTTTTTGGGGAGTACTAGAATATGCTTTTATGCTTGATTTTTCAAAAAACACATTATTTTTCACATATTTTACATTATTTCAGCTACTCTCTCCCCAGTCTGTCCAGAACACGTTGTTTAGTTCTGGTTTCATGAACCTCCTCCTTCCGAAATACGAAATGTGCTGTGATTGGTTAGTTGGCCCTGTGTGTTTGGTAGCACTTAGCGTGTGTCCGGGAAATGTCCCACCCCTCCATAACCGTGAGTTCTGCTCCAGTGAAAATATAAAGGATGGTTACAATTCCAAACCCGATTCAGACCCTGACAATGTTAACATACAAGAGGAGCATCCAGAACGGATTTTGCAAGCACGGATTTCACAGGACATTTCAGAGTGGTATGTTTTTCTTGTAGGCCTACATTTTAGGTACGATGTTATCCACCATTTAATCATGATATTTGTCGGAAAACTAAGGTTATACAAACAGTAATCAATCACAAAAACATGGTTAATTTTTCTAAGGGGCGGTGAACACCCTTACAAAAGCGAAAGCTTATAAAAGCTATAGTAAACAACACTACATCAACACCAGCAACAACATAAATGTATAATATTATAATTATAAATAAAAGTATAATTACTTATATACTAAATATAATTATAATAGAAAATGCAACTACAAATAATAAGACATACTTATACCACAATCAACAGATTGTCCAGACAAAGTGGAAACTGCTCCATTTCAAGAGAAGATGTTGTGTGTAGCCTGCATCGTGGTTCTGAAAGCTGTTCTCCATAAAATGTGCAGCGCACACACACGTTGGGATTATAATGTTCAGGGACAGTATTTAAAATACATTTTACCCATTCTAAGTTTTGTCAGCCTTGTCCGCTTGTCTGCGTATTCGGTGGGCAGAGATTATTTAAATGAGGAACATTATGACTTCATAAAGCCCGGAAAATTCTCGTTGGAGTCAAAACGAACTGTTCGTTTCAGTTCTTGAAAAGTGGGTTCTGTTCATTAAAATATCTCCCTTTGGAGTGGACTTTGAGCTTTGTAACCTTGCAGATCTTTTTTACGCTCAAACAGCAACATTACGCAGTAACTAAATTTGAAAAAGTGAAAAAGCATAATATGACCCCTGCCAGTGCAAGTTGCTTTTAGTTAAAACAGTTAAAACATGAATTTTAGTCTGGGACTAGGCTTAAGCCTTGTCTGTGAAACCAGGGGAAAGACTCCTCAGTTAAGTGTGACTGTAAATTGAACTGCTTTGTTCTTCACTTACCTGCTTGACGATCTAAACTGTCTGTGAATAAAGACCTGTTAAGTCTGTTAACCTGTTAATTTTTTAGTTTAAGCTTTAGTCATTTTTTTATTTTATTATGTGCTTTTGTCATGTTCATAATTTTTTTTTATATTTACCTTTATGTTTTAGTAATTTTAGTACTTCAGATTTATTTCAGTTTTTTTTTTAGCAAGTCAACAGTTCTAATTTTCATTTAAGTTTTTCATCTAATAAGTTTTTTATTTCAGCTTTTTTTCAGTTAACAAAAACTTTAATTGTATGAGAAAAACCTGTCTAACATCTTTTGTTTTCCACAGAAGAAAGAAAGTTCTACAGGTTTAAAATGACATGATGTTGAGTAAATGATGACAGAATTTTCATTTTTAGGTGAACTATCCCTTTTTAACAAGCAACGAAAGGGTGATACACTTGATTGGGAGGAAAACAGTTGTTTTCAGTTGTTGTATTCAGTATAAAAAAGTGAAGTAACTACTTTAAATTAACTAACCAACTTTGAAAAAGTATATACAGTACACTGATAATAGCCATAAGGCTGATACAATGTTGGAGAACATCCCTTTGAAATGTTGTAAACAAGAGAAGTAAATTATGTTTTACTGTTAAAAATAGGCCAAATGAGTGTGTTTTACTGTACATCTCAATAGCCAAGAGCGCCTTGCTGGAGAAAAGATGTAAATGTGCTCTAACCATACTGTGCACTTCATCTATGTTGCACGAAACAGGTTAGTGTGCACGTTTCAGGAGTGTGTCAGTCTGTGTCTCCAGTCCGCGTGCTGTCTGCCTCTTTATCACGATCGAAACAATCGTTCCCAGCTAACCGGCACGGCCACCATTCATTAGTGCTTGACCACAGGAGCTCTGCTCATCAAACATTAACTCTCCATACTGAATTATTGATTGATCAGCAGCTCTGATACAGCAGCTGTGCACTGCTACAATTAGAAGCATAGAGAGGATGGTACACAAAGAAATATAAAGAACTTCTTTGATTTGTCGCCACCACTTGGGTGCGAGTTTGTGATTTCTGTGGGGATGTGAGCGTGTCTGCAGGTAAGAGATACAGATATGCTGACCGGCATAACATGCACTGAGGGATCGTGGCTGAATTGAGGAGATTTGTCTAGCTGTCCAAGTTGTCTATGTTCTTTGCTCACACAGATCTGATAAATTTGTCCTCATGCTGTGAGGAGTTTACAGGCCACTTCTTCCGTGCCGCAGGGTTAATGTGCCACCTGTGGTGGAGCGGTTCAGACCCAGAGAGGGTCATTAACTTTTGGAGGTGACCCACAGTGTGGAGGCCTGAGCTGGATGCTCAAGCCTGGAGAGAGTGGGCTGTGCTGGGCTTGCACGGCTGCCTCCGCTCCTCAGATGCCCATGGAGGAGACATCTGCCACCCTGGCTCTCTTCTCTTTGCTCTCTTTATCACTTTACCTGAATTTTGATTGTTAACTTTATGGACACTTCATAGGTCTTCAGACAGATAGAATGAACAATAGAATTTTCTATCTGTATCCATCGTTCTATCGATCATTCTATCTATCATTATCACTATCTATCTATCTATCTATCTATCTATCTATCTATCTATCTATCTATCTATCTATCTATCTATCTATCTATCTATCTATCTATCTATCTATCCATCTATCTATTTGTCATTTTTTCTTTATCTATCTATCTATCTATCTATCTATCTATCTATCTATCTATCTATCTATCTATCTATCTATCTATCTATCTATCTATCTATCTATCTATCTATCTATCTATCTATCTTTCTATCTATCTATCTTCCGTCCGTCCGTCCGTCCGTCCGTCCGTCCGTCATTCTTCCCATCATTCTACCATTCTTCATCCTTTAGTGAGGAATTTCCTAATACCATGTTTTTTGGGGGCATGTCCCTCGCTAAAAGCTTAGTTTTTTTTTTTTTAATATCTTTTAGTGCTGTTACTTTTAGTACTTATATAAATATGATAATCATTTAGTATCATTGTACTATATGGCATTACAATGTAATACCATCACTGTACTATGGAACCATACATTTCTGTAAAGGACATATGAGCAGAATCATAAAGCTGTTGGGGTACATTTACCTCAGTGTTATGAAACAGTCTTTGAGTGTGTGTGTTTGAGTGGGTGTAGTATGTCTCTTGAGTTCTCCTGTAGGTCAGAAAGAGGAAGTTAATTCCCCAGGTTGGGCTCCTGACTGCCTCGTCTCTTTGATAGTGTCACTCTTCTCTCTTTCTGTGAGCACTGCCTAAGATCTGTGCCATAGATACATCCTCAATAGCACATCACAGTCGCAGCTGTAATGGGGAAAATGTCACACAGGAGAAGAAGCTTCTAGACTCTTTTCAGCTCCTCTACTGAGCCTTTGTTAGTAACAAAAAGAGCTGCTGACATATTTTATAATATAAGCTTAAAGCTCTGCCTGAAATAACTGAAACTTCTCATTCAACTTCGCAAACAAAGATTTGTTTGAGTTTACCAATGGTGGTTCTCACAGGCAAAAAATATGAAGATAATGAAGGCTGACATAGTTAGGGAGATTTGTAGCGGTTTGTAGCCAAGATTATTGCGTGCCGCTGTATTGTGTCACAATGTCTCGCTGTCAGAAGTGTTGAAAAGTGTTCTGGGCTGAAAACAGGGGAGAGCACAGTTCATTATCCATCCTTTTAATATTTAATTGTGAGATTTGGTAAAAAATGATCTAACATTTATGATGCGATCTATCTCATTGTAGTCACATTCATTTAATCTGTGGTGGCTTCCCTCGGGTCAGAGAGACTCTTTCCTCACTCTCCAACCACAAGACTTTTTTCTTTTCCTTTTGCTTTTTTTTTGTTTCTGATTCATATCTATTCATATTTGGGCTAAAGGCAAACCTTAAGAAAAATTTGCTTTTTACCTCGCACGTGGGGTAAAAGGCTCACCAGTATGAGGCAAAAGGTACAAATTATACAAATACTTTAGGTAAAATAATGTTAATACCAAGTTAATACTTGTTCAAATCAATCACTTTAGCAAAGTTTGTACTGTTTTCGGTTTATTTTGATAAATAAAAGGATTCATTTTTCATCAATAAATAGGTTATACTGTCCTTAAAATATGTTTATTTTAAAAATACACAAACAAAATTATTAAAAAAAGTAAAGATTCTGAAAGTATTGAATGAGATCCCATAATAATTCATTTTAGCTTTACAGTAACAAGTAAATATGATATTCTATTATATGATATGATTAATATCATATTTTTAAAAAAATGGTTTCATTATAAATATGGTGATTATCTCTAAGGTGGACACCCAATTTGATATATGATATTTACCATCTGAATCTATCCATGTCATGTCAGCAAATGGAAAAGTCAGCCAGCTATTTATTATCATGTTACAGTTTTTCTCAGTCGCTTTGGTGCATTTCTCACATCACTATTTACATTTGCACAACAATTAATGCAGTTCTCAAAACAATTAGTACAAACTGCAAAACCTAGTTGATAACCTGCAAAAGCGTGTCACTTGCTCAAAATGGATAGCTCATTCCACAACAGCAAGTATTTATGTCAATGAAAGTGTCAGTGTAATCAAGATGAAAAGTCCTGACACAATGTTTATGAACAAGATAGTCAAATGGCTTTGTCATGTTTTCATTATGACAGTTTACTCTGTAAATGTTTTCCAATGCAAAAAATTCAGAACTTGGTGACACTACCTGAAAATCCTCAAGACAGCACTATATACTATTTGCACAGCCATTTGAAAACTACAGTAAAGTTACACATTACTGTATTTAGTGAGGTAACTGAGTACAATACACTGAATATGTATGTTTCACATTTTTACTGCATATGCTCTTTGCAATTCTAATTTGTTCACAGCATTGTGCAAAAGAAAAAATACACCCTTATTTACAACAAACGTAAACGTCTCGGTTACGTATGTAACCCTCGTTCCCTGAGTAGGGAACAGAGACGTCTCGTCGGAGGAGTTTCCAACAAATTGGGATCACGCTAGGGAGACCAACTGCCTTCGAGTGAACTAAAACGAGCCAATAAACATTGGTATGCAAGATTTGCATTCCGCACGCCGCCTACCAGTGCGGGTATAAAGCGGAAGCAAGCGCACACACATTTGCTTTTCGCTGAGGAGCCGGACGGTGTCCAGTCCTCCGCGAAGGTACAGCAGCATGGCGATGGGACGAGACGTCTCCGTTCCCTACTCAGGGAACGAGGGTTAAATACGTAACCGAAACGTTCCCTTTCGTGGGAACTCCTACGTCTCGTCGGAGGAGTTTCCAACGAATTGGGATCCCTAACAAAACTCCATGGTGCTGGCCCCTTCCAGCGCCCAGCTTAGCTACCCGCCGGAGCAGTTTCTTATCGTCTTTGGCGGGAGCTATCTAGGAAAATCACACTGTTGTTCTGCAAGAGCCTCTCAGTGGATATGGATAACACTGGGAAAGCGTGCCCAACCTGTGGGAGGGAACGCTGCGGAAGTCCCTGCCCGCCCGAAAGGAGGCACTGGAATACACATGTGTACTAACCCATAGGGTAGTGAAACACATGGCAGTCCTTGAGGTAGTCCCAGCCCGAGGGGTGGGAGCGTACTCAGCAAGGATGACAGAATGGTCTGTCGAGGGGAAGACACGATGCTAGCCCGGAGGGTAGCTGGATCGTGGAGAAAATGGGTCGCCGAAGGGACCACTGTAGGCCACCCAGTCTACACACAACTCCTACGAGAGGTAATAGACCTGGCGCCGGGCGATCCGCCTTGCCTGGTGCTGAAGGGGTGATGGAGGAACTCACGAGGTTAGCCGTATGTTGGGGAACCAACGGAGTAAGAAGACGCACGTATCCGGCCGAGAGGCGGGAATGGCGTAACAAGCCGACATAACCTAATTCCTCGCGTTACTGGCCGTAGCGAGTACACGGGAGGAAACAGGTTCAACACGGAGGCTATAGAATCTAGCGAACGTGTTAGGTGTCGCCCAGCCCGCAGCTCTACAGATGTCTGTCAGTGAGGCGCCTTGCGCCAAAGCCCAGGAGGAGGCAACACTCCTAGTAGAGTGTGCCCTCAACCTACAGTAGGTGGTCAGGTCAGGTCAGGTCAAATATATTTATATAGTGCTTTTCACAATACAGATTGTATCAAAGCTGCTTCACAGTATCAATCAAAACAACTTAACAATGTTTGTTTATTACTGGAAAAAAGACATCCGAGTTTGGTAGAGCTGATCAATGGTATGATTGGTTAATTAATTTGAATATCCCCAACTGAGCAAGCCAAAGGCAACAGTGGCAAGGAACCGAAAAACTCCATCCAGTGACCTAATGGTGTCCTAACACCCCATCAGATGACCCAATGGAGAATAAAAAAACCTTGGGAGAACCCAGGCTCAGTCGGGGGCCAGTTCTCCTCTGGCGTTTATGAACTAGAGGCCGAATTTACAGTAACTGTAAGATAAAAAATTTATATGAATGCCTGGCTAAATAGATGCGTCTTCAGTCTAGTTTTAAACTGGGAGAGCGAGTCTGAGCTACGAACAATATCAGGAAGGCTATTCCAGAGCTTCGGAGCTAAATGTGAAAATGCTCTGCCTCCTTTGGTGGATCTGGATATCCTAGGAATGACCAGAAGCCTCGAATTTAGTGATCTTAAAGAGCGCGATGGATTGTAAGGCGATAGAAGATCCGTTAAATAGACTGGAGCTAAAACATTTAGAGCTTTATAAGTCAAAAGCAATACCTTGTATTTAATACGGAACTTTATAGGTAACCAATGAAGTTATGATAAAATCGGTGTTATATGATCATATTTTCTTGATCTAGTAAGAACTCTAGCGGCTGCATTTTGGACTAACTGTAGCTTGTTTATTGCAGATGCAGGACAACCAGCTAATAAAGCATTACAGTAATCTAGTCTCGAGGTCATGAATGCATGAACTAACTTTTCTGCATCAGAGACTGATAGCATATTACGTAGCTTAGCAATGTTTCTAAGGTGGAAAAAGGCAGTTTTTGTAACATATGAAATATGCTTTTCAAAAGACAGGTTGCAGTCTAATGTAACACCCAGGTCTTTTACTGTAGCGGATAAAGTAACAGGGCATCCTACTATGTTAAAGTCGTGCTGTGAAAGGTTTTGTGGACGGTTTTTAGAACCGATAAGTATTACCTCTGTCTTGTCTGGATTTAATAAAAGAAAATTACGCGTCATCCAATCTTTTATATCTTTAACACAATCTGTCAATTTGGATAATTTAGCGTATTCATCTGGCCGTGATGAAACATATATTTGAGTGTCATCAGCATAACAATGGAAACTAATTCCATGTTTCCTTAGAATATTACCAAGTGGCAGCATATATATTGAGAATAATAAAGGGCCTAACACAGATCCCTGCGGCACTCCATAGTTTGCCGAAGTTATAATCGATTTTTCTCCATTTAAGTAGACGAAATGGTAGCGGTCAGATAAGTATGACCTGAACCAGCTTAATGCTTGTCCTTGAACACCAGTGTAATTTTGTAGTCGATCTAAGAGTATTGTGTGATCTATAGTATCGAACGCAGCACTAAGATCAAGTAAAACTAGTACTGAGATACAGCCTTGGTCCGAAGCTAAAAGTAAATCATTTGTGATTCTAACAAGCGCAGTTTCAGTGCTATGATGTGGCCTGAATCCAGACTGAAACTTTTCATAGATGTCGTTTTCTTGCAAGAAAGAGCCGAGTTGAGCGGACACAACTTTTTCTAATATTTTTGACATAAATGGAAGATTCGAGATGGGTCTGTAATTTGCTAGGTTATTTGGATCTAATTGTGGTTTCTTAATAAGAGGTTTTATAACTGCCAGCTTGAACGTTCTTGGAACATGTCCTAAAGACAAAGATGAGTTAATAATATTGAGAAGAGGCTCTTCCACTATAGGTAACACTTCTTTCAGTAGTTCAGTTGGTATAGGATCTAATAAACATGTTGTTGTTTTAGATGAAGTGATAAGTTTATTTAACTCTTTTTGTTCTATGGTTGTAAAGCATTGTAATTGTTCTTGCGGGGTGATAATTGCGGCCGAATTATAAGGCGCGAGCAAAGATCGAACGTTTACGATTTTGATTCTGATGCTTTCAATTTTCTCGGTGAAGAAGTTCATGAAATCATTACTACTAAACTGTAACGAGGTATTTTGTTCAGACGACGTCTGTTTATTTGTTAGTCTAGCCACGGTATTAAATAAAAACCTTGGATTATTTCGGTTGTTTTCTATTAATTTGCTGAGGTGCTTTGGCCTGGCCGTTTTAAGTGCCTTTTTATAAAGTGTCTTTCCACGCGATTCTAAAGACCTCTAAATTAGTTTTTTTCCATTTACGCTCTAAATTACGGGTTTCTCTCTTTAAAACATATGTAGTATTATTGTACCATGGTGCTATACTTTTTTCTCTGACCTTTTTTAATCTAATGGGTGCAACAATATCCAATGTTCTAGAGAGAATGGTGCTCATAGTGCTAGTTAGTTCGTCTAATTCATCTGTTTGTTTGGGTTCAGGCAGCAGCTGAGACAGATCAGATAAGCTATTTGAGAAATGATCTATGGTGGATGGACGAATTGTTCTACCTGGTCGATAACGTGGCGCAGCATGACATATTACAGCAGTGCGTAATATGCAAGTTACCAAGTAGTGGTCAGTGACATCATCACTTTGTGGAATGATATCTATATCGGTTGGATCGGTTCCATATGATATAATTAAATCGAGTGTATGATTAAGACGATGAGTTGGTCCGGTGACGTTTTGCTTGACCCCGAAGGAGTTTAATAAATCTGTAAACGCAGCCCCTAACGCATCATTTAAATTATCTACGTGTATGTTAAAATCTCCAACAATTAATGCTTTATCGACGTTGACCAAAAGATCTGATAGAAAGTCAGCAAACTCTTTTAGGAAATTGGCGTAAGGCCCTGGAGGTCTATATACGGTAGCCAATGCTAGAGATAATAGGGATTTTTTTCTTACATCTAAGAGCGTAACATTTAGCACAAGCACTTCAAACGAAATAAACCTATGACGATTTTTCTGAGTAACATTAAGGATATCTCTGTAGATTGTTGCAACACCGCCGCCACGACCGATCAGACGGGGCTCATGCTTATAACAGTATCCTGGCGGAGTAGACTCATTTAGACCGAAATAATCATTTGGTTTAAGCCAGGTTTCAGTAAGGCACAGAACATCGAAATTATTATCTGTGACCATTTCATTTACAATAACCGCCTTAGGTGTGAGCGATCTAATGTTTAGAAGACCTAGCTTTAGAAATTGTTTTTGTTCACTAATAGCGAGATTTTTTGTTTTAATAACAATTAGATTTTTTCTAGATCCCGCAGTAGATTTATTATTTGATCTTAGTAAACAAGGAATAGACACAGTTTCTATGCAATGTTCTACACTAGTATTAATATCAATTAAATTGGTGCAGTAGAGACTGTGATTTGGATTTTTGGTTACTAGTCAAATGGTATTTAACATCTTGGAGATGTTATCCGAAAGAAGATCTGCCCCGATTCTACTTGGGTGTAAGCCATCAGCGCGGAAGAGCCTTGGCCGCTCCCAAAACAGATTCCAATTATTTACAAAAATCAGTTTCTGCTCATTGCACCATGACAATAACCATTAATTTAGCGCAAATAATCTACTGAACTTTTCATGCCCTCGTCGGTACGTAGGAAGTGGTCCAGACACAATAATCGATGTTTCAGGCGATGTGCTGCGTACCGTATCGATAAGGCTCCTGAAGTCTTTCTTCAGAACCTCCGTCTGTCGCAGCCTAATGTCGTTAGCTCCCGCGTGCAGCACAACAGCTCCAACGCGCTCGTCACCGTTCAAGATCTCAGTTACCCGCGCAGTGATATCGAGAACACGAGCACCAGGAAAGCAGTGACTGTGCACCTTACTTTTACCTTACGTAGCGTGGACGTGTCGGACGGTGGAATCGCCGATGATCACAGCATCGCGTTCCGTTTCGCGAAGAGGGGAGAAGCGGTTCTGAGTGGAGATCTCGAAAACCGGGAGGGGCGAAAAGATTCTTGTCCTGGCTCGCGGCTTCCGCGGAACCACCCGGGCTTCGTGGTGGTGTGTTGGAGCCGGAGTGAATGAAATCATGGCTGATCGTGACCTGGACGCTCGGGACCAATGCTGAGAAACGCACGGAGTAAACGAGGTCAGCGTCAGCGGGTTACTAACGTTAATCACTGATCCGTGTGCATCAGTGCGTGATGTTTCAAGAGCTAAACACCGGTCTCTCAGCTCAGCTTGTCTCTCTAGAAGGTCACGGATCTGCTTTTCTACAGCTTCTAATTCAGACTGCACCGCGAGCAATTCAGATTTGTTCTCATCTGCACCAAAAGGTAGATAACATACACCTGATATATTCGCCATTTTAACAGATGGACAGTAAGTTAGCAATGATGCAACCAGTGATGCTATTAATATTTATACTAATTTATGACTCAAGTCTTGGGTAAAAAACGTCTTTTTAGTGGTATGGGTGTAATGTAGACGCACGATAGACGGGAAAACAAACAAACTCACAGCAGGCAACGAGGCTGACAAAAGCAGTCGATCGCAGGGCGAACAGCAGTGAAGCGGTGTCTCGCTCTACGACCAACAACCAATGTTCAAACCGTATTTGCGCAAACAAACAAACGCAAACAAACAAACTCACAGCGGGCAACGAGGCTGACAAAAGCAGTCGATCGCAGGGCGAACAGCAGTGAAGCGGTGTCTCGCTCTACGACCAACAACCAATGTTTAAACAGTATTTGCGCAAACAAACAAACGCAAACAAACAAACTCACAGCGGGCAACGAGGCTGACAAAAGCAGTCGATCGCAGGGCGAACAGCAGTGAAGCGGTGTCTCGCTCTACGACCAACAACCAATGTTCCAACCGTATTTGCGGTTCCAGCCGTATAATGGCTGGGCAAGGCACGTCCTGGGAAGCATAAGCCCGGACGATAGCATCCACTAGCCAGTGGGCTAACCTCTGCTTGGAGACAGCCTTCCCCTTCTGCTGGCCTCCGTAACAGACGAAGAGCTGATCTGAGGTCCTGAAGCTTTGCGTTCTGTCCACGTAACAACGCAGGGTGCGGACAGGACAGAGAAAAGCAAGGGCTGGGTCTGCCTCCTCCGGGGGCAGCGCTTGCAGGTTCACTACCTGATCTACAAATGGAGTGGTAGGAACCTTGGGCACATATCCGAGCCGGGGTCTCAGAACAACGTGAGAAAGGCCCGGCCCGAACTCAAGGCACGATTCGTCAATCGTAAAAGCCTGCAGATCCCCTACCCTCTTAAAGGACGCCAAAGCCAACAGGAGAGCTGTCTTTATAGACAGGATATTAAACTCAACCGTTTGCAATGGCTCAAAGGGGGGCCTCTGAAGTGCTCTGAGCACTAGAGTTAAGTCCCAAGAGGGTACGGGGTGCGGATTACGAGGCGGATTTAGCCTCCTGGCACCCCTAAGGAATCTGATGACCAGGTCGTGCTTTCCCAATGACTTACCTTCTACTGCATCGTGATGAGAGGCTATTGTGGCAACATACACTTTGAGGGTGGAGGGAGACAGCCTTCTCTCCAACCCATCTTGCAGGAAGGAAAGCACGACTCTGATCGGGCAAGTTTGTGGGTCTTCCCGGTGGGAAAAACACCAATCGACGAACAGGTTCCACTTCAACGCATAGAGGCGCCTCATAGAGGGGGCTCTAGCGGAAGTGATGGTGCCTACCACAGCCTGTGGTAGGCCACCTAGAACCTCCGCATCCCGTCCAGGGACCAGACATGAAGATTCCAGAGGTCTGGATGCGGGTGCCATAAGGTGCCCCGTCTCTGAGAAAGTAGATCCTTCCTCAGAGGAATGGGCCAAGGAGGGGCTGTCGCGAGGAGCATGAGTTCCACGAACCAAGTCCGGTTGGGCCAATACGGCGCAACAAGCAGGACCTGCTCCTCGTACTCCCTGACCTTGCACAAAGTCTGTGCGAGAAGGCTCACTGGGGGAAACGCATATTTGCCCGTTGTACGTGGCCCCCCATCCGTTGGCAGAGGCATCTGTGAAAACCAAAGCATGCCTGGACACCTGGACTAAGGGAACTCCGGCCCGTAGAAACGCAGGGTCCGACCGAGAACTGAAGGTTTGGCGACAGTGCAGGGTAATGTTGACCCGGAACGTGCCGCTCTGCCACGCCCATCTCGGGACTCGATCGTGAAGCCAGCACTGAAGCGGTCTCATATGAAGCAGGCCGAGCGGCGTTACTGCGGCTGTGGCTGCCATATGCCCCAGGAGCCTCTGAAACTGTTTCAGTGGGACCGCAGACTTGCCTTGAAAAGACTTGAGGCAGTTGAGCACTGACTGGACGCGCTCCTCGTGCAGTCTGACCGACCGAGTCCAACTCCATACCGAGATAAGAGATCCTCTGCGTGGGCAGAGTTTGCTCTTGTCCCGGTTGACCTGAAGCCCCAATTGGCTGAGGTGCTGGAGCACCAAGTCCCTGTGTTCGCACAACAGATCTCGCAAGTGAGCTATTATGAGCCAGTCGTCGAGATAGTTGAGAATGCGAAGGCCACGTTCTCTCATGGGAACAATGGCCGCCGCCACGACTTTCGTGAAGACACGGGGCGACAGGGCCAAGCCGAAGGGTAGGACCTTGTACTGATATGCTCGACCCTCGAACGCAAACCGAAGAAACGGTCTGTGACGAGGAAGAATCAAGACATGAAAGTACGCGTTCTTCAGGTCGATCGCTGCAAACCAATCCTGGGGACGATGCATTCGAAGATGCATTTCTGCGTGAGCATTTTGAACGGGAGCTTGTGTAGGCCCCGATTCAAAACACGCAGGTCCAGGATTGGCCGTAACCCACCGCCTTTCTTGGATACAATGAAGTAAGGGCTGTAGAACCCAGACCTCATCTCGGCTGGAGGGACCGACTCGATCGCGTCCTTCGCCAGCAGGACGTCGATCTCCTTCCTCAGAACAAGGACATCAACACTCCGCACACAGGTGAAGCGGATGCCCCTGAACTTGGGAGGCCGGCGGGCAAACTGAATTGCATAGCCGAGCCGGATGGTACGAATGAGCCAGCCTCGGAAGCGCTAGCCTGGCTTCGAGAGACCGTACCAACGAGCCCACGCGAACCACCGGCGTACCCGCAGAGGGACAGCGAGGTGGAAGGCAGGGACCGGACTCTGGAGGCATTACTGCAGCCGAGAGAGGGGTCCGGGTGCGCGGGGAAACACCTACCTGCTTCCCCCGGGGGACAGGCAACAGGGAAGGCCGGGAGGCGTTCAGCTGCTGGCTGTCCCGAGGCGAAGGAAGGAGGGGAAATGAGGAGAGAGGCCCGGAGGCGTCGAGTCCAGATTTCTGCACCTCCTTGCCCAGCGGGAGACGAGAGCGACGAGGCCGTAGCGGCGTCACTGGCGTCTGAGCGCTGGGGTGAGGGGAATGAGAGCGGCAAGGCAACGTGGCGGCGCACACTGTCATTCTGACCCTCTTGGACGGGGGAGACTGGGAGCGGCGAGGCACTTGGGCGACCTCGGCTGCCAGTTTCGACCGTGAGTGACCCAGAGGAAGTAGAAACTGCTCTTATTGAAACTTTGGGTACCGCTGACGCTTTGCTGGTCAGCGGCAGAACAAAAACAAAAGAAAGATACTCCACCCGGCCCTCCTCCGGGGGAAGGAAAGGAGCAGAGGTCCCCTCCTGAAGAACAGCCACCACGTCCCCTGGGTCGCCCGTCTCAGGGTTGCTTACCACTCCTCTTGCCGGGGGGCTTAGACGAATCCCGAGCGGACTGGGCACCTCACTTGCGGCTGACACCCGACTGCATTGAGGCGGCGGCAGGAGGGCGCCCTCGGCGACGAGGTCATTTTCTGCAGCCCGTCTCCGGGGATGACCTTCAACTGTTTCTGGACATCGCCCGGCCCAGGGAACGTGCTGTAACTTTCGTCGCCCGAAGGGTGAGGTCCGGCGCCGCCACAGCTCTTGGAGCACCCCTGGGTCGGTACCACCCTCCTGCATGTCAGAGAGCGCTTTGGCCTGGTGGACCTGGAAAAGCGCCATGGCATGCAGGGCAGAAGCAGCTTCTCCACACGCACTGTAAGCCTTCCGAGTCAGACTGGAAGATAACCTACATGCACGGGAGGGGAGCGCAGGGTTACCCCGCCAGGTGGACGCGGTCTGAGGACACAATTGCATCGCAACCGACCGATCCACTGGGGGGACGCCTACGTATCCCTTCACTGCCCCGCCATCGAGAGTGGTGAGGGAGGAGGAGGGAGTTGACCTGTGTCTGGCCATCAGAGGGGCCATCCACGATCTCGTCACCTCGTCATGCACCTCCGGAAAGAAAGGAACCGGGGCGGGACACTGAGAACCAGCACAAGCCGCCCCGAGATACCAATCGTCGAGCCGCGAGGGTTCGGGACGCGGTGGAGGGTTCCACTCGAGCCCGACACGCGCGGCCGCCCGGGAAAGCATAGCGGCAGTTCATCCGGTTGAAGATCGGAGTCATCACGCACGTATGGAGACGAGTTTGTTGAGGATCAGTGCCAATGGCTGTCGTGACGATGAGGCCTTCACAGGGGAGAGTCTAGTTGACACAAGCTCTGCTGACACTTCAGGGATGCGTTGTGGTCGTGTCTAGGCGCAAGTCCACCATCTGATCTGGATACGGCCCGGGTCCGGCTGATTACAGTTAACCTCGGAATAAACAGAAAGACTAAAATTAGTGTAGATGCCATTCTTTTTATGATGTAGCGAGTACATCAGGTGTTATATGAAGTGTTCCCGGTTCCGGCTGACCTAATTTATGCAGTCTAATAATCATTTAACTGATTTGAATAATAGGAATGTATAGTGTTCTATGTGTATGCAAGGTTGAAGAGATGTGTTTTTAATCTAGATTTAAACTGACAGAGTGTGTCTGCTTCCAGGACAATGTTAGCAAGACTGTTCCAAAGTTTAGGTGCTAAATAGGAAAAGGATCTACCGCCAGCAGTCGATTTTGATTTTCTAGGTATTATCAACTGGCCGGAATTTTGAGATCGCAATAGACGTGAAGGACTATAATACGTTAAGAGCTTGCTCAAGTACTCGGGAGCTAAACCATTTAGTGCTTTGTAAGTAATCAGCAATATTTTAAAATGTATACAATGTTTAATAGGGAGCCAATGCAGTGTTGTCAGAACCGGGCTAATATGGTCATACTGTACTTCCTGGTTCTGGTAAGAACTCTAGCTGCTGCGTTTTGGACCAGCTTTAGTTTGTTTATTAAGCGTGCAGGGCAACCACCCATAAGAACATTACAATAATCTAGCCTTGATGTCATGAAAGCATGAACTAATTGTTCTGCATTTGTCATTTAGAGCATATGACGTAATTTAGATATATTTTGAAGATGGAAAAATGCAGTTTTACAGATACTAGACGCGTGATTTTAAAATGAAAGATTGGTATCAAAGTGCACACCCAGGTTCCTAACCGTCGACGAAGACTTGACAGAGCAGCCATCAAGTGTTAGACAGTATTCTAGGTTATTAAGTGAGGAAGTTTTTTGTCCAATAATTAGAATCTCTGTTTTTTCAGAATTAAGTTGTAGGAAATTACTAGTCATCCAGTTTTTTATATCAGCTATGCATTCCATTAATTTTGTGAATTGGTAAGTTTCATCAGGGCTGGAAGAAATATAGAGCTAAGTATCGACAGCATAACAGTGAAAACTAATGCCATGCTTCCTAATGTTATCTCCTAAGGGTAGCAGGTATAGAGTGAACAGCAGCGGTCCTAGTACTGAGCCTTGTGGTACACCATACTGAACTTTTGATCGATAAGACATCTCTTCATTTACTGCTACAAACTGATAACGGTCAGGTTAGCATTTAATGCATGATTTAAACCATGCTAATGTAATTCCACTAATGCCAACATAATTATGTTGTGGTCAATAGTATCAAATGCAGAACTAAGATCGATTAGAACTAATAGAGAGATACAACCACGATCGGATGATAAGAGCAAATAATTTGTGACTGATGAGAGCTGTCTCAGTACTATGGTACGGTCTAAATCCTGACTGAAAATCCTCGCAGATACCATTTCTGTCACATGCCTGTCCTGTCTCGTGTAGCACATGTGGTGTTTTGTGTTCCTGTCTCTGTCTCGATCCCACCTTCCTTATCTCATTATTGGTTTCATTTGCCCCACCAGTTGATCCCTCTTTACCTGCCTGATTTGTCCCTTTTATAAGTTCCTTAGTGTTTGCAGTCTGTGTCGGTTCGTTGTCTTGTATACGTCTCCTGTTTTCCCGTGACCCTCTGGTATGTTTGTTTTTGAAGTTGTTGTTTTGTTTTATATTATGTTTTTCCCCCTCGTGGGTTCTTGTTTTACTTTATGTTTCTTTTATTAAATAAATCACTATTCTTTTCCAATTGAGTCCTCACCTAGTTTTCTTTAGTTGTCACGTAACAGAACGAACCGACCATGTCGAGGACTCAGCGAAGGAATTCACGTCACCCACCAGCCCCCCCCGTCTCGTGCCCCCACTACGAACGTATTCTTCGTTTTCAGTCGCTAAGTTCCCTCTGCCAACAAGGGGCTGATATGAGGAAGTTCGCGGCCGAATTACTTAGAGCAGCGGAGGGATTAAGATTGAATGAAGGCCCTCTTAAGGACCTTTTCTTTTATGCTCTCGACAAGCCCATGGACTGGGTGCTCAGGAGAGCGTATGATGGGAGTACCTTTGAGGCGATGGTGGAGGGTCTCGCTCGCGTGCAGGAGCGAGAGGCCAGGAAGATGGTCTCTCTTCCGGTGGTTCCGGAGCGGAGGAGGAGAAGGAAGACTCCCTCCGCGACGGTTCCGGTGGTCCCGAGTCCGGTGCTCCCGAGTCCGGTGGTCCTAGTTCCGGTGGTCCCGGGTCCGGTGGTCCCGGGTCCGGTGGTCCCGAGTCCGGTGGTCCCAGTTCTGGTGGTCCCGAGTCCGGTGGTCCCGAGTCCGGTGATCCCGAGTCCGGTGGTCCCAGTTCCGGTGGTCCCAGTTCCGGTGGTCCCAGTTCCGGTGGTCCCGAGACGGAGGAGGAGGAGAAAGGCCTCCTCAAAGACTTGTCCGGTGGCTCCTAACCCAGAGACCATCCCGGAGGTGACCGCCATCCCTGACGCGCCGCCCAGGCGCCTTGCTCTGCCTGCGCCGCCCAGTCGCCCTGCTCTGCCGGCCCATTCAGGCTGCTTGCCCTGCCGGCCTGGCTCAAGCTGCTCACCCTGCCGGCGCCACCCCAGCGACCCTTCACGTCTGCCGATCCAGAGACTGTTCACGTCACGTCTGCTGATCCAGAGACTGTTCACATCACGTCTGCCGATCCAGAGACTGTTCACGTCACGTCTGCCGATCCAGAGACTGTTCACGTCACGTCTGCCGATCCAGAGACTGTTCACGCCACGTCTGCCGATCCAGAGACTGTTCACGTCACGTCTGCCGATCCAGAGTCTGCCAGGCCTGTGTCTCCGGACAAGATGACCGCCGCTGAGCCGGTGTCTGTTGCGGTTCTTGAGCTGGTGTCTGTTGCTGTTCATGAGCCGGTGTCTGTTGCTGTTCCTGAGCCGGAACCGGTGTCTGTTGCTGTTCCTGAGCCGGTGTCTGTTGCTGTTCCTGAGCCGGTGTCTGTTGCTGTTCCTGAGCCGGTGTCTGTTGCTGTTCCTGAGCCATTGTCTGTTGCTGTTCCTGAGGCGGTGTCTGTTGCTGTTCCTGAGCCGGTGTCTGTTGCTGTTCCTGAGCCGGTGTCTGTTGCTGTTCCTGAGCCGGTGTCTGTTGCTGTTCCTGAGCCGGTGTCTGTTGCTGTTCCTGAGCCATTGTCTGTTGCTGTTCCTGAGCCGGTGTCTGTTGCTGTTCCTGAGCCGGTGTCTGTTTCTGTTCCTGAGCCGGTGTCTGTTGCTGTTCCTGAGCCGGTGTCTGTTGCTGTTCCTGAGCCGGTGTCTGTTGCTGGTCCTGAGCCATTGTCTGTTGCTGTTCCTGAGCCGGTGTCTGTTGCTGTTCCTGAGCCGGTGTCTGTTGCTGTTCCTGAGCCGGTGTCTGTTGCTGTTCCTGAGCCGGTGTCTGTTGCTGTTCCTGAGCCGGTGTCTGTTGCTGTTCCTGAGCCGGTGTCTGTTGCTGTTCCTCCGCCATGGCCACCCGAGGTGACGTCTCCACCCTGGCCGCCTGCACGACCTGCTCCCCCCTGGCCGCCCGTGGGAAGGTCTACGCCGTGGCCGCCCGAGGGGTCGTCTTTGCCCTGGTCATCTCCGCCCTGGCCGTCCGAGGGAAAGTCTCCGCCCTGGCCGCCAGATGGACTGACATTTCCGACCTGGCCTCCAGAACTGTCCATTTCCCCTGCCCCACCCTGGTCTGTCCTTCATGTTCCACCTTGGTTTTTTCCTCCTGTCCCACCCTGGTCTGTCCCTCCCGCCCCTTCCTGGCCTGTCCCTCCCGTCCCTCCCTGGTCTGTCCCTCCCGTCCCTCCCTGGTCTGTCCCTCCCTGGTCTGTCCCTGCCGCCCCTCCCTGGTCTGTCTCTCCCGCCCCTCCCTGGGCTGTTCCTCCCTGGTCTGTCCTTCATGTCCCTAGTGGAGCATCTGGTAGCCGCTCCTTAAGGAGGGGGTAATGTCACATGCCTGTCCTGTCTCGTGTAGCACATGTGGTGTTTTGTGTTCCTGTCTCTGTCTCGATCCCACCTTCCTTATCTCATTATTGGTTTCATCCCCCCCCCCTCCATGTTGATCCCTCTTTACCTGCCTGATTTGTCCCTTTTATAAGTTCCTTAGTGTTTGCAGTCTGTGTCGGTTCGTTGTCTTGTATACATCTCCTGTTTTCCCGTGACCCTCCGGTATGTTTGTTTTTGAAGTTGTTGTTTTGTTTTATATTATGTTTTTCCCCCTTGTGGGTTCTTGTTTTACTTTATGTTTCTTTTATTAAATAAATCATTATTCTTTTGCAATTGAGTCCTCACCTAGTTTTCTTTAGTTGTCACGTAACAATTTCTTTCTAGAAAGGAACATAGTTGTGAGGATACTGCCTTTTCTAGTATCTTTGACAGAAAATGTAGATTCGAGATCGGCCTGTAATTAACTAATTCTGTAGGATCAAGTTGCGTTTTTTTAACAAGTGGTTTAATCATGGCCAGCTTAAAAGTTTTTGGTATGTATCCTAATGACAAAGATGAATTAAGGATATTAAGAAGAGGATCTATGACCTCTGGAAGCATCTCTTTAAATAACTTAGTCGGTATAGGGTCTAGCATACATGTTGTCAATTTAGATGATGTAACGAGTTTGGAAAATTCTTCCTCTCCTATAGCAATGAATGAATCAAATTTTTCCTCAAGGAGACTACACTACACTGCCTGATGCAATACTGTAGTAGACGGTTGCATAGTTATAATTTTCTCCCTGTCTTCTTCTGTCATGGTTTATGTTTTAAGTGCGTGCCATGCAGCATAAAGCATTTTATTTTAATTTATTTTATATATGATTTAAACATGGACATCACAAGACGTTACTTTTAAAACGGTACAAAAATATATCCTCTTTAATCTTGAAATATCTGTTAATATACTTGTTAATGCGTTAGTTTGTTTCTGTGTGTGTGCTACAAATTGGAGTCATGACCATAGAAGTGTTAAAGAGTGTGTGGTAAAGCATATGGCTGAGCTGATGAGCTCTTTTTGGATGGCTCATTCTCAGCAAGGGTGTGTGTGTCCTTGTATGTGAGAGTCAGAAAGCGTGTGGTGCTGTTCTCAGGGTTTCAGATGTCCACTCTGTGGTTGTCTTTAGCGTCACTGCCGCTTACTGTCATTTGGGACAGTTGCACAATCCGACGCAGACGGCTAATTAAATGGGCTGATTATTATACACCTCACCCTCCGATATCTATATGCCAGCCAACGTTTCATATCCTTTCCTTCCTTTTCTTTATCTCTCCTTCAAGGGAAAAGGGGGTCAGCTCGCTCACTCTTTAGCTAAAAGTTTCGACTTGTTCCCCTTTGAAAATGCTCTCCACTGATCTGGAGCTGGGAACGGAGTCATTTCAGTATTCCTTATCTCGCTCCAGCTTGGCTTGTTCTCTCCTCTTTATGTCATTACGAGCCCTGCTGTTACGGATTCAGGTATTAAGAAATCTTCGGGCATCTTTATCAGTCGGATGGCATCCAAATTGAGACGTTCCAAGCCTGTCTGTGTTGTAAACATAATTTTGGCATTGTACTCTCCAAAAGTTAGCAATGTACAGTTCAAGAGTGCAGCACTTATTTAGCCAAACTTTCACATGTGATGTAATGTCATTGTTTTGGTTGTCCATTTTCTGATGTGGAGGGATTGAGTTTGGACAAAAGGATTGTCTGCAAATAGCTCACTATTTGCTCCATTGAGCCTTTCTGCATCTGTTTGTAAGTATGTGTGTGTGTGTATTTTTATTTACTGAAACTGTGCTAATAACAGCTGCCCTGCTTTGATCCAAAGAATAATTTAAATAAATAGTTCACCCCAAAAAACATTTCTATCATTATTTACTCAACCTTATGTTGTTCAGAATGCTATTATGTAAGAATCAATGGCGTTTGATGTTGTCAGGGATATTGAACTTGCGGTACCATGTTTTTATATGCATAATGCAAATTTGAAAGTTATAATGAATTCATATTTAGTCTTAAATTTCATATAAGCTAATTTTATGATACCTTATGGTACCTTTTATCATTATGGTACTTTTTATCGAGTTTGATGGCCTCCCCCTTCCTCAGATGTTTGGAAAAGCTCAGCCTGAAACTGTGCTAAACATCCTTTGTCTTTCAAATGACATGAGGGTGCATAGACAGTATATGAATTTTAATTCTGGGGTGATCTTTGTGGTGAACAACACATTACAGGACCCAGTTTATGGCCGGGCCCCTCTTTTTCCAGAACAGTGGACAAATGATCTTGGTGGACTAAAACAAAAAAACTAAGGACAGAACTTCTTATTGGTCCACATGCAGTTGCTGCCCTTCACCCATCTAGAGACTAATTCCTAAGGTTTTGGCCTGTGACTGTAATAAAAATTCCTCAGGACCCCCGGATGCAGCAACAGTGGGTGAAACAAAGGGAGATCACCCATCCAAAAAAACTGAAACCTTAAAATTGATGCAAAGTACACACATCCATTTCATACTTATTCAGAGAAATAAGTATTCTCAGTGACAGCTATTTGTAGTGCAACATCTCACACAAATTCAGCTGTTAATGTACAACTAAATGAATGCAGTTCAATCTTTTTCCATCTAGTTTGGACTCTATTTGTTTAGAATATTCAGAAATGCACCTGTTAAAGACTTCTAACTGTGTGCTTTATGCAAATGATTTATTTCCACAGGGTGGGCCACACTATGAGAGAAACGGAAACAGTTCAACAAAGTTCTGAGTCTCCCATCAGGTGAGACATAACAGATACACCGTTCTGGGTCTCAGTCCTGTAAGGGAAGAGACTGTAACATATAGGACCATGTTTTGTGTTTCTGTTACAGGTGAGACATTAACAGATACAAGTTCTGAGTCCCAGCCTGCAAGGGTGAGACTGTAACAGATACGATCATGTTCGGAGTTTCTGTCCTGTAACAGGTGAGACATTAACAGATACAGGTTCTGAGTCCCAGGCTGCAAGGGGGAGACTGTAACATATATGACCATGTTCTTAGTCTTTGGCCTGCAATGTTGAGACAGAAACAGATCAACACGTGTGGGGTCTGAACCTTCTGGTCCATTACAGGGAAGGCAGCAACAGATACACCGCACTGTTCTGAGCCTCTGGTTTGTCCAGAGATACAACAACAGATTCCATAATCCGGGTCTACAGCTTGTGAGGCAGCAACAGATATGACCACATTCTGAGCCTCCAGTCTGTGAGACATTAACAAATACTACGTACAGAGTCTTCATCCAACGAGACAGTAACAACTATAGTACGTCCTGAGTCTCTACCAGAGAGAAAAAAGTGGATTGACCAATGCGCTCTCGACATTTGTCATTATAATTACTCCATAGAAACCACCTTAAATTAACTATTAACGTAAGAAGAAAGTAGTGTCTGAAAGTTGCTATAAAAAAATGAAAAAAAAAAAATACAGACATAACTGAAATGTGGGACACTACTTACGTCTTGCTGGACGTGTGACAAAGCTCCCAATTTCAGGACTGTCCAGCAAAATGCGGGACGGGTGGTCACCCTATCAGTATATGCTTTTCTAATTTACATTAGATGTAATATAACTGATTATAGTTGTCTCATTTAATTGTTTGATGCAAAATAAGGATATTAGTTTCAGAGAAATTACACAATTTATCCTTCCATAAGATAACGTAACTGCCATATACACCCAACTTAATCACTTGTATTTTATGTTTTATGCACTTTATTTCTTTATCATTCATGGTATTCATTTACAGTGCTTAGCATAAGTGAACACACCCATGCTAAAGTTGACTAAAAATCATCTTTTGGAAATTGATCTTAAAGGATTAGTTCACCTCAAAATGAAAATTTCATAATAATTTACTCACCCCAATGCCATCCAAGATATCCATGTCTTTCTTTCCTCAGTGGAAGAGAAAATATTTTTTTTGAGGAAAACATTTCTGGATTTTTCTTTGAATAATGGACTTCAATGACAACCAACGTTTTGAAGTCCAAATCAATGCAGTTTCAAAGGTCTTTGAAGTGCTTCAACGGGCTGTACACGATCGCAGCCTAGAGATTGGTATGGGGTACTTCCCATAAGATCATCTCTCAATGCAAATCAAACCAGCTATTAGGCTAACTGAAATAAAAACATGCCAATCTCTAGGTATGGTGAAGGGTATGTGATGCTGTGGGGTTATTTTAATTCCAAAGGCCAAGGGAAATTTATCAGGATGCATAGTATCCTGGATCCATGAAACAACTGGCCTTTAAAAATAAAAATCTGCCTGCCTCTATGGGAATTTAACATAGGGGTGTCCTGACTTATGCAACCTGTATTTTTAAGGAAGAACATTTATTTATTTACGATACATTATTCATTCACAAAGAAAATTGGTGTCCTTAAAGGTTGGATTTTTCCTAATTTTTTTTTAATTAAGGCATTAAGATCAATTTCCAAAAGATTTTTTTATTCCTCTTTTTAGTCAACTTTAGCATGGGTGTGTTCACTTATGCTAAGCACTGTAGTAGTTAGTTGTTCTTGTTTATCTTAAATACAATTAAATAAAATAATGAAATGTATTTTGTTCCACTTGTGTATTCTTTGTGCTGATAATACAGGATCTCGCCAATCTTTCAGATAAATCAGCTGACCAACTCCCTCCAGTTTACATTAATTCTAAATAATGGGAGTGTTCTCATAAAGCCAAGGTAAAAGTCCTTGACTTTTGCCCCAAACTAAGAGGGGGGAACTGGTCATCTGATGTACTCCTAACCAAACATTTAGTGACGTGTGATCCAAAAATGACAACATCAGTGGTGACGTGAGTAACAATTACTTCATAATTGGCGTCCCTGGGTGGACGAAAGTAAAATCACTACATATTTGTTTATCTATAATGGCAGCAAAATTAATTAGTCAGATAGTTATCATGGCGTTATATGAATATGTATATATTCAAATATAGAATATTTGTGGTTGTGGTTAGAAATAACTTTTTTTTTTAAAGAAATAATACTTTTGTTCAGCAAGGACACATTAAATTGATCAAATATGACTTTTATAATGTTACAATTTCCTTTCATATAAATGCTTTTCTTTTAAACTTTTATCAAAGAATCCTGACTAAAAATGTATCACAATTTCCAAAAAAAAAAAAAAAAAAAAAAATAGTAAGCAGCACAATTGTTTTTAACATTGATAACAATAAGTAATGTAAATTTAGCAGCAAATCAGCACATTCTAATATTTTCTGAAGGATCATGCGCTACTAAAGACTGGAGTAATGATGCTGAAAATTCAGCTTTGCTTTTCAAACAGCTCTTCAAAACATTCTGTTAAAAATCTTTAGTGTTTCATGGAACAAAAGCATTCTTATGGGTTTCAAACGACATGAGGGTGAGTAAAAATATTTTATTTTGGGGTAAATTGTTTGTTTAAAAGAGATGGCAGCGAACAAAACATTTCTCACATTGTTAGTTGGCTTTATTTTGTCTGACAAAGAAAGTTTTGCCCAAAGCCATGGCAACACTAACTTTCTGTTTGCAGTGGAACTCTCTCTCTCTCTCTCTCTCTCTCTCTCTCTCTCTCTCTCTCTCTCTCTCTCTCTCTCTCTCTCTCTCTCTCTCTCTCTCTCTCTCTCTCTCTCTCTCACACACACACACTTGCACAGGCAGATTTCTCTAGATTCCCTCAGATGGACACATTGGCCTCTTATGTCTTTGTGAAAACTCAAGCTGCTCCCCATAAAAAGAGGCTCTCCACGGCGGAAGAGAGGTGGAGGAAAAAAGCTGATTCCCTCCTTCTCTCTTCGCCTCCCAAATTCAGAGTGCTGGACTCTTGCAATGCCCTGCGGAGGTTCACAGAAGAGAAAGCAGTATTGTTTCTCAGGAGATGTCTCTTCGATGTTCCACTTACACTCTGCATGGCCAAATGCTTACGTCAAATGCACACAGACGCACACACTGAGACGTAATGGGTTTATAACAGTAAACTGACCCTCAAAAGTGGGCGAAATCCTAAATGGATGATGGATTACTATGGTAGGCCATTCAAGACATTTTTAAAACTTTACTTATACACACACTATCAAACTCTCTTTCATACACTAGTATATTATACTGTCTCTCACACACTATCAAACCTTTCACACACATTATCAAACTCTCTCGCGCAAACTACCAAATTAACTCACAACCACAATAATGGTCCTCTTAAGCATATTATTAAAATCTACATGTGCTATCAAACTTTCTCTCTGACATGAGTGATTAGTGATGGGAAGTCCGATTCATTTCTGCAAACCGATTTTTTTTTCGGACAGTTCGTTTCAACCAACCGAAAAGCTGACTTTCTCCTGAAGGTTTGATTTGTTCATTTCAAAAAGGTTCTTTGACACACTATTCGTTCGCAAATATTTTTGCATTTAAAAATAAAACAAACAACAATCTGTATGTTTATAAATATTTTATTCGGACACACGTTACAACACACACCTTGATAAAACTTCGACAGTAGTTGAACCAGCTCAGTTCTTTATGATTCGGACATGACCAAAATAGGTGGGATAGCGTTTGATAGTGCATAAGTGAGTATGAGAGAGAGTTCGATAGAGTGTGTTTGAACTATGTTTTGAATGGCCTCTCAGATTACCTACAGCTTGTTCACATAGGATATTTGTTCACTTATTTTATACGTGGACCCACTCAAAAGCACAAGAGTTTAAAATTGTGCACAGTTGTGGTCAGCATAGCACACACACACACGCACGCACGCACGGCGCGCACACACACACACACACACACACACACACACACACATACACTGAGCTTTTTTTTTCTGCCTATCAAAAGGATTCATTTATAATTTGACAGTGATTGATTTCTAATAAAACTTAGACAAGTCTCATTATCGGTTTAGCATGTGATATGAAAGCTTTCATTTCCTGTGAAGAGGGGAAGTGGATGCCAGCTCTGCTGCTTTTTATGAAATCTGATGATTTTTTCAGTCGGAAGGTTTTTTAAAGGCTGGTTCTGAATTTGATGTTTAGGACAAATATACTGTAATATATGATACTAAACTTATTTTCTGTGCGGAACTCCCTATTATTCTAAAGTGTTGTGGGTGGTTGCCAGGGTGTTTTGTTTGTTTTTGTTTCTAGGACATTCCTGGTTTGTTCCTAGGTGTTTTTTTTTCTTTTGTCGTTTTTTATTTATTTGTTAAATATGTTTTATTTAATATTTCCTATAAATACATTAATATTGTGGTGATAAGCTGCTATTTTGGAAATGTTTTTAATATATATTTTTAATATTTTCTATTTGTTCTTTTATAATTTTGTATTATAAAAAATGTTTCATTTGATTTTTCTCTATATATTTCCTTGTGTCTGATATCCTGGTTTCACATGACTCAAGCTCTTCCTCCAGTTTAAGGATTTATTTTGCCTTTATTGTCTGCCAGGCAAAAATTATTAAAAAAGTAATGGCATACCTCTTCTCAACAAGCAGCATGATTTTGAGGTATCATTCAAATTGTTTGCAATATTAAAAACATAGTGCACCTTATTAAAAACAGTATACTGACAGCAGTGTAAGAGTCAATAGATCAGTATTAAAATAGCACTGCAAATTGGTCTTCCAAGACTTGTAAAGGTTTAGGAAATGTTATTCTAAGAATAATTATTGTTTGCCGCATTAAACTTTCCAGAAATCATAAGAAACAGAGGCACGGATCACGATGCCGCTGCTGTTTTCCAAGTGCTCCGCATTCATTTGAAACCGTGGGCTGTATGTTCTGTGCTGGCAGATTGAGACGCCAAAGGCACACACTGTCTCCTTTGGCAGTCAGTTCAATAGCACTGACATAAAAGCATTTAATAACATTCTAATCACACGCTCTCGGCCTTGCCAGAAAAACATTTCACAGCTGAAATTAGCGCAAAATAACAAGAGAGTCCTCAAGAATCTGTTTAGCAAATCTGTTGTGATGCAGAAGAGATCTTCATTAGCGTTATCTCATTTGAAGATATCTGAAAAATCATAAATAGGTCAGGTATTAAATGCGAGAGCTAGCGCTGATAAGCTCCATTTGTAAGAAAAAAACAGGAGAAATGTAGGCTACCAGACAGAACTCTCTAAAAGCTAAAAAGGCAGTGTATGGTCAAAGTTATTACTCCAACTAACAGTTAAAGCATCTAATTGTTACTATGGAGTCATTTTAATCAGCCAGACAACTGGATTAGAGCTGCAATGCTTTAACTGCTTCTGTTTCAGACACATTGATCTACAGAAGTGAGATAAGTAAACCTTACACTGGATTAGATGCAATGGGCTTTGCACAGACACTTTACACACATAAAAATTCAGAGGAGGAGGGGAAATCTCAGATAAAATGGGGGTGTTTGTTCTGCAATGACTTCAATTGTGATACGGCCACAAGCCAAGGGCAAAACAAGAATCCATGTGTACGTGTGAACAGAATACAGCGCTCTTGCGTGCCTTTAAACGGCCTTCCTCTGGCTTATCATCTGAGCAGTTAATCTAGTCGGTCTCTGAAATGGTTTCACCTTTAGATTGTGTGGTGCACTGCATGTATTTCATCTATCAAGCTGCATTTGTTCCTTTGTTTATCATGTTTTTGTCCTGGCTTAAAGTTGAAAATGTTTCTGAATTAGACTATCAAAGCGTGCTGTCGTGTCCAATCAGCCCAGTGTTTCCCTGTCATCCTAGTTCATGTTTAATTCCGTTTCCGCTGCTGGCTACGCGAGGCACACAGCGGGCATTAAGTCTCTCCGTGATGTTATCTGGGACGTTATACATTAATAATCTCAGCATTCAACTGTGGAACGGCACATTTCCCTCATGAGCTGATCATTTACATAAATAAATGGAATGCACGGCCAATCAGATCAAAACTCAATGTCCCATTAATAAAGCAAGATAATGCGATCATCGGGAGTGTTTATGACGGCTCAGCCTGTATTTTGGAGTTTATTGCAAATGCTTTCCTGATTAATGAGATGGCTTTAGATTTATGAGCATTTCACGCCACCGTTGTTCGGTAATCTTGGCTTGATGTACAGTTCTCTATAAACTTTAAGCTTTAAGTCCATTTGCTCATCAGGTGTATAAGTGGCATTCATTTATGAATATGATTTTATGAGATGAAGAGGGTGAATGAAAACTGTTGTGAGTGATATTTTTTTTTCAAATAGTGTTCTTGGATCAATTCCTGGTGATTCGATAGATAGATAGATAGATAGATAGATAGATAGATAGATAGATAGATAGATAGATAGATATATAGATAGATTATATTTATTGCTAATGGTTATATTAATTTTGTAAACAAATATGATGGTAGTTTCTAATAATATATTTTTTTAAAAATGTAATTGTATCATATTCATTACTTATTGTTGTCATTTTCATTATATATACTGTATATGTACAATATACAATATGTATATATATATATATATATATATATATATATATATATATATATATATATATATATATATATATATATGTGTGTTTTTGGTAGTATCATAATGTTTTAATATTTTTAAATATATGTTTTTGGTAGTATCATAATGTTTTAACATTTTTAAATACAAGTTTATTCAATATCATCATGCTTAATGAGTGAACTTTCCTGAGGGTATCCTCTTATTTGAACCAGAACATGATCGAAGTTTTGTGTTTTTCCATTGTGTTTTTTTGGACATTTCTGCTCCAGTTTCATATATACATCTGTAATACGTCTAGTCACTTTCCAATATATTGGATCTTGTTGTACACTGTTGCTACAGTGCAGTATTTTGATTGATTCAACACTATTTGCTTTGGGCTTTACCTAGCTGAAATCTTTAGATGCAAATAATTAGAATGTTGTTAAAGCCCTATCACCAATCCTAAACTTAACCCTAAAATCTGAGAAGATAGATAGATAGACTGACAGACAGACGGACAGACAGATGGACAGACTGATAGACTGACAGATCGATCAATAGGAATGTTGAACCAGGACCAGTAAGGATCATTGATCCAGGAACATGTCCAGCTTTGCAAAATGTTATTTACTACATTTATGCGATTTTCTGTTTTGTTCCTGAATGAGTCAAATTCAGCTCCGCATCCAAGTTTCGACTGGCAAATGAATAGACTTGACTCATGGTAGATGTGCGCTCCCTGATTCACTTGTCATTCTGACTCTGAAATGAGTTGGAAAATACTGTTTTGCACAGCCTTGAGTAAAATCAGTCATGCGTTTACACAAATGAAATGGAGAATATGGGATAGGGGGAGGAGTATGTGTGTGTGTGTGTGTGTAACTAATCAATACACCATGGAGCCTATCGCTAAGCTTGAGTGTATAATACAACAAATCTTTTCATGGCCCTACACACTTTAAGTCTCTATCTATTCATGTGCCTGTAGAGGGTGCCTTTAAGCTTACTGAAAACTCTGATAAGCAGACATGTGTGTGTTTGTGTAATCGCCCACAGGAGAGCCGGTCTAACAGCTCTTAAAGTCCGCAGTGGGCGAGAGTGAATAGTATGAAAATAAAGCAAGAATGTGAAAACTGGCTCGCTGTATGTTACATACATGCGCACACCGTCACCTTTCAGAGTCAGCTCTCTGTCTTTTCTTATCTTTCTGAAAGCCGCTCACTAGCCTCTTCTTGCTATCTAGTACAGTACATAACTTACTCTCTCAGCCTCTCTCTCTTTCTGTGTCTCTCTATCTCTATCTCTATCTCTATCTCTATCTCTATCTATATCAATCAATCTCATCACCACTATGCTAAACACAGTAATTTTCATACAATATGTGCGCAGACACCAGGCAGGGACGTGACGCAATTGCCACAAAGCACTGTTTGCATGGAGCAAACGACACTTGTTTAGAAATTACATTGGTAATACATAGCCAGAAGTTCATCCACATAGAAAAGTATTCCTACATCAAAAAACTTTACAGCTCAAATTATAAACAGGTGTATAGTGTATATATAGTTTTTTAAAAAAAATTTTGCTGAATAATCCATGTATGTAATAAAACAGAAATGCTCACTTCACATTTCTGCTTTAAACTCTTCAGAACATTTCATTGCCACTGCAGATATTTTTATAATTTTTTTTTGGCTATTTATTTATTTTGAAATTGAGGGAAGACATTATTTTTAGTGGTAATCTGCATTATGCCACTTTGCCAAAGCTTAACTAGCTTAACTCTGTTGTCATTTACTCAATATTGTGTCATTCTAAATTAGAAAAAAATACATAGATGCTATATTCAAACGTTTGGGGTCAGTTCTTTCTTTCTTGGTGAGCAAAAAAAACTTTTGCACAAACATTAAAAAAACCTTTACCAATATATACATAGGGGTGAATTCAGGTTGATTGGGACACTTTTTCCAAGTCATCTCAATGACTAAAAGTGTCATACGCACCCTGAATTCACCCTATACATTTACAGTAGTGGCCAAAAGTGATGTCCGAACTAGGACAATTGTATACACTTTATTTAAACTTTTTCCAAATATGTATTACATTTTTTGTATGTTGTGACACTGTCTGGAGTGTAAAAGTAATGTATGCGTTCCACCTTTCAATTGTATCATTTGTCAAGACGCAATGAAACATACCGAATTGTGTGAAGTGCTATGGCTGGTCAAGGAATTTTGATATGAGGATGAAAATCACTGGAATGTGGGACCACCTTAAAACACCTTTTAAAGACCCAGATGAGACCTCCAACCTTCTAGTTTCATCTTGAACTGTAAGCCAACGCTATAAGAGGCAGGATTGAGAAGTTGTGTACCAGTAAAGAAACCATTTATTCGTTTTATTTACTGCAAAAACAAAACAAAAACAAAACACCTTGCATTTGCCAAAGAACATAAGGACTGGAGTAGCATTGGGTGGTGTCAGGTATGTTCATAGGAGACGACTGGAGTGCATGCGTTGTGAAATTAAGCACGGCAGGAAAAACAATGGTATTGGGGACGCATGTCTGCAGCAGGTGTTGAAAGGATGTACAATGTTGCTGGCACTTTGAAAATGGACCAATCCTTGGGAATCATGCTGAACCCAATGTAGCCATAGAGGATCTTTTTGGATATCAATGTGTATTTTTCAACATGATAATGATATCAAACACAGCACGCATACAACAAAGTTGCTCGCAATGAAAGTGTTTGTGCTCAGCATTTTGAAGTCTTTAAGTGGCCTCCTCGGTCCACTGACCTTAAAGCCATTGAAAATCTTAGGGAAATTATAAACCTGAATAGTGATCATTCAATGAAGCTCAACTTTGGGAAGAACTTAAGAAGGATTGGAAAGAAGTTGGATTGGAAAGGGGTCAAGGAGAATGGGTGCTGTAATAAAAAAAACAAGGGGGAACCAGCAAAATATTAATAAAATTGCATTGTAAATATATGCTTTATTTCATGTGAGCTTTTTGTTTTTCTATGCCTTTTTTACATAATACAATAAAACACTATATTTAATTGTATGCTGGAATTTGCCTTTCTTGCCAAATAATTTTGTCACTTTAAAGAACTTTTTGGTGAAAAATTTTGGTGTATTTTTATTCCCAAAATAACACACTCCTCATATTTTGATTGTTAAATATAACCTTAAGTGTCATTAAAAGCAATTGTATATATATATATATATATATATATATATATATATATATATATATATATATATATATGTGTGTGTGTGTGTGTGTGTGTGTGTGTGTGTATTAATGAACGATAGCTAACTCCTCTTGTTTCAAAAGACATGAGAGGAGTAAATGATGACAGAATTCTCAGTTTTGAGTGAACTATCCCTCCCTTTAAAGATTTACTAAAAATAAAATATAAGCCTGATTGTGCAAATAGTTATAACCAAAGTTTATCTCTCTCTGTTGCTCAAGTAGTCCTGGCTACAATACATTACTAAATATTTGTTTATTCTTCCTCTGCTATTTGGGCTCTGTGGAAGGAGTGTGGGAGTGACTGATAGCAGATGAGTGAGTCAGGAGAGAAACTCATACCGTGATTTTTATTCTCTCACCTCTCTCTCTCTATGTGTGTGTGTGTGTGTGTGAGAGAGAGAGAGAGAGAGAGAGAGAGAGAGAGAGAGAGAGAGAGAGAGAGAAGTGCAGAATTGTGTAAGATTGGGTGGATTGGTCTTCGTGCTATTTTGAGGAAAAGCACTCATAAACACACACACACACACACACACACACACACACACACACACACACACACACACACACACACACACACACACACACACACACACACACACACACACACACACACACACACACACACACATATAAACACATACACTCTGGTGTATTTGATCTCCAGGGATCATCTTCACACATCACTTGACATACAAAAAGTAAAGTAGGCTTCAGCCAGAGGGACACGGGTGAACCTGCTGGACTCGTGTGTGTATTTGTGCAAGTGCACTATATGTGCATGAAGTATCTCAAGGGGATAGACTTAAGTAGTGATTTAAGGGGCCAGTGTTTTTGAATTTTTGCTCCATTATACTTTCATACACACACATATATGCCTGTAAGAAATGTTACGAGACAGTTACTAGATACTCTCCCAGCTGCTGTAACAATCTAGTGTCAGTAAGATTGCCCAAAATGTCACATGCACAAGTACAATAAGTGAGACCCAATAGGAACTGTTCTAAAAAAGTGTTGAATATTCATAGTTTTTATGTGACTTCACACCCTTGTGTGAACGTCCACCTGGAGGGCAAAACAAGGCTTCCATTGACCACCAGCATTTTTTCAAGGTTTTCACCAAGTACAAATGTTCTAAGACAGTGATATTAAAAGAACAAATTCCATATACTTCTTATTAACGCTGCATACTATGTAGGCACGCTGTCACAGTGGTGTTTGGTTTAGTTTGTTTTCATTTGGACTTGTCTGCTTGTATTCACGTCACGTGTCATCTTCACCTAGAAAACACAGTTTGCACACACAAATACTGTATTTAGAACTACATCTTATTAATACTTTTTTGGAAGTGAATGAAATATTAGTGCCACCGGTTACACAGTTTGCCTTGCAGCTAGGTGAGTTCAGACCAGGTTCAGGTCCAAATGCTCGCAAAGACTGTGCAGTTATGTGAAATGGATTTGGGTGTTTATTCTTAGTTAATTAGGTCCAGAATTGTGTGTTATATCACATGATTTTTATGTGTGGTTACCAAGGTAATTTTCGTAAACTAAAACTAAGACTAAAACTATTGTTAAAAAAAAAAAAAATGTTTTCGTAAACTGAAATAAAATAGCAATTTCAACATAAATGAAAACTAAAATGAAACTAAACTAACAACAGTTACTGAAAAAATAACTAAAATTAACTAATAATTAGCAAAAATAAATAATCGTTTTCATAATTAATAAACTCTCATCCTGTAGCCTCCCGGAAAATCAAGTTTTTCCATTGGACTGCGCTTCTTTATTTTTAAATGTAAACACGTGTGTCACAATCCCAGACTCAGTAAACTCCCTCTCTGGCCATCAGAGGGCGCCCTCGCCCGAATATTGACTCTTCCGGTGCTCACTACATTTCCCAACAGCCCCAGTTCAGATTCTGATCACTATGCCCAGCTGTAGCTCATCTATCAGGCTTTATAGTTGCACTGCTCGCAGCCCTCTGTGCGAAGTCTTGTTTTGCTATTGTGAACTTTACTAAGCGTTTATCCCTGTGACTGCCTGATCGTTTGTGACCCCATCTGTACCTGATATCTCCTTGTCTGCCGCCCGCCTACGTTACCTCTGCCTGGTTCTCGGACTCTGACTGTTATCTGCCTGCCCCGACCTTCTGCCTGGTATTTGTATTCTGTTCTTGCCCTGTCTACACTACTGTGTCTGCTGGTTTTGACCCTCGCCTGTTTGACGACTCTTCTCAATAAAGAAAGCTGCAAATGGATCTCTCGGACTCTGATGATTCACAACAGAAGACTTCGCCGTCACCAGATCCAGTAGCTATGTCAACCTTGTCTGCAGCCTACTCAGCCCAAGCAAGTCAACTCACTGCTCATCATCACCAGTTGAATCGCCTCACCTCTTTAACGGAAGAACTGGTCAAAGCTGTTCGAGGTCTTCAAACTTCACCAACGGAGCAAGCGCCCATGCAAGCCGCCGCCACTGTAGTAACCCCATCCTGCCCATCCTGCAGTAACCCCGCCTACCGCGGGTCCTCGTCTCGCACTTCCAGAAAGGTTTGACGGAGATCCTGGCAGATGTATAGGGTTCATTCTCCAATGCTATCTATATCTTGCGCAACAACCAACGCTGTATTGCACAGAAGCTGGTAAAATTGCCTTTGTCTGTTCGTTACTCACAGGGAGGACATTGGATTGGAAAACGGCAGTTTGGAGAGATGATGGAACTGTATTTCTTTCTTTCAATGTGTTTCTCCAACGCTTTCGTGAGGTTTTCGAACATTCCAAGGAGGGGAAGAGTGCAGGTGATCGTTTGCTTGAGCTCATGCAGGGCAGATTAACGGCGGCTGAATATGCTCTTACGCATCGCACCCTCGCTGCGAAGACTTCCTGGAATAACGACACACTTAAAGTGATCTTCCGAAGGGGCTTGAATCACGAACTGCAGTCCGAGTTGGCCTGTCGGGATGAGGGCAGAGACCTCGACCAATTCATAAACCTCACCATTCAAATAGACAATCTCATGCGATCTCGTCGAGCGAGCCATCGCACAGTTCCTGCTCTTCGCAACATTCAAATTCCCCGAGCCTCAATCCCCGTTCGCACTGACAAACCCGAGCCCATGCAAATCAACACTTACCATCTGTCCGCGGAGGAGAGAGAACGAAGGATCTGTCATCACCTGTGTTTGTACTGCGGTGAGGCCGGTCATCTTCGTATTGCCTGTCCATCCAGACCACGCCCAGCCTCTCGACCGGTGAGTTTAAATGTCGATGCATTAAATCCCAGCTCGTGTGTATCCGTGCCCGTTGTGATCACGGCCAACGGCCGGCAGATTACCACCAGAGCTTTAGTGGACTCCGGAGCCGCTGGGAATTTCATATCTGCAGATTGTGCTCGAAAGCATAACACAACATTAATCCGTTGCCCCTCTTCCCTCACAGTCGAGGCCATCGATGGACGGCCATTAGGCTCCGGTCAAGGTTCCCATTTAACCCAGGAAGTCCACTTACAAACTGGGGCACTCCATAGAGAAACCATACAATTCTATGTCTTCCAAGCTCCACATACTCCGGTGATTCTAGGCCTACCCTGGCTCCGCAAGCACTATCCACAAATCTTCTGGAGAACCAACCAAATTGCCCGCTGGAGCGATTCATGCCACTCCAAATGCCTCATCCAGGTCGCTCCATCACCCGTCCGAGCGATTACCGTGCCCGTGGGGAGGACCCGCACGAACAACCTACCTTCTGAATACCACGATCTATCCGAAGCCTTCAGCAAAATAAACGCCTCGAAACTCCCGCCTCACCGCGCCAGTGACTGTGCCATTGACTTACTACCAGGTTCCACACCTCCCAAGGGTCGTGTATTTCCTCTCTCCCAACCTGAGTCCGAGTCCATGAGGAAATATATTGAGGAGGAGCACACGAAGGGCTTCATTCGACCATCCACTTCTCCGGCGTCCGCCGGTTTCTTCTTTGTCCAGAAGAAGGACGGAGGACTCCGACCCTGCATCGACTATCGTGCCCTGAATAACATCACAGTCAAGTTCCGCTACCCACTCCCCTTGGTACCAGCTGCCCTGGAATTGCTCCGCACTGAGAGGTATTACACCAAGCTTGACTTACGCTGTGTGTACAACCTCATCCGTATCAGGGAGGGGGACGAGTGGAAGACGGCTTTCTCCACCAGCACAGGGCACTACGAATATCTGGTCATGCCTTTCGGCCTGACGAATAGTCCTTCTATCTTCCAGTCGTTCATCAACGACGTGTTCAGAGACATGCTCCAAAGAACAGTTATAGTGTACATCGACGATATCTTGATTTATTCTGACACCCTGACGGACCATGTGCAGCATGTTCGAACCGTTCTGCAGAGGCTCATCCAGCACCAACTGTACGCAAAACTGGAGAAGTGTGAGTTTCATCAGACTGCCACTACATTCTTGGGCTACGTAATCAGCCCGGACGGAGTCGCCATGGACGAGGGCAAGGTCAGGGCAGTCCTTGAATGGCCACGACCCACCACCCTGAAAGAACTGCAGCACTTCCTCGGGTTTGCAAACTTTTATCGTCGCTTCATAAGAAACTTCAGTTCAGTGGCAAACCCACTCACCTCTCTGGTGAGGAAGAGAGCGCATCGTCTTCCATGGAATGAGTCTGTCACCCAAGCCTTCAATCAGCTCAAGCAACGTTTCACCACAGCACCCATTCTGCACCATCCTGACCCTGAATTACCATTCGTGGTCGAAGTGGATGCTTCCAGTACCGGATTAGGCGCCATTCTCTCTCAACGTCAGGGGTCACCGTCCAAACTGCATCCATGTGCGTTTTACTCCCGCAAACTAAATGCTGCCGAGAGGAATTACTATGTGGGAGATAGAGAACTTCTAGCCATGAAGGCCCCCTTTGAAGAGTGGCGGCATTGGTTAGAGGGTGCTACCCACTCCTTTACCGTTCTCACCGTCCACAAAAACCTGGAGTACCTACGCACCGCTAAGAGATTGAACCCCAGACAAGCTCGCTGGTCACTGTTCTTTACCCGATTCCACTTCACAGTCACCTATCAACCAGGTTCCAAAAACACCAAGGCAGATGCTCTATCACGCCAATGCGACCCTGAGCCCACACCACAAGACCCCAAGTCTATTCTGGCTCCAGACCTCATCGTCGCTCCCATTCAGTGGGACGTCGACACCGAGATCGAGCAGATCAACTCTCAGTCTGAGATCCTGTCTGCCTGTCCACCCAACTGGGTCTATGTCCCCGATACGCTCCGGAACCAGATCCTAGAGAATGTTCATAATCTTCCTAGCTCTGGGCATCCCGGAATCTCAGCCACCATCCAGCTGCTACGTTACCTCTGCCTGGTTCTCGGACTCTGACTGTTATCTGCCTGCCCCAACCTTCTGCCTGGTATTTGTATTCTGTTCTTGCCCTGTCTACACTGCTGAGTCTGCTGGTTTTGACCCTCGCCTGTTTGACGACTCTTCTCAATAAAGAAAGCTGCAAATGGATCTCTCGGACTCTGATGATTCACAACAACGTGCTAGACAGACATGTATGACCATTGCGTTCTAGTCTTTTGCAGCGTCTTGTGCATTACACGGTGCTATAAAACGTGGCACTGAAGTTAAAATAAGTTCAACTTTTATAAGATGTGTCTCGAGACCTTGCGCTTTTTTCCCATTCCACTGCCAGCTTCTTGTGTTTTTCAAAGCTAAAACGCTTTCTGTGTGAACCAGCCTTAAGAGGCCGAAATGGCCAAATAAGTATTTCCATCACGAAGGCTTAAGCCGCAACGCATAGGTGTGTACTTGTCACCAGTTTTTAAATGATAAAGCCATGATGAAATAAAGGCTTTTTAACTTTTTCAACATTATTCAAGTCCCTTGGAATATCTTTATTTTTTTGAGTATTTCCATCATATCTAGACCTTATGCAAATACAGCTGTACCTTAAATTCCAGGTAAGATAACCATCTCATGTGAAACTTAATAATAAACAAGATACCACACTGAGCAGAAAATGTAAAAAAAAACAAATAGCATGTCTAGCCCACAAATAGACATACATTTTCAGAGTAAAAGTAAACTTAATGTCTGGTCTGAATAGAACACATGAATATGAGTATAACTATGAGTATGTGATATTAAAATATACAATAGACATAAAGCATAAATTGATCAATACAAGAATAATATCTGAAAGGATTAATCATAATAACTATAAAAGAATAATCAAAATAATCATATGAAATTTTTCACGTTTAACGAGATGAAATCTTTAATAGTGTGAATGAATCATTTTTACTTATATACTTCTAAGTTGCATTTGTTTGGTTCTTTGTTCAATCTCAAAATTTTTTTTTATTTTTATTATTAAGAGGTTTGAACAAAAGTGAACGCCTCGGGTTATGACTATAACCCTTGTTCCCTGAGAAGGGAACGAGACACTGCGTCGAGAATCGACTCTTTGGGGACGCTCCCTTAGCGTGCGCCTCTGAAGTATGAATGAAACTATTCCAATCCTGATTGGTGTTGCGTCATGACGTAACATGTGACGGCACAACCGGATGCATAAAAGCGACGCCGGCACACACACACACTAGCCTAGCGATGAAGCAAGACGCTCTCAGGCCTCGAGGGGCGTGGCAGGACGACGCAGTGTCCTTTCGAGGGAACTCAACACTGCGTCGAGAATCGACTCTTTGGGGAACGAATACCCACTAGGCCACGCACCGAACAGGCCTGCCCAGGAGTGAAACTGATTTAGGCACTCAGCAGGACGAGAGCACACATGCGCCAGGCGTACTGGGGAGGTGCAGACTATAGAACCGTACAAAAGTGTGTGGGGTAGCCCAACCGGCTGCATCACAGATCTCCTGGAGGGGAACTCCCGAGAGGAGGTCCCTAGAGGACGCCATGGCTCTAGTAGAATGAGCCCTTATGGCCAGAGGTGAAGGCAAATTGCGCACCTCATAAGCCAAGGCAATAGCCTGCACAATCCAATTAATAATGGTTTGCTTGGATGCCGGGAGCCCTCTCCTAGGTGACCCGAAACACACTAACAGTTGGTCCGACCTCCTCCAAGAAGAGGACCTCTCGAGATAAATACTCAAAGCTCTGATGGGGCAGAGCAAATTAAGCTTCTCTTCTTCTGCCGACACATGAGGTGGAGGATGGAACGCCTGAAGGGTCGTAGACCTAGCCGTATTAGCAGGCACTTTAGGCACATAGCCCGGTCTCGGGTGCAAAAAGGCCTTAACCTTGCCAGGGGCAAACTCCAAGCAAGCTGGAGTCACTGCCAGGGCTTGGAGATCTCCCACCCTCTTAAGAGAGGTGATAGCTAAGAGAAAGACCAATTTGCAGGTAAGATCTTTAGGCGAAGCCGACTGAAGAGGTTCGAAGGGGGCCAGAGATAACCCTTCCAGAACCACTGACAGGTCCCAGGCAGGAACCCTGGACCTGGTTGTCGGTCTCATCCTCCAAGTACCACGGAGAAAACGAATGACCAGCTGGTGCCTCCCCAGAGGCCCATCACTTAATGGCGCGTGGAAAGCCGCAATGGCAGCCACGTACACCTTAAGCGTGGAAGGGGAGAGACCCGCAGAGAAACGATCTTGAAGAAACTCCAGAACTGAAGCCACCGGGCAGTTAACTGGGTCTAAATTATGTTCTCTACACCAAGTGACGAAAACATTCCACTTGAGGCCATATAATCTCCTAGTAGACGGAGCCCTAGAGCTAAGTATGGTTTCAACCACCACGGCTGATAGACCAGCGTTTAGGTACTGAACCCCCTCAGAGGCCAGGCCCACAGTTTCCACAGCTCTGGGTGAGGGTGGAAGATTGTGCCCTCCACCTGAGACAATAGATCCCTCCTCAGAGGAATCTGCCATGGCTGAGCTATCAGGAGCGAAATTATGTCTGAAAACCATACTCGGGTCGGCCACATTGGGGCAACCAGAAGTAGACTGATGCCCTCCTGACGGACCCTCTCCAGGACAGCCGGAAGCAGAGCGATCGGGGGAAATGCATACAGGCGAAGCCTCGGCCAGGCCTGTACCATGGCATCCAACCCCAGTGGGGCTGGATGTGAGAGGGAGAACCAAAGTGGGCAGTGGGACGTCTCTCGAGACGCAAATAGATCCACTTCCATTGGTCCAAACCTCTCCCATATCAACTTCACCACATCTGGATGAAGTCTCCATTCCCCGGGCCTCAGCCCCTGCCTCGACAGGATGTCTGCTCCCTGATTCTGAACCCCCGGAATATACATTGCTCTGATAGACAGTATTTTCCCCTGGGACCAAAGGATAATCTGATGCGCCAGTCTGCACAGAGGGCGCGATCTGAGTCCCCCTTGTCGGTTCAGATAAGCCACAACTGATGTATTGTCTGATCGTACTAAGACGTGGTAACCTCTGATGTCTGGAAGGAAGCTCCTCAGAGCCCTGAACACAGCCATCATCTCTAGACAGTTTATGTGCCAAGAGTGCTGATGGTCCTGCCACAGACCCCTGGCAAAGCGGCCGTCCATGACCGCGCCCCAGCCAGTGAGGGAGGCGTCTGTCGAAACGGTTTTCCGGCGACATGACGCTCCTAACACTGGCCCTTGGGACAGGAACCAAGGTTTCTTCCATATTTTTAGAGAACGAAGGCACCTGCGCGTTACTCTGATTATACGAAATGGATTCCCCTTGGGGGAAAACCCCTTGGCTTTCAGCCACCACTGAAGGGGCCTCATGTGTAGAAGGCCCAAAGGTATAATGTTGGATGCCGCTGCCATGAGGCCCAGCAGTCTTTGGAATTGCTTTACAGTAGTGGCCTGGCCTAGCTTTAACTTGGACACCATCACCAGAATGGACTCGATACGCGCCGGAGACAAGCGTGCCTGCATCGTAGACGAGTTCCACACAACGCCTAGAAACGTTGTGGACTGGGACGGTTCTAACACACTCTTTTTTGTGTTGAGTCTCAACCCCAATTTTTGAATGTGGCCAAGGACGACATCTCGATGCCGAACTGCCATTTCTCGAGACTGGGCCAGAATGAGCCAATCGTCGATATAATTCAGTATGCGGATGCCCTGAAGTCTCAGACGACCAAGTGCTGCATCCATACATTTGGTAAATGTGCGGGGAGAGAGTGCTAGGCCGAACGGAAGAACCCGATATTGGTAAGCTTCGCCCCCGAAAGCGAACCTCAGGAACCTCCTGTGACATGGAAGGATGGATACGTGAAAATAGGCGTCTTTTAGATCTATCGTGACAAACCAGTCCTCGGATCTGATTTGACTCACGATGACAGGAATAGTGAGCATTTTGAACTTGAGCTTCATCAGAGACAGGTTCAAAACCCTGAGATCTAGAATTGGCCTCAACCCCCCATCCTTCGTTGGAACTATAAAGTACCGGCTGTAAAAACCGGACTCCCTGTCTGAATGAGGAACACGTTCTATGGCCTCCTTTAGCAGCAGAGATTGCACTTCTTGTTCCATCACCTGAGCCTGCTCTGGAACCACTGTAGTCTGCACCACCCCAGAAAATTTGCGGGGGTGGTGCCCGAACTGCAGTCTGTACCCTGACTTTATTATATGCAGGACCCATGCAGATATGTTGGGAAGATGATACCATGCCTCTACAAAATCTACTAAGGGAACCAGCCTCTCGAGACTGGCCTCTGGTGTTTTTCGAGCACCCTTCTCGACCCCCTGAAGCGGAAGACCGGCAGGCTGTAGTCGATACAGTTTTCGTGACCATAATTGATGCTCGTTTTTTATTTTTCGAGAAACACAAGTCACAGTGCGTTCGCTGGAATATGATGCGGCCCGAAGCGTCACCGATGGCGGGCAACTCACATCGTTTCCTTGAGGGCTCCGCTGTGAGAGCAACCTCGGTTGTTCTACAACGGAGGGGACAGCCCTCAAAGGTCCCACCACTCTGGCTAGGACCTCTTTCCTGAAGCCCTCCTAGCCTGAAGGACATCCCTTAAATCGCCCTTCTGGCTGGGGGGCTTCTGCTGGGAGCGTTTCCTCCGTTGCCAAGCTCCCGGAGAAGGGGCTCTAGAGGAAACGCTCTCCTTTTGCTCTGCCGGTGTGAGGAGCTGGTTGATGGCTGGGGCTGATGTTCTTGCCCCACCCTACTCGATTTGGACTTGGATTTTCGGGGGAGGAACTGCTGGAACGCCGCAGATTGCTTCTTCGCCTCCTGAAACCTGTCGACGACCGATGTAACGGCGTCGCCGAACAGGCCAGAAGGCGAAAGCGGCGCATCCAGCAAAACAGATTTATCCTTCTCTTTTAAACCTGATAAGTTGAGCCACAGATGCCTCTCCGTGGCCACCATAGCTGCCATAGAGCGGCCAATAGCACGGGCCGTCTCTTTAGTGGCCCGGAGAGACAAATCTGTGGCTTTGCGCAACTCCGCAATATCTTCAGGAGTTGGCCCCTCCCCCTCGTCCAAATCTTTCAGGAGGTCGGCCTGGTATGCCTGCAAGATAGCCATATAGTGCAGACAAGAACCAGCCCGACCTGCCGCCATGTAAGCCCTGCCTATCAAAGCAGATGTATCTCTGCAGGGCTTACTAGGCAGCGCCGGGGTTTTAAGGGAAGATGCCGACTCAGGAGACAGATAACCGGCTAGAGCTTCTTCGACTTTAGGCATCTTCCCATAACCCATATCCCGTGCCCCCACAACATTGCTATAATCGACAACAGATGGACGGGAGACACGGGACGAATGCGGTTTATCCCACGATCTCGAGATCTCTTTGTGGAGATCGGGGAAAAACGGCAAACCCCGGCGCTGAGGCTGTGACCTGTGCCGCAGGAAACGCTCGTCTAACTTGCTTACGACTTGTAGGACAAGTTCCCTTAGTAGGACAAGAGACGTGGATACAAAAATAATTGCTTTATTAAACAACACAAAGGTAATAAATAATTCAAGACAAAGACACAAGGGCAATGTTCACAAGAATACTACAACACTGACTAACAGACATCACGAATAAATACACAGTCAAAATGGCAGCACTCAAAAATAATCAGACAGAAAGGACTGAGTGCGGCCAGCAGAGGGGAGTCGGGGAGCAACACCACACTTGTAAAAGTAGCACAAAAAAAAATACACAAAAGAAACCAAATCAGTATCACCTTCACACACTAGTGCACATGCACAGCACACCACAAGTCAAACCCTGCCCCTTTGCTTTTGGACACTCCACCCGTAACGAAAGTAACAACAAAAACACATAGAATGATTAAATAGACAATTCACAGTAGAAATAATAATAGAAAATAAACCAACTAACTAAACACTTGAAGAACAATACGATACAATTACCAAACAAAACACACCACTCTCCTTGTAAACATACATGCACGCAGGCACACACGCCCACGGCACAGACACACGCACACACACACACACAGACAGACAGACAAACGCAAATTCTAAAACTGCAGAGCGGCGATATTCCTCCAGACAATCCGGATGTACAAGCGGTAACAGTTTCTTGTTAGGCCGCAGCTCGAGTGGAATACCAAAATTGACGCAACTCCTTTCGTTTTAATGTCCAGTTGAGACAACAGCCAAACAGCAGCAAAACAGCAGCGCTCCGTGATAAACGAGCGAATGACTGGTTACCCCAGCAACGGAATCCTCCCCGCTACTCGGCAGAATATACTGCACTTTTAGGGTGCAAGGAATCCAGTCACGGCGGTCCGAAGTGCGAATGTGCACGCTGTGGAAAGTCTATACAAGACCGCCAGCCTTGGGAACCAGCACTCGATCTCCTATATGCCACACGAGGGACCAAACAGACAAATTACCGGAAAAGCAGGGAGGAAGCTCTGTGACATGATTCACTACCAAGCAGATATATGTGCACCGCCCTTAGCGGTGATAGGCTTAATAAATAGGCATGAAACAACCAATAGTGGCCCAAAGCCAAACATCTATACTGCCACATTCCACCCCCTACTCTTGTATCATCGCCCCGATGGTATATTCTCAAATATGCTGCCTTAATCCCAGGGCCTAAAAATCGCAGATACAGAGTTAGAAACCTGGGGCGTAGTCCCTACTACATTCTCCCCAAGGGATCGCGGGAGGTGATAAACATTAGAATGTTGGCCAGCTGTGGCCCGCTGTGACCGCCGTAACCCGTCATCCTCCACTGAAGGCACCGCGGACACTAACTCTAGTTGCGGTTGAGCTGCCATTTCAACCACTCGAGACGTCTCAAGAATCCCGGGCTGCATAACTCTGGCCGATGGCCCTGGTGGACTCTGATAATCACTACTCCCCTGCCCTGAGAGAACTGGCACAGTTTCTGGGGCCAAAAGAAACAAGTCACCCTCTTGTTCCTCAACTTTTGAGGAGGGGGTCTGTTCAACCGGCGAATCCCCTATAGGGACAACTAGATCAGGATCCCGCAGGGTCCTAAGCCTTAAAAGCGACCGGTGTACCTGTCGCACCCGGTCCAGGTCCCCCACAGGTGCAATAGTATACACTGATCCTCCCTCCCTAGGTGCCTGTACTACTTGATATACCACTGGGCTCCATAAATCTTGGATCTTAGAACGACCTCTCATTCCAAACTGACGAAGATAGACCAACTGGCCCTCTCCCAGTGGTGCCTCACGAACATGTAGATCATAATGGGTTTTTCGGCGATCTGCTGCTACCCGTAATCGCTCTTGAGCTCCCTCAAAGGCTACACGTAATCTTGTCTGGTGTTCCAACACCCACTCATAAACGTTACTCGCAGCTGGCTCTCGAGTCACCCCCAGCAAAAAATCAACTGGTAGACGTGGCTCCTTGCCAAACATTAAGAAGTAGGGTGATTCACCAGTAGCCTGATGGATAGTGGTGTTATAACTAAATAAGACTTGGGGGAGACAAGCCACCCAATCCCTCTTACGGGATGGGGGCAACGTGCGCAATAGATTGTGCAGAGTCCTATTAAATCTCTCGCACTGGCCGTTACCCGCCGGATGGTAGGGTGTCGTACGAGATTTCTGAATCTTATACAGGTCACAAAGCTGTTGGATCAATGTGGCTTCAAAATTCCTGCCCTGGTCAGAGTGTATGCGATCGGGGACACCAAATTTATAAAACCACTCAGCTACCAATACTCGTGCCACCGTCTCTGCACGTTGATCCCGTGTGGGAACCGCCATGGTGTACTTGGTAAAGATATCAGTCATCACCAAAACGTTCTCTATGCCTGAACTAGAGGGCTCGAGCATGGTAAAATCAATGGCCAAGATTTCATTAGGCCTGGACGCTAGTAAGTGCCCCAAAAAAGTAGAGGCACCTGACTGTGCATCCTTACCAAGCTGCCACGTCCTTCGCCATTCCTGGCCAATAGCACCTCTGCCGTACCAATTCGGTTGTGCGCTCAACCCCTTGGTGTCCATGTTCCTGATGCAACCCTGTTAACACCTTATCTTTTAAAACAACGGGCAAAATCAGCTGGAGGATCTCCTCCCTCCCATCTGGGCGGAAAACACGACGATACAAAACACCTTCCTGCTAGATCAAACGGTCCCACTGACGAAAAAGAGTCACCGTGTCTTTAGATAGCAACTGACGCTCCTGAAAACTAGGAAACACTCCACGCCTCCAAAATGGCAATATTTTTCCAATTACCGGATCTGCTTCCTGCAAACTCTTAATATCCGCCAATGGACAACAAGGAAGAGTGGTCATAACAGATTGAGTAGCCAGGGGTTGGGTAGCCAATGAGTCCTCTGCTGCCTGCCTTACAGAGCCAGGAACTAAGGTAAATGGGAGCACGCCGAGCATCTCCCCACTATTTAGTGGAGGCTGCCTGGAAAGGGCATCAGCATTACGATTGCTCTTCCCCGAACGATAACGCACCTCAAAGTCAAAAGCTGAAAGCTGGGACGCCCAGCGCTGTTCCATCGCCCCAAGCTTAGCTGAAGCCAAATGACTGAGAGGGTTATTGTCGATAAAAACAGTACACTTATGCCCTAACAAGTACTCCCGAAATTTCTCTGCCATGGCCCACTTGAGCGCCAAAAACTCTAACCTCATAGAGCTATAGGTGGAAGTATTGCGCTCAGTGGGCCTAAGACAATGACTTGCATAAGCAATAGGTCTTACCTGTCCCTCCTGTTCCTGAGAGAGCACAGCTCCCAAACCCCTGTGACTCGCATCCACCTCTAAAATAAATGGCAAGGAAAAGTCGGCATATGCCAAAACAGGGGTTGTAATGAGTTTACTCTTCAGAGCGTCAAAACTCTCCTGGCACTGGATTGTCCATGTGCTTGTAAAATTCCGCTCTGCTTGTTTCTGGGGTCGGCAACCACCCATTTCGGCTACCAACCTATGCAAGGGGGCTGCCAACTTAGAGAATCCTTCCACAAACCGACGGTAATAGCCCGCGAAACCCAGGAAAGAACGCAACTCTGAAAGACTTGTTGGGCGCTGCCACTGCGCTACCACCTCCACTTTGCTGGGATCTGTAGCCACCCCCTGAGAAAACACAATATGCCCCAAGTACCTCACCTGTTGTCGGAAAAAAGCACACTTGCCTAAATTTGCTTTTAAACCCTCTCGTTTTAATCGCCTCAAAACAACTTCCAAACGTTCCAAATGTTGGGCCACCGAGGAAGAGAACACGACTATATCATCAAGATATAGGAGCAAAGACTGCTGCTGCTGATCTCCAAACAATCTCTCCATCAGACGTTGGAATGTACTGGGAGCATTGCACAGCCCAAAGGGCATGCGATTCCACTCGAAGAGACCGAAAGGAGTGCAGAAAGCAGTCTTAGCCCTATCTGTCTCGGTGACCGGAACCTGGTTGTACCCGCTGGCCAAATCCATAGTGGAAAACCAGCGAGCTCCAGTTAACGCATCTAGGGATTCCTCAATTCGAGGCAAGGGGAACGCATCTTTTCGTGTCTTAGCATTCAGTTGACGGTAGTCCACACACATGCGCAGACTACCGTCCTTCTTTTTTACAAGAACAATCGGGGAAGCGTAAGGACTGCAGCTTTCCCTTATCACCTGAGCCTTGAGAAGCTGACTGATGTGACTCTTCACAACATCATACTCCGAAGGTGGTATACGTCGATACCTCTGCCTTACCGGAGTATCATCGAGAAGAGGAATGTCATGAGAGAGTAAATTGGTACAACCCAAGTCACCCTCATGGGCTGAAAACACTGACCGATATTGCTGGAGCAACATCCTTACCTGGACCTGGTCACTCTGTCTCAAAACAGTTAAATCGATAGACTCGATTTGTTCGGACATAGTGGACCCAGTCTGTAATGACTGCAAGCCAACTGTTGCAGACGCAGTTTTAACTTCAGTGACTCCTTGGGGTAAACTAGTCACAAAAACAGCATTCAAGGTTCCTAGGACTGCACCAGGATACAGAAGAGCATCTACAGTCCCCACATTAACAACAGGTAGGTAAACAGTACCCCGGTAAACCTGTACTAAAGCTGGAGACACAAGCAACCCAGCAGGAAGGCCTGGATCAGCAGGCTCAAACAGCACTGCATTCCCTGAACAATGTTCAGAGCATGTGGCCGCTACTATCTGCATCATACCACCTGAGATGCGTCTTGCTTTATGCCCACGTACCCTTACCCTACTCATTAAGCCAGACGGTTGAGCCTTCCGTTGACAGTATTGCAAGGCTTGCACTACCGCACCAGGGGCGCCTGAAACCGCAGGTAAACTAAAAAGGGACAACCCATGCTGCCCAAAAAGTTCCTGGTAACAACGACTAAGAACGTTCATCCCTAGAACTCCAGGAACTTGGACACCTAAACCACCCAGGGGATCCTTAATCACTAATACTCCGCATCCTAACACTACCTTCCCACACAACTCAATATCCAGCTCCAGGTAGCCAATGTAGGGGATTTCGAGCCCATTTGCAGCCCTAAGCTGCAACCACTGGCAAAACCTCAAACGCTCCTGTCCACATTGTGCAAAATTAGCAAGAAAACAACTTTCCGTTATAGTAGAAACCATGGAGCCGGTATCAATTAGACAAGGTATCTTAACTCCTCCCATACCGACAACCAGATGTGGGCATGAAGACATTAGGTTAGAACTAGGATCAGAGCTAGATAATCCATTCGAGCCAATAGTCACCCCTACCGATTTGTGGCTCTGCAATTCGGCGGGTACTAGTTTCCCAACGGCTGACGATCCTGACAGCGCCCATCCACAGACGAAGGAACCGTTGGAGGGCGCATCATTGATGGACGTGAAGGTACCCGTGGGCCTTCACAATCTCGAGCAAAATGGCCAGGCTGTTGACACCGTCTACAAATTACTGGGCCATAACGTGGGGAACGGTCACGTGGACGGAAATCTTGAAACCGAGCCAAATTTTGGGTAAGTTGATTTAACTGTCTCTGTTGAGCTTTCAACATTTCTCTCAACTCACCCATTTCAGATGAGTTGGGAGAAGCAGCCACCACAGAATGCAACTCCCCTTGAACCCCATACTGGAGGCCATAAGACAACGGAACTGATTGACTGCGACCCCTCGCACCCCCTGGCATTCCCTCTCGCTCCCATCTAATGGCTTCACCACGTACTTCCAGTAAAGAAATGGTCGGTTGACGGCGTACAAATTGTTTAAGTTCTCGCCGAAGCGCACAATCAGCTACATGTTCCACAAATTGATCACGCGATAAAACTGGAACATCTATCACAATGGCCGAGTGTTGTTTAACCTTCTCCATTAGGCTCATCAATGCGAGGGAAAATTCTAACAAAGTCTCCCCTTCTTGTTGCTTCCTAGAAAAGAAAGCCTCCTGTAAAGCCACATGGGACTCAGAACACCCATAAACCTCGCGCAATGCAGCGAATATTTTCTCAGGGTCACTTCGTTCACTAGCAGGCCGGTAACGAATTTCTTCTCGTGCTTCTCCCTCCAATTGGTCAATTAAAAAGAAAGCCTGATCTAATGTGGACAAATGACGAATTCGAATACAGGCCTGAGCCTCCTCAATCCACTCACTAACACCAATTCCTGACCGGCCATTAAAATTAGGGCATTTCCTATCCCTTGGTACAAATACAAATCGTTCGGACACACCAACATTAGCACCAATGGATGGGGCCGGGGGTGTAGAGGGCAAAACGTTTGCGTCACTATGGGGTCTACTTGGCCCCGGTGAGGCAATAGGGGCACGTTCTTGACGCAGCATTTCGTTATCGGCTCGCAACTGGGCCACCAACTCCCTTAGTTCTTGGAGTTCCTCACTCATAATTATAATATGCGACTTCTTACTTACCAAACAAAACCCTCAAGGACGGCACACACGAAAAATGGGAACCTCAACGGGCACTGCTGTTTTGCTGCTTTTCTAGAAAGGAGAGGAAGAAAAAACAAACAAACAAAAAAAAAAACAACAACAAAAAAACACAACCCCAAACCAATTGTTACAAAAAAAAATACCCACGTCTCTGTCACAAGTATGGGAAGTCCTGCCGACTACGCCAAGTGTGGCGAGAAGGGAAATTGCTATAGGTCTAATATAATGACTACGCCACCTGTGAATTCTTAACCCAGGAATACAAGCCTAATAAATAGGATGCACAGATTTATTCCCTTAGTAGGACAAGAGACGTGGATACAAAAATAATTGCTTTATTAAACAACACAAAGGTAATAAATAATTCAAGACAAAGACACAAGGGCAATGTTCACAAGAATACTACAACACTGACTAACAGACATCACGAATAAATACACAGTCAAAATGGCAGCACTCAAAAATAATCAGACAGAAAGGACTGAGTGCGGCCAGCAGAGGGGAGTCGGGGAGCAACACCACACTTGTAAAAGTAGCACAAAAAAAAATACACAAAAGAAACCAAATCAGTATCACCTTCACACACTAGTGCACATGCACAGCACACCACAAGTCAAACCCCGCCCCTTTGCTTTTGGACACTCCACCCCTAACGAAAGTAACAACAAAAACACATAGAATGATTAAATAGACAATTCACAGTAGAAATAATAATAGAAAATAAACCAACTAACTAAACACTTGAAGAACAATACGATACAATTACCAAACAAAACACACCACTCTCCTTGTAAACATACATGCACGCAGGCACACACGCCCACGGCACAGACACACGCACACACACACAGACAGACAGACAGACAGACAGACAGACAGACGCAAATTCTAAAACTGCAGAGCGGCGATATTCCTCCAGACAATCCGCATGTACAAGCGGTAACAGTTTCTTGTTAGGCCGCAGCCAGAGTGGAATACCAAAATTGACGCAACTCCTTTCGTTTTAATGTCCAGTTGAGACAACAGCCAAACAGCAGCAAAACAGCAGCGCTCCGTGATAAACGAGCGAATGACTGGTTACCCCAGCAACGGAATCCTCCCCGCTACTCGGCAGAATATACTGCACTTTTAGGGTGCAAGGAATCCAGTCACAGCGGTCCGAAGTGCGAATGTGCACGCTGTGGAAAGTCTATACAAGACCGCCAGCCTTGGGAACCAGCACTCGATCTCCTATATGCCACACGAGGGACCAAACAGACAAATTTCCCGCATGCAGCTCAGCATGCGGGACCGGAAAAGCAGGGAGGAAGCTCTGTGACGTGATTCACTACCAAGCAGATATATGTGCACCGCCCTTAGCGGTGATAGGCTTAATAAATAGGCATGAAACAACCAATAGTGGCCCAAAGCCAAACATCTATACTGCCACATAAAACTGAAACTAAATATATAAAAACTAAATATAAATGTGTTCACAAAAGAAAAACTAAACTAACACTAACAAAACCATTAATGAAACTAACTAAGACTAGACGGAAATGTATAGGTAATTTGAAAATAAAAACTAATTTAAAAATGCAAAACTATAATAACCTTGGTGGTTACTAGGGGTATAACAATATATCGCAATACAAAAATGCATCAATATTTATCGTGGATAGTGACAATATGTATTGTGTATAGTTCACCTAAAATGCCAAGTTGTCAAATGTCAAGTTTTCAGAACTTTAGTGTCAATACTACATTAAACTACTATATATAAAGTTGAACATAATGTATAATAATGCAATGGGTGAATATTTGTGGGTCCTGATAATGCCAAATGTCTTATGTTACCAGTAAAAAGTGGCCTACATTTTTTTTAAAAAAAAGTTAGTGACAGAGAGTGAGTGTCAGGTTTGTGCAGGATGCTGAAGACGAGGACACGGTAGCTATAGTTTAGGATATTTATTTTACAAACTTAAACTTCCATAAATAAACAAGAACAAAAGAACAAACTCCAGGACTTCAGGGATAGCACAACCATACTCGGACGACGACCAACAAACACTGAGGGAAAACACAAGGCTTAAATGAACAGGGACTAATAGGATAATGAACTGAACACAGGTGACGGGAATAACTAATTAAACAGACTGGGAAACACTAACAGGACTAAACCAAAAATCACAAAGACAGGGGTAAACAAGATCACAGAACATAACTAAACACATATAAAACGTGACAGAACCTCCCCCTCCCCGAAGGCGCGTCCTCACGCCGTATAACATCCAAAGGGGTGGGAGGGTGGGCGCCCTGGAGGCTGACGAGGGCATGGTGGTGCAGGGACGGGAAGCCTCCAGGGCGGAGCTGGTAGCTCGGGGAACCGGGGTGGAACAGGCTGTGGACATGGCCATGGTGGAGCAGGCTGTGGGCGTGGCCAGGGTGGAGCAGGCTGTGGGCGTGGCCACGACGGAGCAAGCTGTGGGCGTGACCAAGGTGGAGCTGTGGGACCCTCGGGCGTCCAGGGCGGAGCTGTCGGACCCTCGGGCGTCCAGGGCGGAGCTGTCGGACCCTCGGGCGTCCAGGGCGGAGAGGACCCTTCGGGTGGCCATGGCGGTGAAGACCCTTCGGGTGGGCGCCCCCCAAATATTTTAATGGGGAAATTGACTGTAAAGGGGGGATCCGGCAGCAAAGAGGGTCTTGGGCTGGGCAGGACCAGCGGAGGATCAGTGGGCTCTGGTGCAGGATCAGTGGGCTCTGGTGCAGGATCAGTGGGCTCTGGCGCAGGATCAGTGGGCTCTGGCGCAGAATCAGTGGGCTCTGGCGCAGGATCAGTGGGCTCTGGCGCAGGATCAGCGGGCTCTGGCGCAGGATCAGCGGGCTCTGGTGCAGGATCAACGGGCTCTGGCGCAGGATCAACGGGCTCTGGCGCAGGATCAACGGGCTCTGGCGCAGGATCAACGGGCTCTGGCGCAGGATCAACGGGCTCTGGCGCAGGATCAACGGGCTCTGGCGCAGGATCAGTGGGCTCTGGCGCAGGATCAGTGGGCTCTGGCGCAGGATCAGTGGGCTCTGGCGCAGGATCAGTGGGCTCTGGCGCAGGATCAGTGGGCTCTGGCGCAGGATAAGTGGGCTCTGGCGCAGGATCAGTGGGCTCTGGCGCAGGATCAGTGGGCTCTGGCGCAGGATCAACGGGCTCTGGCGCAGGATCAACGGGCTCTGGCGCAGGATCAACGGGCTCTGGCGCAGGATCAACGGGCTCTGGCGCAGGATCAACGGGCTCTGGCGCAGGACTGGACGGGGCCATGTCACCCTCACATCATGACATGAGGCCAGAGCTGATGTACGTGTAGCCCACACACACAGAATCGCCGCAGACATCACAATCAGCACTGTGTTTTCTCGTGTGGACTCACGTGTGGTGTGCTCAGTCTCTGGCGGGCAGGTGATTGGCTCCGGTTCTGGCGAACAGGCGATGGGCTCTGGCTCTTGCTCGAAGACTGGCTCTGGCTCTTGCTTGAAGACTGGCTCTGGCTCTTGCTCGAAGACTGGCTCTGGCTCTTGCTCGAAGACTGGCTCTGGCTCTTGAACAGCAGACACTGGCTCCGGTTCTGACGGGCAGGCGATGGGCTCAGGCGCTGGCGGGCTTGAAACTGATTGGAGTGGGAGATCCTCCACGACGTCTTTGGACCCACATGCCCACAGCGTGTGATCCACAAACTCCAGGAAGGATAGATTTAGGTCCTTTACTAGAATTATCTGGGCTAGCGGATCCTTCAGACCACCCCAGAAACTCTTTGTCAGTTCCTCTTCCTCCAGCGTCACATCATCATAAAGGTCTAGGTAAAGACCAGCGTATTCTTCGAGTGAGCGCTCATGTTGGAAAAGGATAGGCATTTCCATGGGGCTCACCTCTTTCTTCTTTCCTTTTTTCCCCTTGTTCATCTTCTTTTCTTTTTAATGGTTGGTCGTTCTGTCAGGTTTGTGCAGGATCCTGAAGACGAGGGCACGGTAGCTATAGTTTAGGATATTTATTTTACAAACTTAAACTTCCATAAATAAACAAGAACAAAAGAACAAACTCCAGGACTTCAGGGATAACACAACCATACTCGGACGACGACCAACAAACACTGAGGGAAAACACAAGGCTTAAATGAACAGGGACTTATAGGATAATGAACTGAACACAGGTGACGGGAATAACTAATTAAACAGACCGGGAAACACTAACAGGACTAAACCAAAAATCACAAAGACAGGGGTAAACAAGATCACAGAACATAACTAAACACATGTAAAACGTGACAGTGAGCATATTCGTCTAAAATAATTCAGAACAGGGCCGGCCCGTGGCATAGGCAGTATAGGCAAATGCTAAGGGCGCCGGCGCCTTATACCCTAGGGGGGGCGCCAGAGCCGCGTAAGGAACTTTCCGCTTTTTATTGTACTTCATTAACACTGCAACGAGTGGAGCAATTACATAAGCCTGCCAGTGGCGCAAAAAGTGGGTATACCGGTATGTGTAGCGGAGTAGGCGCCCTCAAAAGATTTCATCATAGAATTTTGACAGGGGACCCCCCTCCAATAATATCGCGAGCGGGCGCGGGCGCCGTGAGCGCTGAGCGAACAGGCACGAGTTAGTGAGTTGTCGTCGAAAAAGATGGATAAGAGCAAAAAAGCGGCCGGGGGCTGAAATAGAAATAGCTCATTCGTTTTGTTTTGTTTTGTTTTGCTTAATCGGCGGCGCTGGGTTAGTGTAATGCATTGGTAAAAAAAAAGTCAGTGTTAGCTTTTTTTCTGACACCACATGAAACGCGTAGATCAGCGGCCCATTGGTTGTTTTCTTGATTGACACTGGGCTGGCCCAATCACATCTTTAATGTGAAGTATAGAAAAATACTCTTTTTATAAGTATAGAAATTAGTACAAAACTTATGAAAGTTTTCTTTATTTTTCAGTGAATTGTTTTACAATATATGAGTATTATCATGGTATTAATATTATAACTATTATTATGTAATGTAGACAGACACTAACTAAAAGAGGTTTGAATTTTTCTTTGTTTAATTTGAACACTGAATATGGGTTGGAGCTTTTAATTTTGAGCTCCCAAAGTGCACCAGATTAATGAATTTAACATTAAAATGCACAAAATTTTCTTACGGGGGAGCATGCCCCCGAACCCCCCTAACCTTGTAGCAGCCTAATAGATTAGTAATAATTGTAATGGTGGTAATAATTGTCATTCATCTACTACAAGTTACATGGTCAGATAAAATGTATTTGTACAATGAACGTTCTTTGTAGCATTTGTATAAACAATTTATTACAGTTCAAGTCATAATTTGCTTGTTGAAGTTTTGGAGTGACTATAAGAGCATTTTTGTTTAGTTCATTATTTTTAAAGGAGGAAGGGGGGGGGGGGGGGGGGAGGGGGGCGCAAAAATCAATCTCGCCTAGGGCAACCAAAGGGCTAGAGCCGGCCCTGATTCAGAATCATGAATATTTTTATTCTGGTGTCACCATTGTCCTGAGTATTGGGTTACCAGCACCAGATCCAAGCCTATTAATTTCCACACCCAATATAATACCAAATTTAGCATTATAATCAACAGTAGATAATTTGGCTAACCTTTTATCATATGTCTTGGAGTATCGCAAAAATATTGTATCATGAGTTCAGTATCGTGATATGTATCAAATCATGACATGAGGGTATTGTTACACCCCTAGTGGTTACCGTTGTTGAGCTTTTAGTTGTGGAAGTACATTTATTACTGCTCTTCCTGCACCATATGCCGTTTAATTGTTTTAAACATATACTGTTTTGTAACTGTTATGTTTTAACGTTGACATAAAATGGAAATTGCAATCTTTTCCTATTCTGAAACTGCGTTTCGAATGAGATAAAATGGAAGGTCGGACTTGATTTTGTCTTGAGGCAGTTGACCCGACTTGACTTGATTAATGTTTTTTTTATTAAAGATTATGACGGCACATGTATTTAACAACAAAAATATAACCCTGTTTTCATGAGAAGGAATGAGACTTTCAGACAATAAGCTGATGACATAATAATAATAATAATAATAATAATAATAATAATAATAATATATTTTATTTATAACGCACTTTTCAATCCGAAGAATCTCAAAGTGCTACACAGGAGAATGACAGTAAAAAAATAAATAAAAACACTCAGCACATAAAAGCCTTTCTGAATAAAAAAGTCTTCAGTTCTACTTTGAAGGCAGGCAGGCATCTAAGGCAGGCACCGGGGTTGAGGTTCTGTGACTCGTCACAGTGCATAAGCACACACACACACACACACACACACACACACACACACACACACACACACACACACACACACACACACACACACACACACACACACACACACACACACACACACACACACACACACTTTAACAAGCGGAACCTGAAGACAAAGGCCTTTTTATACTCAAGGGCGCTCCATGTAACATCATAAGACTGCTGTCTGCCAATTAATTAGCGTGTTTCCACACATGCTTCAGACACCCATAGCAGCAACATCATTACCATAGCATCAACATCATGACGCAGATTGGAGAGAAAGGGAACAAAAGAGCATGGAGAAATCATTTTAAACACTGCAACATTGTTTTGATATCATGGTGACTTTACTTTTTTTCATGGTGCAAGTCCCCAGGGCAGAGTCGAAGGCAGGAGGAGCCATGGTGGAGACGACTTGATGGAAGATCACACCCTGGGGACGACTGACGAAGATGCAGCCACTGAAAATGGAGACACTGATGGAGCATGAGGACTTGCCAGATAACCAGAGGACAATGGCGGAGCCGGGGAGAGGGTGGAGCCAGACGGAGCCGAAGGTGCAGGCAGCACGAAGTCTGACCAAGGTGAACTCAGAGGAACAAGGGAGCCCGATGTGTCTACAGGCCGAGTTGGAGCAGTAGGCACAGAGGCTAGAGTTGGAACAAGGGGATTGACTGGGATGGGGGGAGCTGGTGGCCTGAAGTTGCTAGGCAGATCCTTAAAGCGTGTTGGAGATGCAGAGGGGCTAAAGGACACCAGTGGAGGCAGGATAGAGGGACTGGCTGTTTGAGAAGGTGGGAGAGGTGGGCTGGGTGGGTATTGTGGAGAGTCAGGGAATACTGGAGATACAGAGGGACTGGGAATAATTTCTCCAAAAAAGTCCATTAAATTCTCCTCAAAAATGTCCTTAAGTTCCTCCAGAGGCCAAAAACATCTAATTCACAGTGGTGGGGTAGTGGGCAGGGCTTTCCTCCCAGCCCTTGAGCTCCACAAGCAATCCCTCAGTGATCCGCAGAGTTGCCAGCTCACGCACCTGGTCAGACAGACTCTAGCAGTGGTACTGGCTCCGGGCGATGACTCCTTCCAACCTCTTCTTCGGTTCGGGCTCGTCCATCGCGACAGGCCGGTCACCATGGTCTGCGGTGGGCACATACAATGTCTCCATCGAGTCGCTCATTGGTGGAGGATGGCTGGACTCTGGATGTGCTGGAGTGGGCTGGTGGCGATGTCATCCTCCGTGGGGCCGTTGATGAATGGTGAGTTGTTGCTCACCATTGCAGCAAAATCCTCTTTTGGACTGTCCGCTGGAAGGTATGTCTTGGACCACTCTCTCAGGCTGATGATGTAAAATACACAGAGCGAGCAATCCATGTAGTGAGTATAAGGCACTCCAGGTGGAGGAAGTCCCATGTGTGGTCTTCCAGCGGACGGTCTCCCTGCTCCAGGCAGAGTAGAGTAACTGGACAAAGGGAAGTTCCATGGTGATGGAGGGGAAAACTAACAAAAGAAAACGCCGCAAAATAAACACTGTTTATGGACCATTCTTCTGTCATGCGCCGGTTGTGTATAAACGCACGAAGACGAAGGAGCATCAATATAAATGTCTTCAATGACAAACTCAGGAGATCAAAGGGGTTAATACAACATACACAGCGCAAAATAAAGAACGCACAAAGAATGAGAATTGAGAAAAAACTGACAATTGCTAGGTTGGCAGTTACAGAGTTTTCTTTGCAACTCCTAATGCACATATTTAGAACACATTATCAATGGCTTTAATTAAGGAATTAAATTCCCACTGAGCACTTTAATAGCTGCCGATCTAACTCTTTTGTCACAAGTGTATTGTGTACAAGCAGTTTAGACAGGCTTAGACTTTCACACAAAACATGTTTTTCCATTCCACAGTGTTACTTTTCCATTATTTTTCTATGTAAACACATGCTAGAGAGACGTCTTTAACCATTGTTCTTGGGTCTTGCGTCTTTTGCAGCGTCTCGCACATTGCACAGCTTTCTAAAAACGCTTTTTTAACAGCATAACCAGCATTCTATGTGAACCAGCCCTTAGAAATGAAAGAATGGGGCACAATTCCCTGACCCATCCATTACACAGGCCTATAAATGATCATTGCTTTTAGAAGAGCTTGAATGTTCCTGGAAACAGGCTTCCATTAAACCATGAGCAAAATTACAGATGCATCTAGGCTCCGCTGAAGTAATTGCCAGAGAAGCGGGCGGCAGTCTTTAAGGTCATTGTGAATAAATGAATTTCCTGTTACTGTTATAGGAAGTTGTCAAATTGATGAGGACTTGTTCTAGCAAGTTTGATCAGGCTTCCTGTTGTCATCACTCTTTACTGTGTTCTGTCTGATATTATTGGATTTAGATTATTGTTCTGAAGTCTACTGTGACAAACAGTGATTACAAAACTCATTGTTGCCTTTATTTTTGACATACAGTGTAGTTCGGTATAACTTATGCAAAGTGTGCAAGTGTTTTTGTATGCATGTAGTGCATGATAGTGGTTTGTAATCCAACCTGTGCCTGGTGAAGGTCATATTTTCATGTGTAACTTTGGGTTTGCATTGAGTTTTGTAATTAAATAAAAATAAAAAAGGATGTATATTGTTGGCATGATGGTGGTTTACCATAGGGAATACGGCACGCAGTTTTCGAGTGCATATGATACGCACTTTATGGCATGTAATACGCATGCACTCCCCACCCGTAATCCTAACCAAGAGGTTTTTAGTGCGTAGCATACAGTATGCATGCAAAAAACATTTTTGCCGTATAAATGGCACGAGAAATAACATTCGTGGTATAGATACGCACTTTCATGAGATTGTGTTGCACTGACAATATGATGAGCAGGTTCATTATGTTCTTTTGCTCTGACGTCACAATGACAGTAGAGACTGCACATAATGACACTTCACTCCTCGTATCTGCCCTCTATTAACTATTTAAACTCAGCTAATCATTAATCTGTCTAGCTGCTTATTAAGTCAAATATTTATTAGGCCCAATGAGGAAATCCATATTTCAGATAAGACTTCTTCTCATCTTTTCTGCTGTGGATTAAATATTCATGCTATTACACATGACAAGTTGACTTGTGATGTGAAATCAGTGATAGCCTTTTCTCTGAAGACTTTCATTCAACTTTTAAAGAATCTCCCTGTATCGCTGATCTTCTGTAACTTCTATTCGGTTTCTTTATTAGCTCCTTTTGGCAGTGCTTTGTTTCAAATTTAGCTTCAGGAGCCTAATACTGTTGGGTCATTCTCCAAAAGGGTGCCATTTGTATCCTTCAAATGCTAGTGTCCAAAGGTTTGTTATCGGTAAGTTTTCAAGATTGAAAAGAACAACATTTATTTGAAATGGATATATTTTGTAACATTGTAAATGTCATTTTGAGCAATTTAATGCATTTATGCTAAAAAGTATTCATTTCATAAAAAAAAAAAAATTGTACTGACCTACAGTAAAAATTGTGTAAAATTGTCTTTACATTTTTTTTTACCATATTAATATAGGTATTTTTAAACATTAAATTATTTTTTGAACATTTTACATTTTTTACTTTTTTTAATTCATTTATTTTATTAATATTTGTTTTATTCATATATAGGCTATACCTATATTATATAGGTATAGAAGTAAAAGCTATTTCTTTATTTTTTTCAATATTGTTAGACTAGTTGATATATTATTAATCAGGCTTGAAGTTGTGTCCCCAGGTTATGTGTTACAATCAAATTCTTTGGTCCTTTTAAAGTAATGATCTGTTCCATAAAAAAAATTAAAACACAAAAACATTGTCAACCTATAGCTCATTGGCCGGCATGATGCGATTTTGTAAAGGCACCTTATATTTCATGACTTTGAGTAATAGTTTCAAGGCTGTTACCTTTCATAGAATCTTTTATAGAACCTTTCATGGCACTCATTTCATAGAATGACCCTGCTAACCTTTTGAGGATGAGAAGCTCACTTCGCATGCAGCAAATATTCCCACGTTCAGTCCAAAATAAACAAACCATTTGTGAATAAAACAGTGCACTAATGCAAATAGGAAATATTCAGCCTGTATAGTCAGTTGAATAACTGTGCTCTGACTAAAACCTTGACATGTCAAAGCTTCACACTTATAATTGCATTCTGATTAGATAGTGGTTGAATGAAATAGAGAGAGACAAACAGAGGGGAATTGAGAATTGTGGGTAATTAGAGGTCTGGAGAGGCTTTATCAGTGGCCTAAAGTAGAGGCTACACATTGCAGTGTTCCACAGAGCACTGGAGCATGGGAACTACCTCGGTCTCTATAGTTCCTCAGAGGAGACCACTTCTCCAGCCTGGTATCCCCAACCCAACACAATACCCAGCTTCTCACGGTACTCTGTCCCCTCCAGCCATTCCCAAATCCTACCACAAACAGCCGCGAATATCAATGCCCAGATTAGACTGATTCATTCACCGTATTCTCCATGCACACATTTGAAGAGCCCTGGGAGAAACGCTCACAAATGTATGAATGTGTGTCACGTAGTGAGAAAACTTTCCTCATAGCGCGCGCGCGCGTGTTTGTGTGTGTATGCGCGTGTTTGTGTTTGTGTTTGTGTGTGTGTGTGTGTGTGTGTGTGTGTGTGTGTGTGTGTTTGTGTGTGTGTGTGTGTGTGTGTTTTAACAGATGTATGATTCATCACCATATTTTCAGCACAGAGAGGATGCACTGAATTGATGCCTAAAAGGATTGTTTTATTTCCACGGTAGCTTCTCAATTTTGCACAGCACTGTAATCACAGCACTAAGTTATCTTTGAATGTAAAACATACAATCTGAAATCTGAAGTGTGTAGCCTATTTTGTTCTAGCATCTCCAAATGTAATTGAAAAAATAATTACTATATTCAAACTGGTTTCCCAATCTGCTATCGGTCAGACAAACAGATCATCCTATTGGACGAGTAAGTGTTGCTAATTGGGATGCAAAAAAAAAAAAAAAACCCAGCAGTTTTTGCCCCAGTGGCTTACACATGACTCAATTATACAATACTGATTAAAATTTGGGGTCATTTATTCAGCAAAGATGCATTAAATTATCAAAAGTGACAGTAAGGATATTTATAATGTTACAAAATATTTATTTTTCAATTAAATGTTGTTTTAAACTTTCAATTAATCAGAAAATTCTGTATGTGTGTGTATGTGTATATATATAATATTAAGCAGCACAAATGTCTTCAGCATTTATAATATTAAGAAATATTTCTTGAGCAGCATATTAGTGTCACAGTCACCCCTAGTCACATGTCTTCCTTTGTTCTGTTTTCCCGCCACTCTGTCTCTATGACATCTGTCTCTATGGTAACTGTCATTTAGTTCATAATCTGTTCCACCTGTGTCTAGTTAATTATCATCTGTCACCTGGTTTCTGTTAACCTGTGTTCATCAGTGCCTGTATTTAAGGATGGCTGGAGCGAAACAGACGTTCCGAAGCTTTGCGAGATCCCGAAGCAAAGATGATTCGAAACACTGATCCGAAGCGTGATTCAAAACACCCACGTCACGTGACAACGGCTAAATGAAGCATCTAAGTGTTTCATCAGGTGGAGTGCTCCGCCGAATCAGGGTTTCATTGATTGGTCGGTTCGGGAACAAATCACACAATCACACAGTATAAAAGTTTTGTCAACGCATTTTCATATCGTGGGTTTTTGTGAGAGGAGTTTGGTTTTGAGATAGTGGATTTTTGGTGATATAGTGACATTTATAGTGCGATTTGTTTAGTTATATTTAGGATTTAATTTACATTTACACATTGACTTAGAGACACACAGAGTACATATAGTGACACATTAATAGATGCATTGATAGAAATATATATATATATATATATATATATATATATATATATATATATATATATATATATAGATTAATAGATAGATACATATATTACAGATATATATAGATTATTAGATAGATAGGCTACATATAAAATAGATAGATAGATAGATAGATAGATAGATAGATAGATAGATAGATAGATAGATAGATAGATAGATAGATAGATAGATAGATAGATAGATAGATAGATAGATAGATAGATAGATAGATAGATAGAAATGGAGGCTCCACAGAAGAGATGCCGTACATCTGTGGTGTGGGAGCATTTCCATTTGGAAACCCCAAATAAAGTGAGATGTGTGTATTGTGATCGGAAGCTAGCCTACTGCAACAATACATCATCCATGATGCGCCATTTGAGGAGCATTCATCCTGCCATTCTGCAGGGTGCAGAGGATGGTAGTGTTCCCCCTGTACCAAGGCCTGCTACTGACACTGCTGGGCCATCTAAGCAAGGTTTGCATTTATTGAAATATAGGCTAATTATAAGTGAAATATAATAACTAAGTGTTGGGCCATTGTAGAAAGGCCATGGACTAAGACATGCCTAACATCCCAATCACAACTGCCAATCACTTTAAAAACAAATGTTGTCAATATTATACTTTGTGAATATACATTTTATATGTCTACATATGAGTACCCAATCTACAGCCAAGACATCATTTTGTTTTTTTGTAATTGTTGTATTTCTATAATGCACTTTATCTTTCTCTGCACACTGAGCATAAATATTCATAACATAACTTTGTTTAGGAAGGTTTCCAAATGAACCAGTAGACTACTTTCACGGTAGGCTACTATTTTTCCAATATATTTGTCTGAAAGTATGTTTTATCTTCTCTTTTAAAAGGCAGACAGAGGGAATTGGATGAGGCTCTTCTGAACATGGTGGTGAAGGATCTGCAGCCCTTCACCATCGTGGAGGATGAGGGTTTCAGGGCCTTTGTGAACAAGCTTGATCCAAGCTATGTCCTCCCATCCCGGAAGGTGCTTAAAATAATGGTCAGCGAAAGGTACAACACAACCAAGGAGAAGACAATGGAGGACCTACAAAAGGCGGAATTTGTTAGCCTTACGGCTGACATGTGGTCTTCCATTAATATGGATGGATATCTTGGTGTAACATGCCATTACATAACACCAGAGGCAACAATGGCAACTGTTTTACTGGGTGTAAGGAGGTTTTACCAAACCCACACAGCCCAGCATCTCATGGAGGCTAAAGCCTTGCTAATGGCTGAGTGGGGAATAACCTCCAAAGTTCACTGCATGGTGACTGACAATGCATCCAACATGATCCTAAGTGCCCAGCTACTCAACCTTCGCCATGTCCCATGTTTTGCTCATAATTTGAATTTGATAGTGAAAAAGGCCCTGGATCAAACCCCAGTCATCAATGAAATTCACCAGAAAGCCAGAAAGATAGTGGGGTTGTTCAGATCCAGCTGCAAAGCAAAGGACAAGCTTGTGGAGATGCAGAGCTTGATGGGCAGACCAAGTCTGAAAATGATACAGGAGGTTGAAACGAGATGGAACAGCACATTCGACATGCTACAACGCTTGTATGAGCAACGTGAGCCAGTGGGTTCTGCACTTGCCAATTTAAACAGTGATACTGCTCCCCTGACAAGTCTTGAGTATGACATTATTCAACAGTCATTGACACTTCTTCAACCATTCAAACTAGCAACAACAGAGATGTCAGAGGAACAGAGAGTGTCTGCTTCAAAGCTCATACCATTGTACAGGATGTTGCAGCACAAGCTTGCACAGAAAAAAGGAAATGCAACGCAGGAATCAACTGTACAATTAGGTAGGACACTATGACCATACGTGTAATTGGCCATAACTCTCATATTGTTGTCATTATTTTAATTAATATGGTTTTCTCTTGTGTTGGCTCATAGGCTCACATCTACAAGAAGGTCTGCACTCCAGATGTGGAGGGTACGAGACTTTTAGAGCCTTGGCACTGGCTACACTGCTGGACCCAAGGTTTAAAAATGTGGCTTTTGGAAATCCTGCCAAAGCCCTGGATGCTGAAAAGCACATCACACTGGAGTGTGCTTCACTGATGCGTTCAAACACAACTCCTGGTGAGTTTCAGTCTATGTTATCTTATGTAATGTGATTCATGAAATTTATACTTCATATGTGTTGTCAGTTTATGATTTGTTACTAATTGCCGTTTTCTTTTAATTCAGAACCAGAAATGTCAACATCAGGCCCATCATCATCAACACCAGTTGAAACACAAGACAGTTTATGGGAACATTTTGACAATCGTATCCGTGAGACCCAGATGATACACAATCCTACAGCTGATGCCACAGTGGAAGTGAAAAAATACCTCAGCGATGCGTTTTTGGCCAGAACTCATGATCCTCTAACTTACTGGAAAGAGAGAGCAGTAATCTTTCCTCATTTGTATGTCCTAGCTAAAAATATCTTTGTATGCCAGCAACAAGTGTCCCTTGTGAGAGAATTTTTTCAAAGGCTGGAGAAATTATCTGTAAAAAAAGAAGTAGGCTGAGTCCTTCAACAGCAGAGAAATTAATATTTTTGAATAAAAATCTATAAGAAAGGGAGACATTGTGGCTTGATTTATTTTTATTAATATTCATTTTTCATGACCAAAATCACATTATGCAATGTGAAGAGACTACAGGTTACAAGCTTCATATATTACAAAAATACAATAATAAAAAAAAAAAAAAAAACACATTTTTTTATTAGCTCTTTGTAAAGGTTGTTTCAGATCAACACCTGCAAGTGACCACTAGGTGTCACCGTGGAGACGGGTTTCGGATTGATTCGAAGCCTCGAAACAAAATGGCACATTTGCTTCGACTGTTTCATTTCTTCACGAAGCCTCGATCTGCCCATCACTACCTGTATTTAGTTCCTTTCAGTTCAGCCAGTCTTTGTCCGTTCTCAGTCTTTGTGTGCGTGCGTGCGTGCGCGTGCGTGTGTGCGCGTGCGTGTGTGTGTGTGCGTGCGTGCGTGTGTGTGTGTGTGTGTGTGCGTTTGTGTGTGTGTGTGCGTGTGCGTGCGCGTGCGTGTGCGTGTTCAGCCTGCGTGTGCATGTTGTCATTTGTCATTTGTCATTTACATTTGGCAGACGCTTTTATCCAAAGCGACTTACATTGCATTCAAGGTACACATTTTACATTTTGTCAGTTCTTGCTTTCCCTTGCTTCCCCATGTTCAGCCTGTGTGTCTGTGTTCAGCCTGCCTGTCTGTCTGTACCTGTTGGAATTCTAGTTATAGTAAAAGTTTGACTTGGAGCTTTTTGTCTTCTTCTGCACCACACCATGACAATTAGAATCATTTTTTTGAAGGATCATGTGACACTGAAGACTGGAGTAATGATGCTGAAAATTCAGCTTTGCCTTCACATGAATAAATTCAATTGTAAAATATATTAAAGTAGATCAATTGTTATTTGAAATTGTAACAATATTTCACAATATTACTGGTTTTACTGTATTTTGATAAAATGCAGCCTGTATTTTGATAATGCAGCCTTTGTGAGCATAAGAGACTTACTTCAAATAGGCCTACATGAAAAAAAAAATCTTACTGACTAAACTTTTAAAAAGTAAGAAGTTGTCACTGCATATGTGCATTTGTTGAAAAATGTTTTAACCTTTAAAGAATGTTTAGAGCTAGTGGCACAGAAATGACATGCTTCACCTTTATGTAGCCTTTTGTGGCTTAAATTTGCTCATAATTGTTACTGTTAATGTTTTTTTTTTCGTCTCACAATACCAGAAAACAATAATACAAATTATACATGGCAAATTGTGCATTGGCTCTGTTCGCAGAATTCGCTTGGATTGATCCCAGTGTTATTTTGGCTCTGTCTCCTTTAAATAACAGCTCGGCTGTTGTGGAATCTGCTCAATTGATATGAGATGATAAGAAATCACATTGCAATTTCCTTGACCATTATTTGAACACTGAACTCAATTAAAATGCCAATCTGCAGTCCATTAGATTAGAATATTAAAAAAGAGATCAAATCCATAACCCTTACAATTACGAGCCAAGAGGATGCATTCAATTCAATTCAATTAAATTCAATTCAGTTCAATTCAAGACTGCACAAAAGTATTCAGAGACAACGACATCTCTGTAAAGATGTTACATATTTAAAAAAAAATAGTTATTTCATAATTATGAAATGTTTGTATACCAACATCATGATTTTTTTGTGTTATTGTTTTGAAATTTGTTTGAATTAACTACATTAGTACCTTGAAGCATAAATGTACACTTATGAAAATTATTCTGTGGTGAAGTAAATGCTACAGAAAAACAAATGTAATTTCTACATGAAAAAGTTAGTTCAGGCAAAAATTCAATAAAATTAAGTAAAACCTACTCAACTTTTCTAATACAGGTGTTCCCATCATGCACTGGGGCATGACTAATTAATAAGGTTGATTTTTCACTGGTTTCCAGCTGTATTTACACTGTTTTATCATTGCTTTTGTTGTTAGGTTTGGTAACTTGCCATTTTGTGACATCTGGAGTTCATTTTCAATGACACTTTAATTCTCAAAAATGATCAAATGCTACTGTCATTGTGTATTGTGTACCAAGTATTGAGATCGCTTTGTTCAAGTCGTCCCCTTGGAATTATAAGGTTCTATCTGACATTTTTGTCAAAATTGAGTTATTCACATATTCTTATTCGGTGACAACTTATTTACATTATGTGATGTGTTTTTTTAAGTTGTGTACATTGTGGGACTTTTTATTGAAAAAACAAAAAGGTTCTATCTACAAAATTGAACTCTAACTTGGCTCTATAAGGTTCTATCTGCGTGAGCCAATCAGCACTTCGAATGCACAGAAGAGGACCAATCAGAATCAACTTTATATGTCATGTCGCCAGCTTTTTCCTTGAAGACAAAAAGAAACCCCATAAAGGCATAATGCTATACATTTACAGTAAATTAAAGATTCACTAAATTGTGTAGTGTTATGAAGTGGCTTCAATTTGGCCATTTTCTTTATAGTGTATTGGTTATTATTATTAATTATCAATGAGGTTATTATTAATAACTATTATTATTATAGTTATTATTATTTGAATTATACAAATATGCAGTGAGTAAATTGAATATTTAAAAAAAAACATTTGTGTGTGTGTGCGCTAATGTGTGAAAGTGTGTGTGTGTGTGTGTGTGTGTGTGTGTGTGTGTGTGTGTGTGTGTGTGTGTGTGAGAAAGTGTGTGTGTGTGTGTGTGTGTGTGTGTGTGTGTGTGTGTGTGTGTGTGTGTGTGTGCGTGTTTTTGTGATTTGTGAGGACACAAATGTGTATAATGACATGGGTATTACACTGGTATTACAATTTGAACGTGATTTATGAGGACATTTCATACGTCCTCATATTTCAAATGGCTTTAAAAACATACTAAGCAGTGTTTTATTAAAAATGTAAAAATGCAGAATGTCTCCTGTGACGGGTAGGTTTAGGGATAGGGGCAGTGTAAGGGGATAGAATATACAGTTTGTCCAGTATAAAATCCATTACGCCAATGGAATGTCCTCACAAGGATAGCAAAACAAACCTGTGTGTGTGTGTGTGTGTGTGTGTGTGTGTGTGTGTGACAGTGTGGTGTGTGTGTGTGTGTGTGTGTGTGTGTGTGTGTGTGTGTGTGTGTGTGTGTGTGTGTGTGTGTGTGTGTGTGTGTGTGTGTGTGAGTGAGAGAGGGGGTGTGTGTGTGATTAAAAAATTAGTCTGACATTTTTTGTGATCATATAGTCAGTGAATCATTTTTCAATGATTATTAAACTTTATGAATTAATTTGCTGAAGCATGTCGATTTCCTTGTAGTTTTTAAAGTCTTAAAATGTCTTAATTTTTACAATATTAAGCCTTAAAGGTCAAATAGTTAACAATTTCATTGATGGAGTCTTAATTACAACAATAAACGTTAGCATGTTATTTCAGCCATACTGATGTCTAGAGAGAAAGCCATTATACCTGGCCCACTTTAGCTGGAATAAAGTCCTGCTCAGATGTATTACAGTAGCTGCTTTCTGTCTAAACAAAAGAAAGATTAAAGTAACAATTTCTGCAATAATGTGTTTAATTACCCACCAAATTGGTAACGAAAATTAAGATTCTGCACTGGACAAAATATTTAGACCTACCTTGCTTAATTTGAAATGTCCTAAATACATGGAAGTGCTAAAAAATATGAAATAAATGTCATAGAAAGGATACAATTTAACTTTCTAACACATGTTGAGATATTGTTACAACATTAATTTTATATTTCATGTTCAAATAATGTTTTGGCAGATAGAACCTTATAATTCTAAGCGAAAAGTGTTTTTTTAGAATTAGAAGGTTCTATCTGCATTTGACCCATTTCAAAAAAAGACATTTAAAAATTTGAGAGGATTTTGATATTGTATATTTAGAATACATTTAGGGTCCCTGTTATTTTCATGTTTGAAAGAAACTTGTTCCCCATATAAATTTTCCTATATGTAATGCAAAAACTTTGAAGCTCAATATCTCAAAACTGCTCAGAACGCAGATAGAACCTTATAATTCCAAGGGGACGAAGTGCCATGTTATTTCTTTTATGTAGGTACAATATGGAATCTTTATAGTATCTATTGTATTATTTACTTAGATGTTCAAAAGTGTGGTTTAATTTAGTGTTATATGATCTGTTTATTGGGATACAACAGATGATCACATCTGATCATCACCAAAATTAACTATTTCATACAATCATAGATAAGAAAAACAATTCCTCTGCTGTATGTTTTTATAAACAAAAGTTGCATTAGTTAAAGGGATAGTTTAAGGGATTTAAGAATAGAAAAAAGATAGCTTTCAAAATATCCACTTTTGTGTTCCTCAAAGGCAAGAATGTCATACAAGTTTGGAAAATGAGGGTAAATTAATCCTTTATTTTGAACTAACTGCATTGTTATGAATTATCATTTCCATTTGCTTTGTCCTTAGCCTGCATTGAACATGTTACAACTTGATCTATATGCAGTTAACAAATCCCCTCCAGAAAGAACCTTATCAAATACGACACAAAATGCCTTGTACTGTTTCTTTATTGAGACAGATCAATATGAAAATCAAAAGGCATCATAATTTACTGATTTGCAATTATTCTAAGAACGTATTATTTATGAACCCTTGTGTTAAATCGATATGCCCTATTCTCCGAACTTTATCAGTATTGATTTTTCACTCTGTGTAATCTAGTTACACTTTAGCATTCCTCTCTTTCTCTGTCTCTCTCTCACCCTCTGTGGGTGCTATCTGGTTAAAATCTCACCTGCTTATAGAGACCCAGACTGATAAAAAATAGTGCATTTTTTCCCCCTGGTTCTACAGTATTTTCAGATGTCTTTCTTTACTGGTAACAGTTAGAAACAAGATTTTGTAAAATCACATTACTCCATCTAAGAGACAGTCCATCACTTACATCAAATCTTTTGGGTTGAAGAAGAATGAAAGTCATATTGGTTTGGAACGACATGGCGGTGGGTAAATGCTTACAGAATTACATTTTTTTGGGGTGAACTATCCCTTTAAAACCTACAAAAATAATTGTAATTGACCTCCAACAGCTTTACGATTCAGCACCCGTTATGATTTGATTGACTCATGCCCTTCAAAACCAAAGACAGCCATACTTTGCATTTATTTACACACTTAACCTTTCACAACACCAAAGGAGGCACTTCACATTATAGATCAGAGAAATGAGCAAGTGGCAGTAGAAGAAGATGCTAATATCGAGCAATGCTCTCTGATAGGGTCAAGTGCATCTGCTCTGAGCAAACCTGAGCATTACTAAACACTCTTTTTCATGTAAATAAAGGTTAAACAAGAAGAGAATAATCACAAGAAGGTCATTCAGTTGTTTTTGCTTTATTTTATTTTGTAAACAAACAATAAGAACTTGAAACATCATTTTAGTTATAACAGCCTCAAGACCTTGCTCTAATCTCTGAAGACATCTAACAGATAAAAGACATCTGAAAGACATCTAAGAGATCCTGAGATGTCGTCTATGCTCAAAAAATAATGTTTTATTTGTGTTAAGTCAAGATAAAATGAATAGAATGAATGGTTTGGATTTACTATAAATAGAGCAGTGCATATGTGTGTAGATATAAGCTTCCTTTGTCACATGCCTATTTGAAAAGAGATTAAATAGATATACAAATCCTCATTTATTCCTTTAGACAAAATAGAACACACAACACTAAACTGTTCAGCAAACGCAGTCGTTGTTATAGTGAGTTTTTGGTGGCAAAGTTGTTTCAGAATTTTTAGCACTTCTTTATTCAAGGAATACCTTGAATTCATTTTTACTTTTGATGATTTATAATATACAAGGTAACTCACAGAAAGCATATATCCATTTTAGCTGATAGAACAGTAAAACTCCTAATATATCTAGAAGCAACCCACCTGCTGTTTAACACCAGGCCCCAAGGCTTGGCAATTTATACTTTTGACAGCTAAGAATTACATCTGGGGACACATTTGCAGAGGGATTATGAGTGGTAAATGGTTTAGGTGATGAACAATGGCCTTTATTCATTTCTGCTTTTACCCAAACAATCCATTAAACAATATGCAAATGAAGCTGTTTGTTTGGGTATATAAGGAGAGATGAACAATAATTGGCCTGTGCTTTAGTTCTATTGGCTTAATGAGCTGCTCCAAGGCTTTTGGCAAAATCCTAATGTTCATTTTGTTTGACCTTCCTTCACTGTCAATTGTCTCATGACATTAACTTTGTAATGTGTGAGCAGGGACGAAGCAGAGAGAGAATCCAGATGCAAGCACAAGTTTAACAGAGAAACATAAACAAAAAATAATCCAAGAACAAGAGTATAACTCCTATATATTCGTAATAATCCACAAAGAGAAGGCAAGAGAGCAATGACTGACAAACAACAACTGAAGCACACAATTTTAAAAAGACATGTTAACAAGGGGCTGATGAGGGACAGGTGTTGATGATTTGTTGTCATGGGAACTAATGAGGGTAACTATGGTGACAAACAGGGTACAAGGCAAAACAGGAACCAATCACAGGAAGTGATCACAGAAACAATGGGAACTAAGACTACATTTCAACATAAAAGTCCTTAAAAAACACAAGACACAGCACAGGGATCGTGACAAAAGTCAGTGTTCAACAGGTTGTAAGTTTGTGTCAAGTGACTAAATGAGACCACATGTTCTCCCCTCATAATGGTTATCTAAATACCCTATTCCATTATTAGCCCAGTGAATCCAGAAGAAAGTCCTCCTATATATTCGTAACTTGATGTTGTGCCAAACTGAGGCTCTAGTGGTTAGCCATGAGTTTTGTTTTGAATGTTGGAGATACATTTTCCAGCTTTCCCTAAAAAATCTAAAAACTGGATTTTGGTCTGGTATTGATTGATCAAGAGGAGAGGGGGCAATAAGCTATTTTTCAATATGCGCATGTGGGGGCTTTATTGAGTGCCATATTGTTTTTAGCCAGCTGCAAGATTGAGAAGGACCAATGAGGAAAATAAGGGAAAGAAAAAAAAAAGAAGGGGAAGGGAAAGGGAAGAAAAAAAAAAAATATATACGTATATATATATATTTTTTAGATTTAATTTGGCCCCTTTTGATTGAATAGCCAAAAGATTACTGCAACACTCTACACACTCCTGTACAGCAGGTGGCGGTATGCAACAAATTAACGATGCAATCTGCCAAGAAACTAAAAGAAGAAGAAGAAGGACCAATGATATCAGTCTATAGAGGGTTTTCACAACACATCATCAATCCGGAAGTCGGTCATTTTGGAGGCACTGAACGTAAACAATGCCACTGAACTGAAAGGACTTTCATATTTGGCTGATTATTGCTGCTGAAAAATGGTCGTGTTTTGGTCTGTACTAATCGGTCGCACCGGGAAAAAACATTTCGAGTTCTATAGACTGCCAAAAGTTAAAGAGAAGAGTGAAAAAAACAGTTTGTGGTTGAGAGATGCATTGCATCAGCCACATGTGTAAATGAAGCGTTGACTATGGCTAAAATGTTGACGTAAAGTAGTTAACTATGGCTACATTCACACGGTCAGTTCAAATACGATTATCTTTGTATCCGATTGGAATATGATCTAAAATGATGTCCACACTGTGTATCGCAACTGTTCAGATCCGATGTGTGTGTCCATGCAGCTCTTTGGCAATGACATTGCATTGATGGAGGGGTTTGCATTTGAAATAGAGATGTTGTCTTATTTAAATTTTACAAAATGGAAATGTGTAGCCGCCACGCTGGACTACTGTGTCTTGAGCTGCAGAACTGTAGGAGGCTGGTATGCACAGCTTTTTTTCTGCGCCGGTTTCAAAATATGTTTCAAAAATAATAATTTTCTGCTTGTCCGGCACTTTGCAACAACACAGTCTTGTCTCGGCCTCGACTTTCAGCATGTTCCCTATAACAACGTCTGACGTTTACATTTTACGTGGCGTGAGTAAGTCACATACCACGCGAAATCCGATCAGAGCGTTCAGACTGAAGTGGATTTCCTGTGATTTGAATAGGATTTCAAACCACATGGATGTAGCTTGAAACGGATTTCATGTGCTTTTTTTGGACTGACAATCTGAACGTAGCCTATGTCGGGATAAGAAATAGAAGGAAGAATAGCGGTAAAGGCTAGAGAGGCTAGCTCGTTCGGATCTTTACCACATTTTAACTTTAGTTCGTCAAAATTCCGCGCTCTTTCCTGCTTACTAAGTCCTTCTCTATATGATTTCGCAGCTTCCATGTGTTTTTTCTGTAGTTTAGACATCATAAATTAGTGCAACAATGTGTTCAGTAGTACATAAACAGTGCAATCCATGCTCTTGTTTACATCCAAGTATCTCCAATATGGCTGCGCATCCGGGTAACTAACCAAATCGTGACGTAGGTGCAAACCCTCTATTCTGGGAAGAGAAAGTCCACCTGAGCTTTTCAGTCGAGGTTACCGTGTCAGGTAAAGCATCCACCAAGGTTTGAAGTGGTTTTAGAGTTTAGTATCAGGGCAGCCAAGTCCTCCTTGAGAATTTCCCGTTGTTTATCTAGTTCAGATATAAGTTGCGTCATTGACAGAGAGTCGTCCAAGCTTCCCTCCACATCTTGATTTCATTTTGAGATGAAGCAGCAGCCATGCTCACTAGTTTGCTAGTATCTCCGCTAGGTTTTTTCGACTGTGTTGCAGTGCTTTCTGTTTAGGATTACTTATTGAGCTCTCCAGGAGTATCTCTCACAAACTGGTGCGGGCAATACAGGGCAGCAGCGGGGTCGACTTCTCTCTTTCTCTCTCTCTCTTTCTGTCTTTTTGTGTTTGTCTTTCACTGAGAAAAACAAAAAGGCTGTTCTTACAGCCAGTACGGTGCGCCAAGAGCGCTGAAATGCCGTTTTTACGGCTGGTAAGATCAGCCGTGAGAAAGAGACAGTGCACGACACGGGTTGAGCGCGTCTTTTTAAAGATGTCACTCTACCTGTGTGTTTCTGGATGCGGTCGTTACCTCGTTTCTTTCGGCGCTCCTCCTCAGAGACCTTGTACTGCCAGCTGTTTTACTCCCTGACCGAGGGAACACTCGGCAACGATGCACTGGCACACAGCTGGCCCCAAGGCCTCCGCAAATATGCGTTTCCCCCCAGTGAGCCTACTTCCACAGACCCTGTGCAAAGTCAGGGAGGACAAGGAGTAGGTCCTTCTGGTGGCTCCCTATTGGCCCACCCGGACCTGGTTCCCAGAACTCATGCTCCTCGTGACAGTCCCTCCCAGGCCCATTCCTCTGAGGAAGGACCTTCTGACTCAGAGACGGGGCACCCTATGGCACCCGCGTCCGGACCTCTGGAAACTCCATTTGTGGTCCCTGGACGGGACTTACCCCCAGAGGTACTTAACACCATCACTTCTGCATGGGCGCCGTCCACCGTCCACGAGACATGCGTACGCCTTGAAGTGGAACCTGTTCGTCGAGTGGTGTTCTTCTCATCAAGAGGACCCCCGAAGATGTTCAATAGGGTTCGTGCTTTCCTTCCTACAGCAAGGGTTGTGGCAAAGGCTGTCTCCCTCCAACCTCAAAGTACATGCTGCCGTTATTTCAGCATATCATGACCACATAGATGGCAAAACAGTAGGAAAGCACGACCTGGTCATCAGGTTCCTTGGGGGGCAAGACGATTAAATCCTCCTCGACCCCCCTCCATACCCTCTTGGGACCTCTTGGGACCTTTCCCTGGTGCTTCGAGCACTTCAGGATGCTCCCTTTGAGCCTTTGCAATCAGCAAACTTAAAGCTTCTTTACATGAAGACTTTGCTGCTGGTTGCACTGGTCTCTGTCAAGAGGGTAGGGGACCTGCAGGCATTTGAATTGTGCCTAGAGTTCGGGCCGGGTGACAACCATGTTGTACTGAGACCCCGGCCTAGCTATGTGCCCAAGGTTCCTACCACTCCCTTCAGGGACCAGGTAGTGAACCTGCAAGCGCTGCCCTTGGAGGAGGCAGACCCAGCCCTGGCTTTGCTCTGTCCCGTTCGCTCTCTGCGTCTGTATATGGACAGAACTCAAAGTCTCAGAAACTCAGACCAACTCTTTATCTGTTACGGAGGCCAGCAGAAGGAAAAGGCTGTCTCCAAGCAGAGGATGGCCCACTGGATAGTGGATACCATCGCCTTGGCTTACCAAGCACAAGGCATGCCCTGCCCGCTCAGGTTACATGCTCACTCCACGAGAGGCGTTGCATCCTCCTGGGCGCTGGGACTTGTCTCCTCGCTAACAGATATCTGTAGAGCTGCGGGCTGGGCGACACCTAACACGTTCGCTAGATATTATAGCCTACGTGTAGTGCCGGTCTCCTCCCGTGTTCTCACCCTAAACGGGTATCCAATATAAACGGGTATTCCAGTGTTATCCAATATTCTCACTGTATGGGTTATCACGGAACAACAGTGACAGATACACTCTGTGTAAGCTCTCTCCTATCGTCTTTCCAGGCAAGAAGGGGCAAGAGGCTCGCACATGGCGCTGGATGGGGTGAACATCTGTGGCGCATTGGTAGGGATTCCTATTCGTGGGTTACAACATACGCCGAGAGTGACCGACTTATAGGGAATGTCTTGGTTATGTATGGTAGCCCTCGTTCCCTGAACGGAGACGTACGTCCCGTTGCCACATCTGCTGTGACCCGACGGGGCACCCAGCTCATCGGCTCGGCTCCTCAGCAAAAAACTGAAGTGCAATCGCACCTGCTGCTCATTATATACCCGTGCTGAGTGGCTGAGCAGCTGATGCAAATGATTGCACGCCAATGTGCATTGGCTCGTTTAGTTTCACTCGAAGTAGATTGGCCTCTCTAGCGAGATTCCTATTCGTCGGTCACGGCGTACGCCTCCGTTCCCTCCTTCAGGGAACGAGGGTTACCATAAGTAACCGAGATGTTATCTTACATCGCCACACAGGAAATACGTATATCTTATTTATATTCTGCAAAAACGTTTTTGTTAAGAGTTACGTTTCTTTATGCATTATACTTACAATGAAGTAATTCCCTATATTTTCTTCCATGGTCCGTCCCTGTAATTTGTTGTCATAGTTGTTTAATTTACAACAGCTCATTGTTCAGCTCTCCTTAACTATTCATTGCCCCAATTCTGATAAAAAACAAGCCAGCTTGGAGACGTGCAGTCCGACTAATTTGATTCTGTTTCTAAAGAACTAATTAGAAGCAGGGTTGCAGAGAGATGTTCAGTTTCAGGCCTGTAAGAGAAGCAAAACGCTTGCACTATTGCACTATCAGGCCTGCATTGGCCCCCAAAACAACGTTTCAGTAGTCACCAGGGCATTGCTATGTAGTTGGTAAGGGGTTCTGAGTTGTTTGCACATTGATGAGTGGTTATGTTTTTTTGAACTGGTTGTTAGCACAATTCTATGTGGTTGTTAGGATGTTACCAGTCGCATACCTGTAGCAGTAGCTGCGTTTACATGGACCCTTATAATCGGATTGAAGGCTCAATCGGATTGAAAAGCCTTCATGTAAACACCTTAATTGATCCGATTGAGTTCGATCCGATTGAAATTTCAATCGGATTGAAAGGGGTGGTTTATTCCTTTTCTAATCCGATCAAGAGAACATGTAAACACTTAATCGGACTGAAAACCAAACCTGAAAGGAATGCGCAATGACGTAGAAATGACATTGAAGATGGCGTACGGTAAGCAAAATTGGTCTGTAGCAGAAGCCACGTTGTTGCTGAATATTTATATTGTTTTTATATATTATATTTATTTATATTATTTTATATTTATATTGTCACCTTGTTCTGGGCTCTGGCAAGGGGCATTTTAACTGCTTGATAAATACAAGCAGCACGGCACAAAACATCACGCACTCGTCGTCTCCTAATTAGCAGATGAAATAGGTACATGTTAATTCTGATTTTTAAAACAAAAAAAGAAGCAAAAGGGTGGCTGCTGTGCGCATCGTGGAGCGGCGGCAATTGTCTAGTGCACTGTGCGTAACTGTCTCCGGTGCAGGCCGGGGCGGACTAGTATGACCAGCCGCCCCTGACTCCAGACACCACCGCGAGGAGCCGACACCACAGGTACGCAACGGACCAGACAGAGGCAAAGATAAATTTCAAGGAATAACCATCTTTATTAAGCACTGTATTTATGGAAGTAAAGAAAAGGATGGTAACGGTCGCTGGGCCTTCTCCCCGGAACAGCTGGGCGGATCGAGGGCTCCTTCCCCGGAATGTTACACACTCCACGGCCCCGACGGTAGAGAGACAGGTAAGCACTCTTCTTCCAGCGATAACTGCACACTTCGGAACTCGGGAGGTAAGTAGACAGGTAAGCACTCTTCTTCCAGCAATAACTGCACACCTCGGGGCTCGGAAGGTAAGTAACCAGGTAAGCACTCCTTTTCCAACGATAGCTGCACACTTCGGGGCTCAGAAGGTAAGGATTCTTCACAATACAAAGTATTTTCGTCAGTGCACAGTAATGAGACAGTGATTTAAAAGCTTACTTCACCGACAATGCTGCATACTTCCAGACTCAGACAGTAAGTGGAACAGGTAAGGATTCTTCACAGTACAAAGTACTTTTCAGCTCAGCTGTAGTACTCTAGGCTTCTGATGGAGAACAGATATAGTAACAACTTTCCACAAACGTGTACGCATGGGTAGGGGCCACTTCTCAGCAAAAGCACACCACACTCGTGTTCACTTCAATTCCACAGCAATGAATCAATGTGTATCAATAAGGCAAAAGCACTGCAATTCACTTACACGATAGGGCTGTTCAGAGGCCTCAATCCGTTTGTTACACTCACGTGGGGGATATTAAATCTTCAGTTCCTCCTCAACACACTCTGAAACACATAGCTTCTCCAACAATCAGATCCACACTCACTGCATCCTCTTCAAACTGTTTGAATGTTCGCAAGATGAAATCAATTCACTTATCTTTCTCTCTCTTCTCTCAGTGCAGATTCAATCGATAACTCAGTCCAGCAGATTTCCCACAGACGATCACTCTGATCCAGCAACTTCAATGGTCGGCTTCCACACCCAGACAATTTCCAAGATAAGCTTGTGACCACCACTGCTCCGAGAAACCCAGAACCACAGAACAGCACGAGACCAGCACGGGACCAACAACGGACCAACGGTTCCTGAATAGCCCTTTTATCTGTGGCTTATGAAGCCCGTGTAAACGCCGCTCCTCTCTCTCTCTCTCGCACCTGTAGTGCATTAGCGCTAATCAGGCCGGGCAATGATTCTGCCACACCCGGGGTGCTTCTCAATTCTTATTTGTGCATCCTCGTTTCCTTTCCTCGCTTCCTTTCCTTGCGTCTCAGCTCCACCCCCTGTAGGTTGTGAGGGAAGGCTGCAAGGAAAGAAAATGAGGACGGAGGAATCGAATGAAAGCTTTTTTATACATTGGAAGACTTGATCACTCGAGCATCACTTCACAGCGTCATCAGCAGCGCTCAAAGGATCTCCCCTAATGTAGTTTTAGTTTGGTTATTTAAGAAATTCATAATAAATAATAATAAAGCAAGATACCCTGTTGAAATATGTGAGATGTGTGGTTTATTTAAACTGCAAAGGTAAAGTATAAATTCAAATGATTGTGACCGATATGAAGAGGGAGGAGAATTTATACGTGCGTCACGTTTAGTCGATAAAACTCTTCCGCATAGGATACACCCGTGTATCCTCGCTTATAACTCCTCAAGAAGCCTCCTCACTCCTCGATCCTCGCCTCCTCGTGGAGCAATTAGGGAATTGAGATGTCCTTTAAGATGGCTGAGCTCGATCGGTTTCCGGGTCATAGGATGGAGGACGGAGGAGCGAGGAAACGAGGAGGGATATTGAGAAGCACCCCCAGAACCGGAGTGGGATGTGTCGCACACAAATCGTTCCCTCGGGAAACTCGGGACTCATCAAGGGGGTTCCGCTCGCTAAGCGTTTTTGTCACCCGTGACATAACTGCGCATGTCTAAAGTTCAAATCAGATTCAAAGCTTGTGACGTAAACGCGCACATCAACCCAACCCGATTACTTTATTTATTGTCCATGTAAACACCGTGTTCGGATTCATCAATCAGATTGATTTCATTCCGATTGAACCATGTAAACGTAGCTAATGTTGCTAGTCAAAAGAAGCTATTCTGTCGCCGAATACACAAAACATTCTTAAGAATAAAATTCTACTTAACTGCCAATTTCTTCTTACTAAACTAACTAATACTAACTTGCTTACTAATCTTCTTACTAAGAACTTACTTTCTTACTGAAGAAAAAAAATATTAATCATTATATTCCCAAAAAAATATCTTATGAATGCTCTTATCTTTTTTTCTTAAAATTGTTCTTAAGATAAAATGTAAGAAGTATTCATATCCTTCGAAAAGAATGTTCTTAAAAATCACCGTAAATAACTTCTTAAAGTTAGGATAACCTCCAACCTGTCTTAAATCCCCAAATGTAAGATGTTTAATGAATTTATTGGGTTGTTTCAAATATTAAACCTTACAATAACCCTAGCAACATATAATACAAATTACTGCCAGGAATGTGGGCAAGTACTCTGAAGTGACACCGATTGATCAAGAAAACAGTGATCACTAGAACTAGCGAGGCAGCACACACAGAGACAGGACGCATTCACTCTAGATAGAGCAAGTAAGACTGAGCGCAAATGAATGGGAAAGGCCGTTCCATCTTAAGACAGGCTCTTTTAAAATAACTATTTTAACTTGACGCGGCACATTAAAAACATGATGCTGAGTGATTAACTCCCGTCAAGCCAGGCGCGACAAAATAGTCTGCATGCTTATTATGTCTTAATCTGCAGGAAGTGCTTAAAAAAACGGGCTTTGATCATTTAAACTGTTTTTTTCCCCCCTCGTTTTATCGTTTACTTGGCCAAAATCATAATTTTGTCAGGACCACTATCGTCAAAGATGATTGACAATTAGCATACAGGGATTGGCGGTATGGTTCTATTCTATTCTATTACTCCCTGTCAATCCATGCAGCTTAGCATGGATAAGAGCACGGAACACAGCGATAACTCCCTTAGGGTAAACAGAACAGAACCAACATAAATACATTGCAGATATCATTAATGTTCTTAATTACAATCATTTAATGTAACAACATAAATCAAGATAAATGACAATCTGATTCGAAAAGGAATATCAGAAGGCCAATCCTGACTAGACGAGAGGAGGAGCTGGGAATGGAAGAGGGTAATTGGCTCCTTAGCAACGTGATAAAACTGCTGATAATACTGAATGGACCTTACATAGGGGTGCTGTGATGGGCGTCAGCTGATGCGAGCTTGACTGACATGACCTGCCAGAACTAACGCTAATCTTGATTTCCGATTGCTTAGAAAGGTTGTAGCACACCTCTCCTCAATTCACACGATTTTAGCTATCATCCCATATGGACAAAAAAAATAAAATAAAAATATTAGTTGGATAATATAGATTTACATAAATATATTATATTATGAAATATATTTCGTTATTTATTTTTTGTCCTTTTTTAAATCTAAATATATTTATGTTGTCCAAAACATATTTAAAAAATAATTTTACATTTACCCAGAATGTGTTTTAAGATTGAAAATGTACTTTCCTGCCCCTTGAACTATGTTTTTAATGTATTATGCTCTCCATCTGCCCATCTTCAACGATCCAGAAACTACATTTCCCAGCACCCCTGAGACCCCAACTCATGCAACTCTCTGATTTCTGCATAGTCAACTGCTTTACTGTATTACATACCTGTCAATAAATACCATAATTCTTTGTCTCTGAGTCTGGTGTTCCCTGACTATTATGACATTTACAGGTTAAAAAATATATTTCCTTAAGCATTACAATACATTTAGCATTTTAACATTTAAAATTATGTCAGAATGGGATTTTTTCACTGTACAAACAATGCAGGACAAGTTAGCCACTGAAATGTAATACTTAGTTTGATTAAAATAGTATGACACTGTGTCTACAGCGAACGTGACCGTTGTCGAAATAGCTTAAGGCTGTCTAAACTGGACCCAACAAAGTGACCGTTGCAAATCCATTTGTCCTTTGTGTCAGAAGTATGGAGTACATGATCAGAAATAGAAGAGGGCATCAGTTTACTGTTAGGGGATTTGTGTTGTGCTGCGTCTTATCCAGTGTAGACAGTATCAGTAATTATAATGGGTTCTTTCGATGCATTGCGCCACTCGTGTCTGGTGTCGGTAGTGTAGATGCAGTAATAGTTATTTAAACTTTAGCAAACACCACAAACTACTTTTCAGTTGCTAAAATTCTGGTGGAACATCAGTGAAATGGCTTCATACACAACTTGAAGTGGGTGTATAATACTTCCATTGCGTCCACACATTATTCCTGACCCTGGGCAACCCGGCTCACATTAATTCATTACCTGGGCTAATCAAAGCCGGGACAGTGAAACACAAGCCTGTGATGTGCTAAACAGGAGAGTTCCTCATCTGGACATTAATAAATACGGACACTTACCTTCTGTAAACGAATTCTGTGCTCTCTGTTTCCTATTTTCCTCCATTCAAATAGAAAGGCCCTCAAGGGTTGTGTTTTGTATTGTCCACGAAGCTGGGACGCTAATGTTGTTTGGATACGTGCAGTGTCTTTGTTTAAAAGAGTAGCCACTCATATCCGTGAAATAAATATCTCTTTTTTAGCCGGCTGATGATGTCGACACAGATAGAGCTGGAAATTCTGCAGGTGTGGGACTCTATAGGTGTCCTCAATAGCATCAATTGTGATATTAGCATTATGAGGTTCTGTTGTTTCTGGTTTTGCATTATCTGTCCACACCAAAGCACATTATTACTACAAAACATCTGATGCACCTGTGAAAATTATACCTACATGTCCAGTGCTTTGGTTATCCAAAAGCTCTGATCTGTTTAATGTATTCAGCATTTCCCTATGAAAAGGCATGGTTTGATCATTTCTGCATTTCTTTCGGTGGAAGAGTGTGGAGTTGGATAAAATTACGATATTACACAGAGTAATTTTGTGTACTCCATATACATTTACATTCTTGGCAGACGCTGCATCAAATTACTGGAGAGTCTGTGTATAATGTAAGTGACCTACTTCAGGAGGTAGCTCTATAAGCACTGTACATCTGTGCAGTAGATTTATCTAGATGTATACATACAGTATAAAAACATTATTACACAATTCGAGCAGCAACAATTATAGGTGATTTATTTTTGTCCAAATAAGTTTACACGTGACAGTCAAGAGTTTTAAATTGTAAATCTATTTCATATAAATGCTGTTCTTTCAACCTTGTTCATCAAATAATTCCACATAAAATATATCATGGTTTCCACAAAAATATGAAACTGTTTTCAACATTGATAATAAGAAATGTTTCTTGAGCATTAAATCATCATATTAGAATGAAGACTGGAGGAATGATTCTCGGCCTGTTGTGCTAATATAGAGCCATATCCCATGACTACAAATGTGATATTTCTTGTATTATATTATATTATATTGGCAGATGGGGAAAATGTAAAGGAAGTTAAAACGTGTTTTTTTGAGATTCTGTTTGGAGATGCTAATGGTTAATCACACATTTCAACTTAAAATGCAAATCTAGTGCAAGTACATTTGACTTTGGCTCTTGAATTCGAGGTCTGCAGCTACAGTACTCTTCTTTCACAAGACAATGAGAACATGTCCTGAAACACCTCAAGGCAGTAGCTTCTTGGCTCTGTGTTTTTTTTACAGGCATTAGATAAAGCAGCCTGGCCTTGTCAATCTCACACTCTCCCCTTCCGCCTCCTGCTAATCTAAATGGGATCTGCTGTAGAGGTGATGGTGAAGGGGAACATCATGATTGATTGATCACTGATATCTAGAAACTCCATTAAAAAAGTACTAACTCATTCAGACACAAATCATTCCTATTTGAAACAGCAGTGTATATCTTGCATCATCTTGAAATCTCTTACACCGAAGTGCTATTTGGATACATCACAAGTGTTTTTAAATTCACTTTATCACAGTGCCGATTGTGGTAATTAGTGGAGCACCATGTGAGCAAAGTTTGCCCCAGCTCTCCAAACACATTCATCCAATTTAAACTAATGCTTTGTGTTGTTTACCTAGTTTGTCCGTTAATGAATTATAGATGTGCCCCTTTAGTGATCCAGTGTAAAGAGGATCTGAAACCACACTTGTGTGCAGAGAGGTGGATTAAACCCCTTTAGATGGATTCAAATGGTCTGGTGACTGATCATAGCCTCAGGCGGATTACAAATGTCAGGCAGGTAAGAACTTGATGGGTCTGATTCAGTTAAATGCTTTTTTATATTGTACCATTTCGCAGCATATAATTTGCTCTCACAACAGCACAGAGTGAATGTTGAATGATGCACTTTAACTGTGTAGTAACTTATAAATATTGTGCTGGGAAAATATTTCCTCAAAATATGACGACAAAGCTATGTTTTGACACCAAGCTTTGACTTTTTCATAGCTTAAAGGTGCATTGTGTAATATTTCTGAGGATCTATTGACAGCCATGTTTTCAGTGGTGTATAAAGACCTTGCATAATGAACCGTTATGATTTTATTACCTTAGAATGAGACATTTATATCTCCATAACCACGAGCACCCCCTTCTATGGAGGTCGACATATTGTGTCGTCATGTTTCTACCGTAGCCGACAGCGAACAAACAGCACTACAGAGTGCGTTTCGTCACTACCTTGAAAAAGACGTTTTCAGTGGTGTATAAAGACCTTACTTAATGAACCGTTATATTTGTATTACCTTAGAATGAGCAGCTTCTATCTAGATACACCGCGGGTCCCCTGACGTTGAAATACGCCGACATGTTTCTACAGTACGTGTAGAACGTTTCGTTACTATGTTGCTCTTCGTGCAAGGAAGCAAGCTTAGTTCAGCGAATAAAACACTGACACAATGATGAACAAATAACAATAATATTCGCAATAACACATAGTTTTACTGAATAATTAAGTAAACATAATTTCTTAATTTATCCTTGTAAAGATACCTCATTGCTTAACTGGCTACTCTCTGCTATCTCAGACGATGACATATTTTCCTGTCGGCCACAGTAACTTTTGTTGGTTGCAATTCGTAATCTCACCAGTAGATGACGCTAAAAATCACACACTGCACCTTTAATTGAATGCATTGCTTCTCATGATTGTTGCAACAGTCTTTGTCATTTGAGAGGGAAGTTATGAAACTCATAAAAGTCAACGTAGCATGGCTGCACAGATTTGAGTGCAATGAGATATGAAGCCACTTTTGAAGTGACATGTCATATGAAACTGCTGCAGCGGTAAAATGAAAATGTTGCAGAATCATTTTGCAATACTATCTCTATTATATGCATCATAATATGATTTGTATAGCCTATCTGCAGTTAGCTTTGCTCAGAGAGGCATCAAGCTATTTTTTATACTCAAATCTGTTTTCAAATCTTATATTTATAAACCAGAACTCAAACACACAGGGTGATTTAAATTCTGATTAAAATCAGATTTTTTTGTAATGTCAGTCTAAACATGTTTGAGTGCATTCTTTTTTATTCACTCTTTAATTCTTACAGCAAACAAACTAATGACCGGTAAAACAGTATATCCTTGAATGCATAAAATGCCTCGCTCATGTCATCTCATGCACCTTGTGAGTTCATCAATGTGGTGAGATGTCATCATTGACATAAGAAGCAGCAAAATATGTTTTACTTCCTCTCTTTCCACACGGATAGCTGGCGCTTATATCATTACCATAGAAACTGATGTAGATAATGCAAGACCTTGACTATAGTATATTTAAAAAAAAAGAGAGATTTCATCACCTGCAAAATGACAGTGAGTACTAAAGTTTGCATTTAACAACCAAATCGAATTTGCATGCAGTGCAAACAAAGATTTATATGCTAATTTTCTTGATAGTGCACATTTTTAAGAATTAAAACCTCAAATCTAATGGTTGTTAATAGAACCCAAGTGAACTAATTGTACTACTTATTTAATTTACATAGACTAAACAGTTAATTGACACCAACTAGCCCTTTGAGAAAAAACAATTGCACTCTCCTTATATTAACCAAATTAAAGGGATAATTAAAGACAGCTGTTCCAGCACTGCCAGACTTGATTACAGCCACTCCTGTTCTAAAGCTCACTTATATTCCTTAGTATATCATCAGAGTCAGGTTACTAGATTGAAAATACAACAGTCATGGGTAATGCTCAAAGAAAACAGACAAATTGGAATTTTTCCGTGTGGAAAGAGTTACTCAATCAGTCTGGTACTGCAATTGAACCACTGGGTACCTCAGAAGGGACACTTGGAACAGTAGCAAATCTTCCCAGGAGAGGCTAATCTGCCAAAATATCTTCAAGGAGACAGCATGAAATCATCTAGGAAGTCAAAGGTTCCTAAAAACATTGCAAAAAAAAATGCTTTTCTCACCTCGCCCCACATTGGTGAACTCACAAGGTGCATGAGACAACATGAAAGAGCCATTTTATGCATTTAAGCATATACTGGTCATTAAGCCCCGTTCACACCGCCAGCGACACGCAGCTACAAAGCGACGTGATCCCATTCATTTCAATGGAGCGCTGGCGACTTCCGGCGACACGAGCGACTTTTTAAAGCCTTTATTTTAAAATGCAGTGCAACTGCACAGCCAGCACAGCACAGAGCCGTATAGCTTGCTATCGGCTGGGCTGCGGGAACTGCACGAACCTATTGCGAAGCAGCGAGGACGCACAATCCTATCAGGGTGCTTCCCGCCTCGCACGTGCTGTCTGCTGACTATATAAGTGGCCCATTTTGCCATAGGAATCAGATTTAATCTTCTTCAGCGACCGACTACGTCTTCGCTGACTCTCCTGAAGCCATCGCCTCGCCATTGACTAGCCTCAGCAGCGGAACGAGCGACTCTGCCTTGCAGCTCAGCGGATGGTGACCTTCCTGCTTTCAGCAAATTGGTGCCGCTTTCCTGATTCGCCGTTTCCCTGTGGCTATCCGGCGAACACAATATCCTTTTAAGTCATCAAGTGCTCGTTGCTGCAGCGCTTGTAAAAGAGCACATTTCTCTCGTGAAGTTGTTACAAATGTCACCTGCGCGGCATGTAGGGCCCCCTTGCATCACTCAGATGGCCACGAATAGTGCGTTTCCTGCCTGGGCCTCGAACACGCAGAAGTGGCACTCAAGCAAGGCGGCTGCTCTCACTGCGAGAGCATGCCATTCACCTCTCTGCACTCGTGGCTAGCTCTCCTTACGTCAGAGAGCTACACCGCCCCTCGCACCCTCCCGTTTCCTTCCCTCCTCGAGCCGCGGAGGCCTCACTCTCTCCAGAGTGAGATACCTTGCCCGTCCTGTTCACAAAGACGGACCAGAGAGAGGCTGGCCTCGTCTCGTTTGGTGGGTCAGAAGAGGAACACTAAAGACGTGTTGACTTCAGCCATGTTGACTTCACTCGACTGCGCTGAAGAGAGAGGGTACGAGAAACTGCCCCCTCTGGAGGAAGCGGTGGCCACGCACCTTTGCCCGCTCACCGCCGTTGGATGACGAGCCAAGGCGGTTCACCCATCAAAGCCCTGCAGGACGACCTCAGCTTTTGCCGGCCGGGGCTATACCTCCGCCAGCCAAGCTGCTTCGACCTTGCGCACCATGGCAGTCCTCCGGTGTTCCAAGCCAAACTCCTCCGATTCATGGACGAGTCTGGATCAGACCCCGCAGCCTTCAGGGACCTGCGCAGCGCCACCGATCTAGCCCTGCGTGCTACAAAAACCACTACCCAGGCGATCAGAAGAAGCATGGCCAGCTTAGTCGTGCTAGAGCGCCATCTTTGGTGCCATCATGGTGGCCCGTCCCAAAATGCCATTCAGCCCCTAGACACTCGGGCAGAGGCCTGGGAAGCCATCCCCAATGAGTTAAAATCGATACTAAACATAATTAAACGAGGTTACTCGCTGCAGTTCCCCAGCCAGCGTGTAACCTTCCTGGGGACAGTAATCGACTCTGGGGACACATTAAGACTGATAAGAATTTTACGACCCCAAAATGAATTTGCAGGGAATTGTGACTCTCACTTAATTCTTGCTGAGAAGGAGAAATAAACCCTTTTAATCATATATTCAAAATATAACCACCTAAGAAATGTATAAACATGTATCTAATTTTCCCATCTCATGATTTTCCTTTTATGTGGTTTGGCCTATGTCTTCATTAATGTTTCAGACTTGCAGACTTTGGTTAACCTAAAGCATATGTGTAGCATATTTAGTCTCTATAAATATAAATTATAAATCATTTACATTTTTCAAAATTTGTGATGCATTAGTATTATAAGAATCTTGAAGATTCTTTTCTTAAACACCCAATCAAATTATATCTTTAAATGCCCTGCTAGAACACAATGGGTCGTAAAATCTCCCTCCAAAGGGAAAACTTCTTATTGGCCCACACACCTCCAGAGGGTGTGACATCAACACGCTTTAAAAATCACTGATCACAAGATCCCGCCTCTTAGGCTCTTAGTCCCTTACTGAAATCCTAATGAAGATGATGCTGAACTAGAAGTTTTCTAAGGACCCCCAAGCTTGTGCCAGGCTGCGGCCTTGTCTTTCCATTCATCAAAGATCCTCTGACTCCCACTGGTTCTCTCTCATCAAGACAATAGCCCGCAAATGTACCATACCCCACAAATGTACATTTCTTAGAATTAATAAACAGTTAACACTGAGTGTTCACAGGACAAACAGGTTAATTGATTGTAATATTAATTGACTGTAATAATTAAATTAACTGATCCAAATATTCATAATCAATTATAACAAGTTATAATTCATTATTAATATTTCTTAGAGCTAATTTGCTACAGGGCCTTATGGCCTCAGCATCGTCAGTACTCCAACTGGGCCTGCTGCATATGCGTCCCATTCAGGGCTGGCTAAAACCCTGAGTCTCTACTTGTGTGTGGCGATACAGCCACTTACGCATCAAGGTGAGCCACGGCTGTATCAGAGCCCTGGCCCCTTGGAAAGTCACCGGCTGGTACCAGTCTGGTGTGAGCATGGGTGTGGTCTCAAGGAGAAAAGTGATTTCGACAGACGCCTCCAACCTAGGTTGGGGAGCTCTGTGCGAGGGCAGGCCTGCCTCCGGCCTCTGGTCGAGCTCGGAGAAGCGCCTACATATCAACTGCCTCGAAATGAGAGCGGTCTTTCTAACCCTGAAAACCTTCCTCCCAGACCTGGTGGGCCACCACGTCTTGGTTCGGACAGACAACATGTCAGTGGCGTCATATATAAATCGCCAGGGCGGTACCAGGTCCTACAATCTGTACACCAAACACCTGCTCGCTGAGAGCGGCGCATGTGCCAGGCATACTGAACCAGGGTACAGATATGCTATCACGAGACAATGTTCCCCCAGAGGAATGGTCTCTCCACTCTCAGACAGTTCAACTGATCTGGAGTGTCTTCGGCAGGCAGACAGGCCTCTTCGCCTCAAAAGACAACTCTCACTGCCAAACATTCTTCTCGAAGAACAGGGATGCGCTGGCCCACGAATGGCCCAACCTCCCTCTTTACGCATTCCCTCCAGTCCCTCCTCACGCAGGCGAACAGAATAATCTGGTTACAATCTGGCACCCTCATCCCAAATTGTGGGCCCTCCATGTATGGCCCCTCAACGGGTACCCGGGAACCTCCTGGGAAAAAGTCTTAAACACTATCACAGAGGCTAGAGCTCAGTCAACCAGACGCCTCTACGCCCTTAAATGGTCAGTGTTCACCAGCTGGTGTACAGCTCGGGATCTCGACCTCTATTCGTGTGATGTACCATCTGTACTTCCCTTATTGCAAGAGCTGATGGACGTGGGACGGACCCCCTCCACGCTCAAAGTATATGTTTCGGCCATAGCAGCCTTTCACGCTCCTGTGGCCGGCCCGTCCTTATACCTACCTGGGACCTATCCATGGTCCTTGGGGCACTTAAGGGACCCCCCTTCCAGTCGCTTCAGTCGGCTGACTTAAAGCCTCTCTCACTTAAGACCGCACTCCTGCTAGCACTAGCATCGGTCAAGTGAGTGGGCAACTTGCAAGCGCTCTCTATGAACACTTCCTGTCTTGAATTCGGGCCTAACGACTCCAAAGTCGTCCTCAGACCAAGACATGGTTATGTACCCAAGGTGCTCTCAACTCCGTTCAGAGCCCAGGTCATTTCACTATCGAAGCTTCCCTCACTGGAAGACGATGGAGAACTGAGTCTAGTCTGCCCTGTTAGGACTCTCAGAATTTATCTAGAGCGCTCTGCCTCATTCCGACAGTCAGAATAGCTCTTTGTTTGTTTCGGCGGCCGTACCAAAGGGCTTCCGTTCACGAAGCAGAGATTATCAAGATGGATAGTGGACGCTATCTCTCTAGCTTACACCTCAATGGGCCTGCAATGTCCCATAGGCGTCAGAGCTCATTCCACAAGGGGCATGGCTTCTTCATGGGCTTGGTCCAGTGGTATACCAATCAAAATCTACGCAATACGAAGTGAACGTTCTCGAAAGGAAGCGTACTCGGTTACTAATGTAACCTTGGTTTCCTGAGAGTAGGGAACGAGTATTGCGTAGCCAGCCGTGCTATTAAGCTGCACTTCAGGTCTGTCGCTTCAGTCGATTTAACCTGATTCCTATGGCGAAATGGGCCGCTTATATAGTCAGCAGCCACACGAGACTGGAAGTGTCCTGATAGGATCGCGCGTCCTCACTGCTTCACCCTAGGTTCGTGCAGTTCCCGCAGCCCAGCCAATAGCGAGCTAGAAAGCTCTGTGCTGTGCTGGATGTGCAGCTGCACTGTGTTTTAAAATAAAGGCTTCAATATTCTCGAGAAAAAGAGTTTTCCCACTGCGTATAGCTTTGTTGGTTATTGCATGTGCATTCTCATGCATTGCAGGCAGAATATCATACTAAAATATTTTAAATACTAAAATATCTTTGTTGAAATTTAGCCACACCGCAACTGATCTACAGTGCAATGTAGTCCGACTCCAGAATTAATGACTCAGTTTTTTTTAGTGAATATAAAATATACAGCGTAATCACTAAAGTCTGATTCCTGAATGAATGACTCAAATTTGGTTATTTTGAATGAATCAAATACTTACAGCACAAGTGTTACTCTGTTCTTTTTATGCTAATATTTATCACTAAATTAATCACTAAAGTCTGATTCCTGAATGAATGACTCAAATTTGGTTATTTTGAATGAATCAAATACTTACAGCACAAGTGTTACTCTGTATAGTTATTTATATATTTATAGTTAATAGAAATAGTTTTAAGAAAAAAAAAAGCATTTTTTCAAATCTCCTGACCAGTAGGTTGTGCTGTGCCGAAAAGCTGCAAGTATTGTCAATCAAGTTGGGTCAATCAAAAAGATTTTTATAGCTTTTTGCGAGCATGGTCTGAAGATGATTTGAAAAAATTGGACGAACTGTCTAGAAAGAGAACTAAAAAAAAAAGGAAATTAGGAAAATTCTAACTGGTGGAAATTTCATGATTTCATGCACCATGTTCATATATTTCGACCTTTATAATTACTCAACTAGTAAACTAAAGCAAGACTCTTGAACTCTTTCCAGACCCATACAGCAAATGTCTCGGTTGGCTTATTCTCCTTAAGCTGTTCTCTCTGATACTTACTGACAGATCCTGTCAGTCATCTGGTACTTCTCCTAAGTGCATCTTGGGTGTCTCTCAAGTCTCCTTCTGATGAAGAGATGTGCCTTTTCTGCTCTTTTTTGTTCTCCTTCATCCTGCAGTCTTTAGATTATCACACTGAAATGTTCCTCAGGTGAAACTGATAAGAGTGGGTGCCAGTTGGTCACCCATGGCCAGTGCTCTTGACCTTCTCCAAACCCTTTGGGTTTCCTTTATTATACACCTCATTGCTCAGTAGACAGCTTTAGCTCACCTTTAATGTTCCACATCAGAGATCTGTGTCTCAGCTGCAAGAAAGGACAGCCCTAATCGAGAGGAGAACCTTTCGGGCCACCCAAAGTAAAAAAACAAAACAAAACAAAAAAAACAAGTAAAAAACATCCCACTGCAGACTTCAAGATTGTGACTGATACATTGTTTTAGGTATCCAGTTTCCTAAAACAGTGAGAAAAAAGTTAAGTCATATGCCCGGCTGTTCATTAATCATTAATTCATTAATCCAGCAGTGAAAAATTCAAGCATATAATACCAAAAATTTGATTCCAGTTCAGTGAGCTCTTAAACTCTCATTACAGCTCAACTTATTTGCATATTTGTTTCATTTAGACTGCAGTGTTTAACTTGATATCTATGACAAGAACATCATAAGACACTGAGCAAGAAAGCACAAGTTGTTGATGATTTTTTTGTTCATATGTTGTTTTGTGAATTTTGTTGTTGTGGGACTGAGGACAGATTGTTTTCGCTGACTGAACATGCTGAATCAACGTTAGAATATCTGAGAAGTGACGTGCTGTAATCTGGTGACTGTCGACATTGGTCTGCGTCTGTCGTTGCAGTGTGAATTGGCCTCAACAGTGCCAGAACAAAATTTAATTTGATTTCTATGATAATTATAGACTTTTGAATAAATTTAGGCATTGCATTTGGTGACCATCTCCCATTACTTTGAGTCACTTTGACCCAGAGACACATTTTATGTACAACATTAAAAAAGAAAAGTATAATTACTTTAATTTTTATTTCAGTGCATTAAACTCAATGTGTGACTTAAAAGGAGCTGGAGCTGTTCACATTTGTTTGTTGCACTAAGTCTTATTGTTTTTAAAATCTAACTTTTGACTCTCAAAAGAAAGTAAAACATTGTTTGAATTAGATCAATCAGTTTAAGGTGGCTAAGCTGGTTTTTGGACTATGGTAGCCGGATTGTTATACTGTAGGTCAATGTTAGTCTACTAGTTCTAACCAACTTGCTCATACTTGTACCAGCCAATGACCAGCTACCATGTAAAAACATGTAGAGTAAAGAATAACATAGATTTAGCATTTGATATCATGTCTGTGCCATAACTGCTTTAATTAAATGTCCAGGGTGTAATCATGACATATTAGCTCATAATGATGATTAATGATCATAATCCATCAGAACAGTTAAGAGTGTCCCAATTTACCTGGAACCTACTGTCTCCATTTTTTATCAAATTTGAAGGTAAAGTGGGACATTATAAAAGACCATCACAAATAATTAAACGCACTTAGCAACAATATACAATTAGAGTACCATTCAGTTTGGGGTCAGTATGATTATTATTTATTTATTTATTTTTTTTTTTGAAAGAAATGAATAGGCCTACTTTTCTCCAGCAAGGATGTGTTAAATTTACATTTATAATGTTAGTAAAGATTTCCATTTCAAATAAATATGTAAATAACTTTTTTTTTTAAGTGTCACATTAACATTGATGATTATAAGAAATGTTTTTATTTTTTATTTTTTTAAGTAGCAAATCAGTATATTAGAATAATTTCTCAAGGATCATGTGACACTGAAGACCGGAGTAATGAAAAAGTCAGCTTTGCCATCCCAGGAATACTTAACATTTTAAAATATATTAAAATAGAAACAGCTTTTTTAAATAACACTTAAACAATAACTCAATATTAATGTTTATGCTGGATTTTTGACCAAATAAATGCATATGCAATTTGTGAGCATAATCAATAAATATAGTTTATACTTTTTATGCTTTTTGTGACTGACCATTCAATCATCATTTAAAAACAATTAACCTTAACAATTTTGTTGGTATTTTATTTATTTTTTAAGAAAAGCATTCCCATTTGTCTGTAGGCCTACTGGCTGGGATGGGTGAGAACTGAAATTGAACTGAACTGTTTTCCACTTTTCATGAGCACACTCTGTTAGTTTTTCTAACTTTAAGTGTGATAACATCACTAATTGTAGTGAGAACAGTTGCAATATCCGCTCTGCTGTCAGATGCACTATCTTTTAACTATGTTAGAGCTAAGATCAGTTAACTTTATAATAAATAATTCATTACCATTTTGATAAGTATATATTGATCCTCTGATATAAAAAAGGGTGGGAAGGATACAGCTTATAATAAAACATAATTGTCTTCTAAAGTATATAAATAAATACGGAGCCATCTATATAGCACAGTGCAGTGTTACACAATGAACAACAGCAGCACCTAGTGGTCGTGTCTGGAGTTTTTATATGTGACGAGTAATAAGGAGGAGTCTTCAAATCAATTCCCCTATTTAAAATTCTGTACCCATAGAGCTTCAAAATGTTCAGTGACTTTCTTTCTGTCTGTCAATCCAACTCTGTCCTTGAAAGAGCACCTCACTGAACAGCCATCTATACAGTTAATGAGAAAACACTCTATTTTACGACCCACACAGAGGGAAACATTCCTCAAATTCACAGGGTTTCTGTAGATATCCATGGAGACAGTAACACACTATTTGTGGAGATTTAAAAGCACACATGGTGAAAACTAAAGACATGGCTGCCTGACAGTCATTCAACTTTGTGACCAAACATTATACATTTGTAATACAATTCAATCCTGTTATAGATATGTATTTCAATGTGCTTCCTGTATCTTTTGGTTCTTAAAGTCAACATGAAATCATCAGTGCCCTCATTGAATAACCTGCTTCACTTGGATATATGTATCAGATTAGATAAGTAAAATGGCAAATAGGCCTAAGTGGTGAATGTCATTTCATGCTGACTTTGAAGGGAGTTCACCTGAAAATAACAAAAATTCTACTCTCCCTCATATTACTTGGGTGATTTTTATTGAATTTCTTTAAAGAAATATTTATATGAAATGTTCAAAAGTTTGGTGTCAGTAAGATTTTTAAATGGTCTCTTTTGCTGACCAAGGTTGCATTTATTTGATAAAAAAAATACAGTAGAATTATATTATATTAATATATAAATATAGGCTATTTTTTCCCCCTGGGATGGCACAGCATCATTACTCCAGTCTTCAGTGTCACATGATCCTTTAGAAATCATTCTAAAATGCTAATTTGTTTGGAAAAGAGCAGCTCAGACATTCTGGTAAACATCTTATTTTGAGTACCACAGAAGAAGAAAAAAGTTTGAGTGACATAAGGTGAGTAATAGATGGCAAAATGTATTTTAACTATTTTTTTTTCAGCAACACAAATGTTTTCCCTCAAAATCATTTGTTAGGTGATGTATCTAGCCACTAGAGGGGAGTCTTTAGTAGCTTTACAAGCACAACATAACCTGCACCCAGTGATGCACTAAAACATATTTCTAAAACAAGTCAAATATTCCTGAAATGTCTGACTAATCTATCAACCTAACTGCTTGACCGATCTGTGATGCAATGGCCAGATATGTTCATACTCAATTAAATTTACATTAATTATACCTACATATGTGTATGTCAGGAAACCTTTGCTTTGGGAGCAGTTAGGCCCTGTTTGTTTTTTTCTTTACGAACAGAACGTTAACTCTCCTGTTTTTATCTCTGATGATGTGTAATTAATATTCCAGTCATATATCTTTCTCTTCTCTAGCAACTTAAAGTCCTCTCATGAGTGGGTTTAAAGTCTCTAAGAATAGTCTCACTCTGACTCACTCTGAGTGCTTCCTCTGGTCCTGTGATGAGGCAGCTGTAGATATCTGCTCCCGGCTAACACACACACACACACACACACACACACCTGCCTTGTTTCCCCCTTACGCGCTGATACTTCAGGAGATTTGTAAGCTCTTTTGTTTTTGAAATCCTCAAAGAGCTGGTGAATGCCGACTACTGCATGCCTGATGTCCTCGTCTTATGGGAAGATGAATGGGACACTGCTCAGTCTGTAAATTTACCATATACCTCTTCTGAGATTTTAACCCTCTCCTTGACATTTAGGCTTGTTACTATCAATAAAGCCTTACTTTGCAAGTCTGCACTTCCTCTACCCGTTTGTAGATGCCCGTGCAACTGGCCCCATGTGCGGATATCATAAAATGGTGATGAGAATGCTGATAAAGGTGAATGAGTGTAAGATTGATGGCCATTCGTGTCCTCTCTCGAGGCGGCCCATGGCATTATTGCATGTATTTTATGTCATATGCACTAAACGAAGGGGGTTGTGGAGTAAATTTAAGACATGTGAACTGCACTACACCTGCAGTTCAATAACAAACACACGCAGGAGATTGATATCCTTCTGGGGACCATCCCATTGCCTTTTGATGTCCATTTTGTCATCTTTCTCCCTCTTTTTCCTCGTTCGCTTACACTCACTTTCTCGACTGTTTTTCTTTAAGGTTTGGATTGCAATGTGTACAATTTACACTTAATTTCTGTTATAGTTCGATTTTAAAGAATTAGAGTTTGGGTCGGTAAGATTTTTTTAATGTTTTTGAAAGAGTCTCTTTTGCTCATCAAGGCTGCATTTATATTATCATTTTTTTTTACAATTTCAAATATATGTTTTCTATTTGAAAATATCTGTTTTCTATTTTAAATATATTTTACATTGTAATTTAATTTGTTCCTGTAATGGCAAAGCTGAATTTTTAGTATCATTACTCCAGTTTTCAGTGTCACATGATCCTTCAGTAATCATGTGCTGATTAATATGCTGATTTGGTGCACAAGAAACATTTCTTATTATTATCAATGTTGAAAACATTCTTTCCTGTCACTTTTGATCAATCTATTTTGACCTTGGTGAATAAATGTATTAATTTCTTTCAAAAAAGAGAGAAATCTTACTGATCCCAAACTTTTGAATGAAGTGTACCTACAGTGGCCTTAAAAAGTGTTTGCACACTTAAAAATGTGTGAATTCCATTGCATTAGATACAAAATATTAAACAGTGGCATTATTGCAAAGAATAGATATTCAAAGTTCATAGTTAATTTTTGAAGAATTATGGGGTCCAAAACACATTGGAACTCATTGACTTTCAGGTGGACAAAGACATTTTTCAAAATATCATCTTTTGTGTTCCACAGAGGAAAGACTTCATGCAGGAACATTTGGGTGAGTCATTTTAGGGATAATTCACCCAAAAAAGTTAATAGATTATTAATTACTCACTAGATTATTAATGCTTTACCAACCTAATAATATTTAGACTAAATCTGATGTATTGTACTTATTATAGACTTATAAGGCCTTATGATACACAATGCAAGCTATAAGAGATATAGCCATGAATAGACATGGATTTAAAAGTACAATTATTTTTCCAATGCATCCACCTTGGCTTGATTCATTATCAACCTGTTTAAACCTTTATACATGGAGAATAATGTTTTGAAACTCAGAAGTTTGAAAATGTGTAGACTACAGTCTGTCTCTCCCTGTTTAAACTTTGTCCAAAATATTTTCCGGCTGTGCTTGTATTAAAAAAAAAGTAACATATAGTAATTATTGCCTCAGTTCTTGCCAAGCACACCTGTTTCTGGTTTATAATGAGAAATTTCAAGCCAATATAGTCCAGTTTATGTTTTTGCTTGAATGGCTAAATGGCCCCTAAAATGACTTGGTATCCTTTGAAGAATCGTGGAGTTTATATTGGCGCAAGTGCAAATTATCAGTAAAGATCTAAATGTAAAAACCTGCCCAATGAGAAAGATATAGACATAGATATCCATCTATGAAAACATAAGCCTTGTTGTTTTATTATTCAAGTAATTTGTCATAACCTGTGGACATTTTTGTTGATAGTTGATCATGTTGTGATTAAATAGAAAGTGAAATCTTTGGATAGTGATAATACAGTAAAAGAATATTTACTCTCTAATGGTGTTCTAATGTCATGTTTTGAGCTGGAGAGATGATTTGGCAAGAGTGTGTTTGAGTGCTGTGTTACTGCTCAAAACCCTGCTGCTTTACTGTCAAAGAGATTTTCCTTTTCGTAGGCTTAATGCCAAAAACAAATGGTTTTACACACACACACACACACACACACACATACTTACCTCAGTTTTTATCCGCCCCTAAAACAAAATCTTTTGTCTTTTATCATAATGAGTACAGTACTTCTATAAACTTTAAAAAGTTCAGTTGGACTTTTGTGGCTTAGGGTGATCTGTCTGGGACTGCGGTTGTAACAGTTATATTCAGTTATTCGTTTAATAGACCGTAAATGAGATTGGTCATGGCTTAACGAGAGCCTTCGGCACTGAACTTTTAGCGCGTCAGTCTGTACTTTGAAAATCAGAAATTGTATTTCTAAATGTACATTTTCCATGTTGTTGAAGTGTTCAGTAGACATTTCAATGAATAATTTGTTTTTATGTGACATGTTGGATTCTCCATGACTTAGTGGTAAATGTAAGCTTGTATTGTCTAAATCAGAAATCAACCACCCGTAACATTCTAGGAATCATCTACTGCCCTAGCAGCCTCCCAGAACACCATAGCAGGCAGTCACCCACACTCAAAAAAAAGTTATTGATCCAAAGAATGTAACTATGTTCAAATTAAATAATGCTCTTATGTTGGTGCATTAAAACTAAAACAGCTGTGTTGACAGAATTAAAAAAAGTAATTTCTCAAATTTACACAACTCACTTAAGTTAAATGAACGAAATGCAGTTGTGTTACTTCTCCAGTGCCGCACAAGTGGAGCTATATTTGCGCATGCTCAAATATTTCAAAGCATGTTCAGCGCGTCGCTCATCTTTTAGCACTCGTTCTCCATTTTGTGGGACAAACAGGTGAGTTATTTTACTTCCTATCCTATCCTTTAATAAATCTACTGCAGGATCTAGAAAAAATCTAATTGTTATTAAAACAAAAAATCTCGCTATTAGTGAACAAAAACAATTTCTAAAGCTAGGTCTTCTAAACATTAGATCGCTCACACCTAAGGCGGTTATTGTAAATGAAATGGTCACAGATAATAATTTCGATGTTCTGTGCCTTACTGAAACCTGGCTTAAACCAAATGATTATTTCGGTCTAAATGAGTCTACTCCGCCAGGATACTGTTATAAGCATGAGCCCCGTCTGATCGGTCGTGGCGGCGGTGTTGCAACAATCTACAGAGATATCCTGAATGTTACTAAGAAAACTCGTCATAGGTTTAATTCGTTTGAAGTACTTGTGCTAAATGTTACGCTCTTAGATGTAAGAAAAAAATCCCTATTATCTCTAGCATTGGCTACCGTATATAGACCTCCAGGGCCTTACGCCAATTTCCTAAAAGAGTTTGCTGACTTTCTATCAGATCTTTTGGTCAACGTCGATAAAGCATTAATTGTTGGAGATTTTAACATACACGTAGATAATTTAAATGATGCGTTAGGGGCTGCGTTTACAGATTTATTAAACTCCTTCGGGGTCAAGCAAAACGTCACCGGACCAACTCATCGTCTTAATCATACACTCGATTTAATTATATCATATGGAACCAATCCAACCGATATAGATATTGTTCCACAAAGTGATGATGTCACTGACCACTACTTGGTAACTTGCATATTACGCACTGCTGTAATATGTCATGCTGCGCCACGTTATCGACCAGGTAGAACAATTCGTCCATCCACCATAGATCATTTCTCAAATAGCTTATCTGATCTGTCTCAGCTGCTGTCTGAACCCAAACAAACAGATGAATTAGACGAACTAACTAGCACTATGAGCACCATTCTCTCTAGAACATTGGATATTGTTGCACCCATTAGATTAAAAAAGGTCAGAGAAAAAAGTATAGCACCATGGTACAATAATACTACGTATGTTTTAAAGAGAGAAATCCGTAATTTAGAGCGTAAATGGAAAAAAACTAATTTAGAGGTCTTTAGAATCGCGTGGAAAGACAGTATGTCACTTTATAAAAAGGCACTTAAAACGGCCAGGGCTGAGCACCTCAGCAAATTAATAGAAAACAACCGAAATAATCCAAGGTTTTTATTTAATACCGTGGCTAGACTAACAAATAAACAGACGTCGTCTGAACAAAATACCTCGTTACAGTTTAGTAGTAATGATTTCATGAACTTCTTCACCGAGAAAATTGAAAGCATCAGAATCAAAATCGTAAACGTTCGATCTTTGCTCGCGCCTTATAATTCGGCCGCAATTATCACCCCGCAAGAACAATTACAATGCTTTACAACCATAGAACAAAAAGAGTTAAATAAACTTATCACTTCATCTAAAACAACAACATGTTTATTAGATCCTATACCAACTGAACTACTGAAAGAAGTGTTACCTGTAGTGGAAGAGCCTCTTCTCAATATTATTAACTCATCTTTATCTTTAGGTCATGTTCCAAGAACGTTCAAGCTGGCAGTTATAAAACCTCTTATTAAGAAACCACAATTAGATCCAAATAACCTAGCAAATTACAGACCCATTTCGAATCTTCCATTTATGTCAAAAATATTAGAAAAAGTTGTGTCCGCTCAACTCGGCTCTTTCTTGCAAGAAAACGACATCTATGAAAAGTTTCAGTCTGGATTCAGGCCACATCATAGCACTGAAACTGCGCTTGTTAGAATCACAAATGATTTACTTTTAGCTTCGGACCAAGGCTGTATCTCAGTATTAGTTTTACTTGATCTTAGTGCTGCGTTCGATACTATAGATCACACAATACTCTTAGATCGACTACAAAATTACACTGGTGTTCAAGGACAAGCATTAAGCTGGTTCAGGTCATACTTATCTGACCGCTACCATTTCGTCTACTTAAATGGAGAAAAATCGATTATAACTTCGGCAAACTATGGAGTGCCGCAGGGATCTGTGTTAGGCCCTTTATTATTCTCAATATATATGCTGCCATTGGGTAATATTCTAAGGAAACATGGAATTAGTTTCCATTGTTATGCTGATGACACTCAAATATATATTTCCTCACGGCCAGATGAATACGCTAAATTATCCAAATTGACAGATTGTGTTAAAGATATAAAAGATTGGATGACGCATAATTTTCTTTTATTAAATCCAGACAAGACAGAGGTAATACTTATCGGTTCTAAAAACCATCCACAAAACCTTTCACAACACGACTTTAACACAGTAGGATGCCCTTTTACTCTATCCGCTACAGTAAAAGACCTGGGTGTTACATTAGACTGCAACCTGTCTTTTGAAAAGCATATTTCATATGTTACAAAAACAGCCTTTTTCCACCTTAGAAACATTGCTAAGCTACGTAACATGCTATCAGTCTCTGATGCAGAAAAGTTAGTTCATGCATTCATGACCTCGAGACTAGATTACTGTAATGCTTTATTAGCTGGTTGTCCTGCATCTTCAATAAACAAGCTACAGTTAGTCCAAAATGCAGCCGCTAGAGTTCTTACTAGATCAAGAAAATATGATCATATAACACCGATTTTATCATCACTTCATTGGTTACCTATAAAGTTCCGTATTAATTACAAGGTATTGCTTTTGACCTATAAAGCTCTAAATGGTTTAGCTCCAGTCTATTTAACGGATCTTCTATCGCCTTACAATCCATCGCGCTCTTTAAGATCACTAGATTCGAGGTTTCTGGTCATTCCTAGGATATCCAGATCCACCAAAGGAGGCAGAGCATTTTCACATTTAGCTCCGAAGCTCTGGAATAGCCTTCCTGATATTGTTCGTTGCTCAGACTCACTCTCCCAGTTTAAAACTAGACTGAAGACGCATCTATTTAGCCAGGCATTCATATAAATTTTTTATCTTACAGTTACTGTAAATTCGGCCTCTAGTTCATAAACGCCAGAGGAGAACTGGCCCCCGACTGAGCCTGGGTTCTCCCAAGGTTTTTTTTTCTCCATTGGGTCATCTGATGGGGTGTTAGGACACCATTAGGTCACTGGATGGAGTTTTTCGGTTCCTTGCCACTGTTGCCTTAGGCTTGCTCAGTTGGGGATATTCAAATTAATTAACCAATCATACCATTGATCAGCTCTACCAAACTTGGATGTCTTTTTTCCAGTAATAAACAAACATTAAGTTGTTTTGATTGATACTGTGAAGCAGCTTTGATACAATCTGTATTGTGAAAAGCGCTATATAAATATATTTGACTTGACTTGACTTGACTTGACTTAATATTGAGGCTGTCCGTAAATTAGAATAGTCAATCACTGTTTTTGTTGGTATTTTATTGAAGTTGCTGTATTCCTCAAGTGGTTCTGACCTTGTTGTTAGTGTTTTTTTTTTAGTTTTTTTTTAGCTCTTATGCGATCTTTTAAACTCGCTGAACTTTGATAATATTTAAATTCACCCATACAAAAAATGGCAAATGACCTTATTTTTTATTAAATTGCTAGTTGAGAAGTGTTTCTCCATGTTGCTCCAAGTTTTAGTATCAAGTTTTAGTATTTTAATAACTGCCTTAATGTTGAGCATTTTTATTTAATGTCAAATAATAACTGAAACTTTTGAAGTACATAATAACATAGGCCTATGGCAATAAGCACGTTTGACACTGACTTTAATAAGATGGCATCTAGGCATCTATTTTGATAATTTATAAGCCCAGCTCCTCTGAAATTTAAAAAAGACAGGAGGAACAGCGGCACAGAAGATCATAAGCATCCTATCAGTTATGGATCTGGTATGTTCTGCTAAATTCATCATCATTTTCAATAATTCACTATAGATTCAAATAGAATACCCAAAGATGAAAATTCATTCATTATTTATTCAGCTTCATGTCACTGAATCCCTTTTGTTTTTTGCTTTTCTAACTAAAAAGGTGAATTATGACCAGTTTGTCCTGCTCATTTCTGTCCATACAATAAAAGTCAATGGTGAGTTCCTGTTCTGAAGCTTCAAAAGTCACATGGAATTGTTTGATGCTATTGAACCTTTGGAAGAACTCACCATTGACTGTCATTGTAATGACAGAAATGAGCAGGGAAAACAGGTCAAAATTCAATTTCCTAGGAATAAAAAAAAGATGTTTGAATGACATAAGTGTCAGTAAAAAAATACTGATAAATATTTCGATAAATCCTTTCACTTAAAGGCAACATGCTTTTTTTATTATTTATTATTTAATTAACAATTATTTTTCTTGAAAAGTGAAGGCAGTCTTTACAGAGTAAATATTTTGTACATGTTCACGCTGGGAATGTTTGTAAAAATATAACAAAAAAGAAAAAGTGAATGTATTCATTGAATAAACTCTTTTATAAACTGAATAAACTGGATTATTTGTATTGTTTGAATGTAAAAATATTAATTTTAGTATAATTGAACTTAATTAACTTAATTGTTTTGGACAAAATTAAGACTGTTAACCTTATTCAACTAACTGGCATTGGATTAACCTTGTAATTAAGTTTATTGAAATAAATGATGTTACATGAATCCAATGTAACCCAGTTATGTGGAACCTGTTGACATAAAAAAGTGAATTAAAGCCAACATATCACCCCGTAGCCACTTTTCCACTGTCTGGCCAGTGCGAGCCAAGGCTAACAAAGCTACTGTCCTGCAAATTTTAGCTCCAACCCCAATCAAACACACCTGGACCAGCTAATCAAGCTGTTCAGGGTTACTTGATAATTATAGGCATGTGTGTTGGAACAGGGTTGGAACTGAAGTCTGCTGGACAGTAGCTCTCCAGGAGCAGGGTTGGAGATCCTTGCTCTAGAATCTAAAGCGTCCCGCCCCCTACATTATAAACAGACAAGCTGCGGCTAAACGGCTAAAATTGGTCACTTGTTCACACAATTACTGTTTTCTATATGGTGAATGGTACATATTGGGGGTAGGAAACAATTCAGAAATATGCTTTCCATCGAGGCGAATGAAGTCTGTTTTCGCGTTAGTGTCACACGCACTACATGCGCACTGCAGCGCGCACACAATCTGCTCCGGTCCAGAGACACGATAGCACAGGGCGGATCATATGCGTGAGTCGCCACAGACCACAAAACATATTGGACCCATTTTAACTCTAAACAGAATGCTATATTTTAAAGCGATGGAGGAGATTAGTTGGAGAAACGGTTAGACTCTGCATTAAACAGAACTGATGAGTAGAAGTGATAACACCGGTGCCATGCACCAATATTACACACTTTTCAAACTACACAGCCTCAGCATGACTCTTGATTTAGTAACAGTTTCATATTAAATCTAAAAGGGGAATCTATTAGACTGTGGCTGTCAAATGCGGCTTTGCTCAACGGCTCAGGTCAAGCTGTGAAACTTGGCTATATTTTAAAAAAGGGGAGGTGCTGCTAAATATATCCCGCCCTGTCTTCCTGTTTCAGTGGAAGACACTTCAGTGGGCCTTTAAGTCCAAAGGCTTACACATTTAGAAAAATATTGATAAAATATCATATGTTTACGTCAAAGTTCTTTAGAATGAATAAACATTTCTATTCATTTTCCTGGAAATTATGCGATCTGAGGAGGTTTGAGACATCTCTTCCGTCTCACTATGTTATCCTTACAGCCAGAGCAACAGAGGGAGCTCATGAGCAGAAAACAGATTATCAGTTATAGAAGTTAATACAGTAATATGATATATGCAGATGCATTAGTCCATTATCAACAAAGACACAGGGAAGAGACAGGTAAAACATAAACTAAATAAAAACACGATTATAATCATATGATTTGAAAGTTCTTCAAGCAGTCTCTGGTATTTTCATTATCATATGTGTATTTATTATGACAATGGTTAGCATAAGTAGCCTTATATAAAATATAATAAATAGAAGAATGTACCTTACCGCATGTCATCCATCTCCATCTAATCATTCTTTTTGTTTTTGCGCTTCTGATGGTTTTCTGCTTTCTCTTTCTGCAAATTGTATAGTTGTATGGTGTATAGCGAAATGACCAAGCACCCAAAATACTATCAAAACACTCCAACACAGCCTCCTTTCTTCGCGAAAGTTGGATAAAAAGGCGCACAGGAAACAAAAACCTTGAAAAAATTATATACCCTGCCAATTCCTGGCCAAATGACATAGATGCCGTTTCACACTAATTCGACCTTGTTGTTCTGTGAAATATGGTAGGTCATTTGCGGGAGAATTTTTACTTTACAAATTAAAGACAAGACCGATTCGCACGGAATTAAGATCATGGACAACCTCTGCAATTTTTACAAATGATTAGAGGTCACCAGGTAATACTAATCCCGTGCAAATAGGGCTTTAAATGTTGAGGTTAGCTGATAGCCTGATATGAAGACATGGGAAATGAGCAGTGGTGTTGACCGTCTCCTGACTCAGAAAAACACCTCTGTTCTTTACCACTCCTCAAGCCACAGTTGGCCTGTTTTGGACCACTTAATTTGGCGGGCCACAAACCCCTGGCCGTTGGCCCCCAGGAAGCCCCGATGAGGCCCAATCAAGCTTTGGAAGTGACTGTGGAAACGTGACTGGCCCTGGCATGCACTAGCACATTCGCTTTTTACCCCACCATAGAAACACGGCTAGTGTGTTCTAGCAACCACCTGGAATGAACTAGCAACTACCCAGCACACCAGAACGACACACGATAAAAGGTATCTTTTCCATGTTAATCAGAGTTTTAGTCTTAACCAGCCGCGACGACAACACGCGATGATTCTATTTTAGAAACGGTTTCTATTTTTCTGCGACGTCGCGCTGGAACAACAAACACAAAGTGTGGCAATGCTAATCTCAGGTACTGTTTATGTGCTTTATTTAATGTTAAAAGCGTGTAATGTGACTTTGAATATCATTTAGTGCTCCCAGCTTTGTAGCTGTGAAAGCAGCAATGGATAATTTACCTCAGATCTTGAAATTAAACAAATGGAGACAAGAACGTTCAAACTGTGAACAAACAAGTGCATTATTTGACAAAGATTATTTTAGTAACTCAGTAGCCTATGTATTTGAATAAAGTTTAAATGGTGTAATATTTGTGAATTTAATTATGTAGCCTACTTATCTATTTTCTTGTGATTGCCGTCAAGATTACTCTCTGGTGCTGTGCACTTGCCGCGAGACTCCGCCCACATGCTGTTCTGATTTTGGTTTTGATTGATTTTGACGTATCTCGCAGTCGCGTCGTGTCTAGTGTGGACAGACAAATGATTTGTCGCTGGAATCTTATCGCATCGCATCTGGTTAGGACACGGTGTTAGCAACAACCCAGATTTTCTAACGCCTCTCACATTTTATACAATTTAAAAAGTATTGGATGGGTTATTGGACACATGCTCGTCTCTAACTCAAATATAACTAGTTGAACAGGACTGGCGTTAAAGAGACGTTAGAGCGTGGGTTGTTTTGGAATTATGCTATCTGAGAGATATGGCTGTAATGGGCCTCTTTGGTTTGGCAGCAGTGTAAGTGTGAGGAAAACTGAGACTGTCGTACCGCACAGAGGGTCCTCTGCACTAACAGATCTTAAACTGGCAGGGAAACAAAGTGTGGCTGTTCACGTTACATTCTCATCCAAGTTTTATTATTTATGAAAGCCATGACGGTGTTTGATTTCCTCCTATGTTTTATCATTATGTCAGCGCTTGCGTATGAAAACACAGAGGTTAACGGGAAAGTGGGAGAAGCCTCTTTACCTTTTGTGACGCACATGGGCCGTGTTTTCCTACTGACAGCTGGATTGTGTGTGTGTGAAAGAGAGCAAATATAACTTGTTTGATCTGGCGGTAGTTTGCGTCCAATCAGCATGGCCTCTGAAGCCACAATATGTCATTTAAATGAACCATGTCATCCAACAGGGCAAGCTACAAGAAAAGCAACAGGAGAACGCCCACAAAAAGTGTGTGTGTGTTGGACAAAGGGTAAGAGAGATCAGCACGGTCACCCATCAGACAGGAAACAGACTCGTGACCTTGTCAGCATGTATCATTGGTGCTATCAGAGATAAACACATACCCATTACAAAAGTAGTAGCTAGCATAGTAGCTATCCAAAGTTCTCCATTTCATTGAAGGAAAGCACTACTTGCTTTATAGTAGTGCATGGTTTCTCCAATGCAATGAGTCAATCTTTTGACACGTACATCGAACCAGTGCGATCATTCTAGGCTGGTCCCTGCTGTGTATAAACAAACTGGAGTGATTATAGAGTTCAGTGTGTGACGTTCGCACCAAATTGATAGACTGGCTGAGTGGCTGTCATTTTTATGGCTGAAACATTTCATGTAAGAGACTTTTAAATATTCTACTTGGATAAGTATACAGATCGTATCTACACCCTGATGTCCATGGCAGCAACCAAAATAAAGTAATTCACCTAAAGATGGCTGATTCCACCAATTGTTGAAATTAAATTTATATTTATTTTACGTAATATTTACTAAATTTGAATTTACATGGAGTTTTTATGTAGTCTTCAAATGCACACTTCAGAAGTATTTGGATTCTACTTAGTCTGCAACGTTTGTGAAATGAAATGTTTGTAAGCTATTAATGATATAAATGTGTATTTGCTGAATGTAGATAAGAACGTATAGTGTTTGTCTTTCTGTTACTAATAATTGTTTTAGATTATTTTGGGGAAAAAACATTTTCTAAAAAATACTAAACTTTTCGTTGACAAACTGATGGCATCAAGTGTGCTTGCTGTAAAGTATTGTGTAACAGTGTAATGTTTTTCCATCTCAAAATAATTGTTTTCGTGTGTAAATTTTTATCTTAATTTGCGTTTTTTTACTGCAATAAAAATAAAAAAATGCAATAAAAATATACAGAAAATGTAGATTCATGAAATGTAGTATCATCATTTTTTATCATGTTCGCATAAATATAAATAATAATATGAATAAAAACAAAATTACTGTAGGCCTATATATGTATTGATTGATTGCGAGAAGTCGTCATGTGATTTCAGTATCCAGTCCTATCTCACGACCAATTCATACGAATTCATATGATTAGTCTCAACCCCAGTGATGGGTAGATTTAGGGGCGGGGTCAGGGGTAGGTCATTCATACGAATTAGCCACCTCGTAAAATATGTCTCATATTTTTGTCTCTTGGTGACATTTTTTTTTTTTTGAAGGCTAAATCAATTTGGCTGCAGCAGTTTTGTGATACATACATACATAGAGCCATAATTACAACTGTATGTCCCAAATATAGATTAGTAAACCATTTTTTTATTCAGTGACCAGTACTTAAATGTCTACATTTGTTCGCCCCTTATGTTGTTTATTTGGTTACACCCTTTGCCATAAAACTTTTTTGCTAGCCATCACATTTAGAATGTGACTGAAAAGTTGCCACCTGGACAACTAGAAGTAGAAGGCATGAGAGGGAATGGAAGAAGCCTGAATGTTCAGTGGAAAGTCTTCAGTCACTTCCTGTACACTCAAAGGTGTGTTTATCTGTCTAACAATCCAGTCAGCCAGTCTAAGACCACCAGAGCTGTAACAACTGCATCAACACTTCAAAAGCCAAGGCTGCCATTCTCTCTCTCTCTCTCTCTCTCTCTCTCTCTCGTTCTGTTTCACTCTGAGTGGCTGGCAGTTGGTTTTTGTCTCTTCTCTGAGACAGGGTTTTAAACAAAGGGCTCAGGTTAAACAGCATCACAGATGTCTGGTGATGGTATAGGTGAACGCACACATGCTTTCATTTACTTTACTGGTCTTGCTTTATAGATTGTTCCAGTATGGATATGTAAGAGAAAGCCGGAGGTGTGTTTCTTATTTGAATATTTCAAACAGGAAGGATTATTGATGACTTTAGCAATGAGACGTGTGCATGATTGTTCAGACGTGGACGTGTTTCATTGCTGATAAATGAGGACAGTATAGAAATAAGATAAACACTTGGCTAATCACCAACTAGATGTTTACTTGTATAACACACAAATGTAGTCCTGCATAGTTATTTTAGATGGATGTGATAGCGTGCTTTACTGAGACTATGAAACATTATTTTGCCTGAATCAGCTCTTTAAAATGCTTTTAGACAAAGTTTGTTTGTCCAAACCATGTGTCTGGAGATCAATATTTTTTTTTACAAAAACATTATTTTTAACGGACTGCAATGATAGCATTCTAATATTGCGTATCCAGGAAAGGATTTTTTGATTAATATGCCTATATGTGTAATGGTCACCAGCTGGAGTGCCCTTGAAAGCCAGCAGAGGGCACTCCACATCAAACTATTGTCATTCCCTCTCAAACTACATTTCCCATTACTCACTGCCCAGACTCACCATCACTCATTGTTTTCACCTGTGTCTCATCTTCTTGTTTGCTCACCCCATAAAATCCTGGTTCACCCTATCACTCACTGTGAAGTTTTGTATGTTGTTGCGCTGCATTTCTGAGCATTTCTCTGGTTCCATATATTTAGTTTTTTGGACTCTCTGGATTACCCGTTTGCCATATGTTCCCGACCTTGTGCGTTTTGTTTGTTTGGACTGCCTACCTGTGTTTTGACCTGTTGCCTGTACATAGTAGTGGGCAGATCGAGGCTTCGTGAAACACTGAAATAGTTGAATCAAATGTGCCATATAGACTACGTGCACAAGCGTAGTAACGAACTTCCGCTATTGTCAGAAGTCGGCATATCAGTTTCCGGTTTACGGCCGTTCATCCGCATCTGCTAATAAACAAACCAGATGAGTGCTGCTGTTGTACGAAAAAAATAGTTCTTAAACACATCAAAGTTTCTAAGAACTGTAGGTGGATCTATCATCTAACCCCCGTTTCACACATACTCTGTTTGCAGTGCGTGTTGCGGTCATAGACTGTAAAAAGGTTGCGGTGCAGGAGCAACGCGTGCTAGTGCTTTCACATATAATGCGTTTGCAGTGAATAACTGATCCGCGGCTGTACCACAAGCACATACTTACTATTTTTATTTAAAATCCAGAAGTTATGCTGCAACTTTTATTTTCAAAAAAAGTTGTCAGCATTGCGATTCTCTTTGTACACATATACACTCTTTAATGGACGTATGCACGTTTAAACACAATTTAAACAACGCAAGTTAGGGCTATTATTCCATGCATTACCTATAGTCTTAAGATGCTCAAGCAAGTGGTCAAATATTTACTATATTAAAATCGCAAATATTTTTAAATTAAAACTTAAACTTGACAAAAACAGCCGATTCGCATGCCTTTTCTTTTGCATTTAAATTTTAATACAATAGATCTTGCATGTCACAAAGAACTTGTTTTTCCACCTCCACGAATGAGACGAGTGTTGTTCATTATGTCGCCTTGTTGAAGTAAATTGTAGTTTTCCTTGATTTACCCCGGTCTTCACAGTCTTCAGATGACTGTGAAAACCGGTATAAATTAAATGCATTTATGGTGAGATTACTACATTTTCAGGCATGTGAGTCGGCTTTTTTTTTATTTATTTTTTTATTTTAAGTTTTAATTAAAACATTTTAGTATAGTAAATATTTGACCACTTGCTTGAGCAACTTAATATATGTATAAGTAATGCATGGAATAATAGCCCTAACTTACGTTGTGTAAATTGTGTTTAAACATGCATACGTCCATTAAAGAGTGTATATGTGTACAAAGAGAATCGCAATGCTGACAACTTTTTTTGAGAATAAAAGTTGCAGCACAACTTCTGGATTTTAAATAAAAATAGTAAGTATGTGTTTGTGGTACAGCCGCGGATCAGTTATTCACTCCAAACGCATCATATGTGAAAGCACTAGCACGCGTTGCTCCTGCACCGCAACCTTTTTACAGTCTATGACCGCAACACGCACTGCAAACAGAGTATGTGTGAAACGGGGGTTAGATGATAGATCCACCTACAGTTCTTAGAAACTTTGATGTGTTTAAGAACTATTTTTTTCGTACAACAGCAGCACTCATCTGGTTTGTTTATTAGCAGATGCGGATGAACGGCCGTAAACCGGAAACTGATATGCCGACTTCTGACAATAGCGGAAGTTCGTTACTACGCTTGTGCACGTAGTCTATTGTGCCGAGGCTTCGAAACAATCCGACACCCGTCTCCACTGTGACCCCTAGTGGTCAGAACAGTGTAAATGCAACAAAAACCAAGGCCAAACATGCATAAAAACACCTTTTACAATCTATTGCAAATTTTTTACTGAAAGTAAAATCTTTCAAATGCAATTATCTAATCATCTAATAAGATTATCATGTGTAAATGTGTTCTTTTATCAATTGTCAGGGTTTGTTTTGTTTGTCCTATGAATGGCTCAGCTAAACAGGCCAATAAGACTATTAACTACCTCATTTTAATTATACTAATGTCTAATTAAAATGTCTACAAATGTATAAAACTGATCAGAGATCAGGTAAAACCCACAGACACTTGTTCATTGGTTCTCAGCGACTCCTCATGATTCATGGGTTGACAGAGATCATCGCCCCCAGCGGTGAAACATTGACATTTCGAAGTGACTCTGGCAGTTTGATACACACTCCGAACCATTGATTCGGAACAAAAGATTTGTAAAGGCTTCGAAGCTTCATGAAGCAGTGTTTTGAAATTGCCATCACTACCTGTACATTGGATTACGTGTCTGGATTGCCCCATTATTAAAAGCTGCATTTGGATCTCAAGCTTCTTGTCTCAGCAGTTCATAACAATATGTTTGCACCGCAAAGAATGATACTGACTTACATCACACAGGTATACGTCAATTACCACCAAGTTTTGGAGTTTAAAACACTGAAATTGAGTTTTGTTTCCACCTTAACATTTTCAGAAATTGCACTTGATGACAGTTGGTTTTTAAACCACATATTGATAATTTGCTCAAGAAATTGAGAGTGAGGTTGAGTTTCTAAAGAAATTAAGAATGAAAAGAATTGTTTTATTCAGCAATGAAGCATTCAATTGTTTAAAAGCGACAAAGACATTTATAATGTTATAAAATATTTCTATTTCAAATACATGCTCTTTTGAACTTTCTATTCATCCAAGAATACTGATTTTTTTCTTATCGTGGTTTGCATTACACCAAAATTATAAAGCAGCACAAGTTTTAAACATTTATAGTAATAAGACATGTTTATTGAGAACCAAATCAGCATATTAAAATGATTTCTGAAAGATCATGTGACACTGGAGTAATGGCTGCTGAAAATTCATTCATTAAATTCATTACAAAACCATTTTAAATAACTGCAGCCTTGGTGAGCATTCAGTGATTTCTTTCACAAGCATTACAAATATTTGTTATTTGCACAAAAAGGATATTTTTGAATGGCAGTCAATGGAGAAAGATTTTTGCATGCAGATGCTATACAGCATCCACCAGCAGGGTAATGCTAACTACTTTTGCTGCCAAGTTTTCTCTTTAACACATTTATTTCATACTTGTCCTTAATTGTTTGTAATGTTTATTGATGTATTGCTTTAAGCTGTAATTTTTGGCCAGGTCTCTCTCTAAAAACACATTTGGATCTCAAGAGACAAGGTTGAATAAAACGTTAATATTACATTGTCCCTTGGACAGGTGTGATGTATCACACCCAACTCCTCTGTATATGCATAATTATTATAATGGGTTCCAGAAACCACCCCAACGCTCACAGGAAGCTAATCAGATGAAAAAGGAAAGATCATACAAATATAATTGATTATGGAACCAGTAGAGTAGACCTCCAGTGACACGGAAGGGAATTGAATTGGTCTAGCGGATGTGTCCCATCATCAGTACTAGAACGGGAAGCATTTGTCCTGTTGGGCAGTGACAGTAGGTTTCTTTCTGCTGTCTGCTGGGAGTTATAGACAGCAGGTTTTCCCCTGAGCAAGATGGATGATTGGATGTAAGGTGAAATATGCTCGTCGGTCATTACAAACAGAAGTACAGACGTTAGGTCATGCAGTCTGAGCTTTTCACTCTGAACCCTGTAGTGACGGACTGCTTGGAG